>CM049594.1:5728642-6154011 GCA_026979955.1 Megalurothrips usitatus | reverse complement strand
GGGGATTGCCGACGCCTACACACGGCGCGGCGCGGCACGAGCCCGGACAGAACCACCACCATGAAAGAGAAGGACACGGCTCTGTCAAAGCGCTTATCAGGGCCCCCTCTCGCGGTCAGTGCGGCGCGTCCAGAGCTGGGATTGTTTTTCATGAACTACCTCAATTAGGACGTGGTTTCGTTGTGACTGTTTGTATGCCTCGTAACACCTACGAACATTTTTTTTGTACAAAAGTCGTTGAACGTCAAAAAAACGGAAGTAGAAAAGTCGCTGCAGACGAGAGCATCTCGCCCGAGATCTCGCCTCACTCCGCGGGAAATACAGCAAATATAGAAAATAACAAAAAAACGACATTAGAATGGTGCTTTTGCCTGAAATGACGTGTATAATTCCTGTGATGGCACTCTGAGGGACTAGCATGAGACAGTCATCACATCGCTGAGCGCGGAGCCCGGCCGGGCGTGCGCGCGCTGCTGTTTCCATTTCAATTTGCCAACCCTGATGGGTGTCATTGTACGTGTGTGTGTGTGTGTGTGTGTGTGCTAGTGTGTGGGGATTACAGCGCCGCCGCCACCACCGCCCCCACCGCGGTGGCGGCGGCAGCGGCGGCGAAATGTTTGCGTTTGTCTTTCGAATGAATGAATGCAGCAGCGGGTGCCGCGCTACGAAGGCGAGTGGTTGTGGGAGCGGCGCCCCTACCCCACCCTGGACCGTGCCGTGGCGTCCCCGAGGGGGAGCGAGGCGGGGCGGGGCGGGGCGGGGCGGGGCGGGGCGGCGCGGGGTGCGGCTCGTCGCCGTGCGAGTGCACGTGCTCACCTCACCTCCCACGGTCCACCTCGGCTAGGGTACTTCCAAAAAAAAAATATTTTTTTTTTGCTCACACAGGTTTTTTTATGTCACTTTGGTCTAGAATGCACACATACCAAATTTAAACGTGATCGGACAACGTTTACCCGGTGCGCACGGACCTCGAAGGACCTGGCATAGTCATGTGCGACGCGCTGATACCAGCTGTGTGAGGGATTTTTTTTTTTTTTTTTGAAACCCCCTAACCTTGGGGACCATCTGTACTGGGCAGGCGGCGGGCGGCGGGCGGCGCTGTGACGCTTGCTACGTATGTTGCCACGTTGCCTCCAGTGCGCCGTGGCCGAGGCCGGCCGGGGCCTCCGCCCTGCAGCCCTGCAGTGAACGGGGCCGGGACACGACGTGTCGGGGGGCCAGAGGGCACCAGAGGGCCGCCGCCGCTGCGGCCGGACTGGCTGCGGCTGACAGGTCACAGGAGCGCCGCCGACACCTACGTGGCGTACGTCGGCGTGGAGCAGACACCTGCAGCGCGGGGCGGCCGACATCTACAGCACCCTCACATACACCCGCGTCAGCGACCCTCGATGGAGTGTCATGAGTGCGGACATGCCATCCTTACAGCCTCGCCTCTCTGCTTCGACTTTACTTTCTATTATTCGACACTTCGTCGTCTTCTTATTTGAAAAAAAAAAGAGCTGGCGCGCGGCGCGGCGGCGGCGGGGGGCCCTAGACGCGGCGGCCAGAGTGGGCAGTGGCTTGATGCCACGTCCATTACCCGCGTGCCTGCCGCCGCCGCCGCCTCGCCAGTCCCCCGGCCCGGCGCTGGACCGTCCGCGGCCAGCACTTCTGCCCCGCTGACACGTACCTGACACGACGTGACCTCGTTGCCAATGCATGAGCTCCGATTTCCCACGCCGAGGTTTCGTCGCCGTTTCTCCGCGACCCCCCGGCGGCGGCGCGTCGCGTGCCCCCACTCGCGCGCCGCCATCGACACACTGCCGCCCGGCACACTCCCAGACCGTCGTAAGCGCGTCAATTTCAATTTTTCTACCAAACTTTTCACTACGACACCTCTGAAAAGTCGTTTCACAGGTTTCATATCGCCCCTCTCACATCAAAGGGGTATACTTTTTTATGCATGTGCGTGTGTGTGTTTTTTGAAAGCGGGACCCCATTCAGAAATCCATTTAGTGTTAGTCGAACGGATGAGTCATCCGGGGGCAGGACTGGTAAACTGATTAGGGGTGGACCGACAGCGCTCACACACCGCCGCCCACCCGGCGGCCCTCTAATAAACGTGCGCGGCTGGAAACGGGACGGGGGAGTAAAAGGGACGCGATTGGGTGCTGTGCGCGGCTTCTGTACTCCTGCCCGCTCAATAGGCACATCCAGCGAAGCTCGGGAACGGAAGTGGGAGAACGATAGGAGAACACTCCCGCAGAGCGGAAGCGGGAGGTGCTCTCCACATACCGAGCCGAACCTGCCGCAAAAACCACGCGGTTCCTCAAGCTATCCCGTTGCCGTTCTGAAGTGTATTCTCTGTTTTCTGCCGCACTTCCGCTCTCGGGCCCGGCGGCTGGGAACGCCTGTCCCTTCCTCCTGTCCTCTCTGCCGCCTGATGAGTTGGCCGGCCTGCGGCCACGCTGCGCGCGCTGCACCACTTCACGCGGCTGCCAACCTCCCGGCACTCATTTTTATTATTTCCGCGCGCGTCGGCCCGGCGACTTCGCTCGTCTCCCCGCCCCTCCCCCTTCTACTCTCTCTCTCTCTCTCTCTCTCTCTCTCTCTCTCTCTCTCTCTCTCTCTCTCTCTCTCTTCTCTCTGTCAGAGCCATTCCCACTTGAAGCATCGTTGGTTACACATCTTAATTGAAAACATAAAAATGACCCAGCCGGGCGGGCGAGGCGTCGGCAGCGGCGCGGAGGGTGTGCGCGAGCGGGGCGAAAATGGCAGCGGCGTTGAAGCGAGCCGGGGTCGGGGTGGGAGGGGAGGGGGTAGAGGGAGAGGGAGGGCGGGAGGGAGGGAGGGGGGAGGAGGGAGGGAGGGAGGGAGGGAGGGAGGGAGGGAGGGAGGGAGGGAGAGAGGGAGGGAGGGAGGGAGGGAGGGAGGGAGGGAGGGAGGGAGGGAGGGAGGGCGGCATGCCGGTGGCGGCCAAATGGGAGGAGGCTCCGAGCAGTGTTTAGCGCGGACATGACGGGTCCTGCCGGGTCCTGCCGAGGCCGGGATGCCGGCTGCGCGTGTCGGCATGGCAAACGAATCTGTGTCGCCTTGTTGCAGTAGTTTCGTCTGCTGAAGGCAAAGAAAATCGAGGTGCGGCGGAGCGTCCGCGGGAATCGAACCCGCCGTGTCCGCAGTCACGTAGGGAGATGACCCAGGCGCCCGTCGCCTGTGACAAGCATAACCCGGAGATATAGTGGTTTCTAGCATCAGCTTCTGATGCCACTTGGCAAAAGAACAAAAGAATTTCACAAAAATAATTACATGTAAAACCGACAACAACAAAAAAATTAAGAAGATTAAAATTCCCCCGCACAGGGAAATATAATAATGTGGCAGAGAGGTTTTTGGTTAATACGGAAGCGCGGCAGATAGCGAGGCGTAGCGGGCCGGCGGGCCGCACGCATCGGGACGTGTCTCTGCGTCATAAAGCAGGCGCCCAGCCGGGCGCACGCGCACGCACGTGTGGGACGCGTGGCCCGCGCCGTCTCTCTCTCTCTCTCTCTCTTTCTCTCTCTCTCCGCGGCGCCCCCGGCCGCGGAAGGGGCGGGAGCGACGGAGACAGCGCGTGCCGTGGGGCCTCGCGCGCACGCCCCCCTCCCCCCCCCCCCCCCCCCCCACGCGCCGCCCCTCACTGCAATCAGTGACCACGCCTGCCACACCCACGACCCGGCGCCGGCACGGCCCCAAACACCTGTGGCTGTACACACACACACACACACACACACACACACGCGCGCGCGCGCGCGCGTCTGTCTGTTTTCACAAATAAATGATTTTGATTTTTGATGATCCGGAAGTGCCCGCACATATCACCATACAACGTGAACCGCGAAACCGAAACTGAAATTCTGGAATTGTGGCCGTGTCGCTGAATACATTATCGGCCTGCGGCGCACGCGTGCCGGTGCTTCTCGGGGGTGGCGCTGGAGTGCGCCGAGGTGATCCGGGACTACCCCCTCTCTGCTTGTTTACAGGCGGCCCCTCCTGTCAGCGAATGTGCGCCATCGTATGCGGCTGCCCGGCCGGCCGGCCCGCTAGCTGCTGCTGGTGCGGGGCTCCACCGGGACCATTTACTGCATTTACCCGCCGTACTGTCCCCGTACCACCCCCGCACCACCCCCGCGCCACCCCCCGGACCCTCCGAGTCCCGGGGACTGCAGCGTACGGCGCTCGCCGACAGCGGCAGCACTGCACGCACTGCACGCACTGCACGCACCGCCCCCGCGGCCACCAGACGGAGGGAAATATTAGTGCACCGACCCCAAGCCGAGCCCCGGGACCCCAAGCCGAGCCCAAAACATCTCATTACATTATTTCCATGTGATATCGTTATTTTCGTAATGCCTTGCTTTATATCTACCCGCACGCCGGGCCGGGCGGGGCGGGGCCGGGTGGGTGCGCTCCCTAAAAGCCACAAAATGAGGACCATCACACAAAAGGCACGGCACGGGGTTGTAGGGGTTGGTGGCGGCGGTGGCGGCGGCTCCCCTCGTCCCTGCCTGCAACCCCTCCGCGCCGCACTTCTGTCTCGGTCGGGTTCGGCGTCGGCGGGAAGAGCCGCAGCCCCCGGACCCCTGCGGGGTGTCTTTCGCGGGGGCGGCCGGCGCAGCAAGCCGGAAGCCTCAGCTTGGCAGCCTCGCGTCGGACTCGGACCGCTTATGTGCTTATGTCGCGGGCCCTCGAGAGGCCGCCGCACTCCGGCCCGGTCCGTGCAGACCGAGCTACCAGGGCCTTGCGGATGGGAGAGGGGCGGCCGCTCGGGCAGCCGTCGGGGAGGGTCTCCGGGCCTCCGGACTCCGGACCGGAGGCTGAGGCCCGCGCTGAGCCGGGGCCGCCGGGGCGCTGCCGGCCCCGGACGGGTCCGCCGGCTCCGGCATGGCCGGGGGTTGCCTTGGGAGAAGGAAGGCGAAAAAAAAACACTCGCTGAGCGGCGTGCCGGGCGGGTGTCCGGGCCGGGAGCCGGCGGCAGGGCGGGTCGGGTCGGGGCGGCGGTGCTGGGCGGGGAGGGTCCCCCGAACGCGGCGCCCGGCTCGCCTCTGCCGGCCGCGCGGCCCGGCTGCGGGTCCGCGGCTGTAGAGGAGAGGCGACGGCCCTATTGAATTTTTAATTCATTCCTCGGCAACAAGGGCTCCCTTCATTTCGCGCGTTTTCGTGTGCCCCCCTCTTTCCCATTTCCTGTGGGCCTGTGGGCGAGTGCGGCAGCGGCAGCAGCGGCGGCGGGCGCCTTCTCATTTTTCCACCCCGCCGCCCCTCCCCGCCCTCCCCGCCGCCTCCTCTTCACGGGACGTATTTATCTCTCCCGAAACGTCCCCTTTTATTTTCTCGCGGCCGCCGCCGCCCGTGCGATGCACAATAATTTTCACCCGACAATATCCTTCCCGTGGGCAGGCGGGGGTGTGGGGGTAACGGTAACGGTGTAGGGCGATCAGATCTCAGCCCCGCCGCCCCCCTAGCCGCGCTGTTCACCTTCCCCCACCCCCGGGCCGCCGCGCGCCCGCCCGGCCCAATCGGGATATGACATTTCAATTTATGCTACAAGGCAGGTCGGCCGGGCGAAGTATGGCGCGGCGGACGGCGGGGCCCAGGACAAGGGCCGCGGGGGCCGCGCGGGCCGCGAGGGGGGGGGGGGGGGGGAGGGCAGGAGGGCGGCGGCCGTCCTTGACGGGGACCTCCGGTCGGTCCTCGGCCACCCTCGGCTCGCCCTTCCTAAGCCGGGGCGTCGCTGATGGTTCCGGCGGCGAAAATTTCAGCGCATATACTCCCGGCAGTCCGCGACTAAAGAATGCAGGAATGCGAGATGCGAGGCCGGTGCAGCTGTGCAGCCCTCCGCGGGGCACGCGCCCCCCGGCCCCGCAGCGCCGCCCACAGGCGGCCGCTCGGTATTGCCGCCGTTCATCTCCCGGCCGGCCGGCAGGGCCGAGGCCGAGACAATAACGCGGGCCACGCCACGGAAATAATCGAAAACAGAACAAGGGACATTGACAGCCCGCGCGCTCCGGTCCGGTCCGGCGGCGTCGTAATACATATGGTCCTCGCCGCCCCGCGCCCCGCACAGAAGCAGCAAAAAAAGAAAAAGAAATGAAAAAAAATAGAAATAATTTGTCCGAGCACCGTAGAGGCACCAGCAGGCGGGCAGGCGGCAGTCTCACCGCAGCGCCGCCGCCGCCGCCGCCGCCGCCCCCCGCCGATATGCTCCTCCCCGCCTGCCTTGGCCCCGCCGGCGCCCTCTCCGCCGCCGTTAGAGGACCTCGACCCATGCTTTTGCACCAGTGATATACTGCACTCCCTTTTCGCCCGCATTTTGTTTTTTTTTTCCTCCTCTTGCTCCCTCCGCCCCACCCACCCTCCCCTCGATCCTTTTCCCTGTTTGATGCCATCATCATCCCCACCTTATATTCTTCTTCCGGGCGTAAAGGCGTGTTTAGACGCATTTTACCACGCAATAAATAAAGCTGCCTCTTAGGCCCCTCCGTCCCCGGGCCAACCCTTCGCGCAGCGCGGTGTGGCGGGCAACCCCCCCCCCCCCCCCCCCCCCCCAACCCCCTACTGCCGAGGCCGCCGCGAACGCAACAAGACAGGGACCCCCGTAAAGTAGCCCTTCATCAGGCGTCGCTAGGCGCACCCTTCATCAACCCGTGCGCCCTTCTTTCTCTGCCCCCCCGCGCCTCCCGCCCCCGTTACCTTCTTTCCTATTCAATCCACTTAGTTTCGGCATCACCGCCGCCGCCGTGCCGACCGTCCTCACGCACCCGCCCACTGTTCCACTGCGCGTGCGTTGTCGCGTGCGTGCCGCGTGCGTGCCGCGTGCCCCGCCAAGGTCACGCCAGGCGGCCTCCTGCGGCCTCGGTTTACGACTCATCGTCGGCAAGGTTCCCGAGGAGCGAAGCGACCCGCGGCTTTCATATCACTCTCTGATCGTCCCCACACCAGGACTCCCTTTATTCAATTTTTCCTCTCCCCGTCCCTCTCACTCACTCACCCCCTGCTCCCTCTCTATCTCTCTCTTTCCCGCTCGCGCGTCCCTTCATACGTCGTCGCCCGCCCACAACGGCGTCATTCCCCGAGTCGAAGGGCCGCGCCCCGGCCGGCAGCAGCGGCGGGGGCGTCAGGTGGGGAGGTGCTTTCACTTTTATCAAGATCGGCGGCTAGATTGGGGAGCCGGCCGGCGCGGCGGCGGCGAGGTCGGCTCGCGACCCGGGGGAGCGTGCTTGCGGAGGCTGCGGGCCCCGCGGCCCCGCGGCCGTCAGCGGGGACTGCTTGTCCTGCAGACGGCCCGCCGGACCGGACGGTCCCCGGCCGCGGGGGGCGTCCTTCTCGTCCGGAGTCCTCCCTTTAAATCAATGCGACGGCGCCACTAACTCTCCGGCCGCCGACCGGATCGCGGCCCTTCGCGGCCTTCCTTCCTTCCTTCCTCCCCCCCCCCCCCCCCTCCTCCCCCGCCCCGCCCCTTAGGCTCTGCTGGCGGCGGAACTAACCCGACCGGCACACCTCCCAGCCTCACACGCGTCTGCCGGCCAACTTTATTGTTTATTTCTCCAACTTTTACGGCGCCTCGTATAGCGGGCGTATTGGTATTGGTGATAAGTCACCCCCGGCAGTCGGAGTCCCGCCGCACCGCGCCGCGCCGCGCCAAGGCCGGCCCACACTGCCTGCGAGGCACCACGCCGCCCCGCCAGGCCCGAGTTGGCGCCAAGCAGTCTCGCAGCCCCGCCGCCTGGCAGCAGCTCGGCGGAGCACGGCGGTGGTGTTGCCGCTGCAGGTGCGAACGGGCCGCCGCCGCGCCGCGCGCACAGCGAAGCGCAGCCGTGCCCTCACTGACACTCGGGAGCGTCGCAAGGGCCCCGGCAGGTCGGCAAAGGGCCGCGCAGCAGCAGCGCCAGCAGCGCCGCACCGATTTCTCATATTTCCCACCGAGCGCGCGGCCGCTGTGAACACTTTATGACCTCTTGGCCCCGCGGTGCCCCGCGGCGCCCCGCGGCGGGCGCAGCCAGCCCGGCCCGGAGCCTCCGGAGCCCGGCCGCGCCCCGCCCCGCGCCCTCCGAGGCCTTGCGGCGCGGCAGCGGCGCGGACCATCAAAAAGGCCGGGGCACACGTTTTAGAGAGCCAATCACACGACCGCCGCTGCCGCCGCTGCTGCCGAAGCCGATGCCCCCCCCCCCCCCCCCCCCGTGGCCCGCACCTCCGGCCCGCCGACGCCGCCGCGGCTTGTGACACGCCCACCACGATGGCCCGATGGCCACATCGTGCGCGCTGTAAACTACCTAGCAAGCTGAGCCCGGGCAAAAATACAAAAAAAAAATCTTTGATGAAACTCGCTGACCGCAGGCCGTACTCCTTACAGCCCCGAGGACGCTGCCCCGCGCCCGTTGACGCCCCCGTTTGCAGCTCCGCCACGCCGTGAAGAGCGTCGTGTAAACGGCCGCCGCACAGCGGAGGCCGGGGCAGTGAGGCTCGGCGTCCCGCGGACCTTCACTGACTGATGGCATGCTGCCGATCAGGACCTCCCTCCCTCCCTCCTCCTCCTCCTCCTCCTCCTCCTCCTCTCCATCACGAGCCCCGCCCCCACCCGCGTCTCTCCCGGGAAATTCACTGCAATGCTTCCCAAAGGTGCATGCAGGGGCCCCGCGATCCCCTTCCCCCTCGCTCCTGCCTGCAGTCCCGCCGGCGCCGCCGCCCGCCGCGCCGCACTCCCCCTCTGCGTTTTGTCTTTATTTTGTCTCCCACTTGTATCAATTCCGACCGTGTCGTGGTCATCAATTCTTCCCCTCCGTCCATCCCTCTTGGAACGCAGCGAGGGGCAGTGCAAGGAGGCGGGGGCAGCGCTGTGGGCGCTCGAGCGGGGGAGGGAGGGGGGGGGACCCGACAGGGACCGCTCGGCTCCCGGCGGCTAAGCGGGCGCGCTCGGCATCGTAGCTGAGCATCGAGCCGATCGTGAGGACACGTCGACAAACCAATCGTCTCTCCGCGACGGCGGCCGCGAACCGACACCGAAACGCCAGCAGGACGGAGCGAGCGGGGGCGAGGGCTGCCGAGTACTACGGGGAGGAGATGAGGACGGCGAATTAAAACGAGAGAAGGCGGTGGAGAGAGAAAGGGAGAGGGAAGGAGAGAGTGAGGGAGGGACAGAGACAGAGAGAGGGAGAGAACTGGGGGATAGAGGCCCCAGCCTTTTCCCCTTTCGTATAATGGTGTGATAATTAGCAATTAGCCCTGTCCTTATTTCTACCTCATTACACGATTCTCGCGCGCGGGCGCGAGCGGCGGGGCGGGGCGGGGCGGCGGGAGCGCAGAGGCGCGGCAAATCCGGCACTGCAGAGCAGAGAAGAGCTGCGCAGAGTAGTGCCGTGCCGGTGCCGTGGCCGTCCATACGCTAATAGCGGAGAGCGCGGCGGCCGCGGGGCACGACGGGAGGGCAGCCGCAGCAGCGGCGGCGGCGGCGGCGGCCGGCCACCCCCTCCACCCCTCCCACACCCTCCACCCTTCGCCGACGTTTGCCGCCGCCGCCCGGCCCGGACCCGCGGACCCGCGGACCCGCGCGCGCTTCCGGACGGAGCTTTTGTCAAAGGCGGCGTGGCGCACGGGACCTGCTGCAGGACCTCCCCCCACCCCCCACCCTTCTTCGGGGGACCCCCCGCCGCCATCACGCCGGCCCGCTGTGTTTTTGCCAGCGTCGTTTCCCCGGTAGAGTCGCGCGCCGCCGGCGCCGCACCGTCGTTTTTAGCCGCCATGTGCGATTGCACTTTCGCAGCGAATAACGCCACGTGTTTTATTGCACCGGTCATGCGGCTCCTTTCTCTCTTTTCTTCCTTTTTTCTTCTTTTTTTGTTTTCATTCCAGGCCATGTATTCCGTGCGCGAGCGCGAGCTGACACCGCACACACACACACACACACACACACACACACACATACACACAACTCCGTCAATGGGCGGCGGAAGCGGAAACCAGTAGAAAAAGGGGGGCGGCTAGCTTGGTGTGTGTGTGTGTGTGTGGGGGGGGGGGCGCAGGGGCGGGAAAAATAGCGCACGAACTCGAACCCGGTATTCCGGCACGCCACGGCCGCCTGCCTAGGCCAAAGTCCAATTTGCATGTGATTTCCCTTTAAAGTGATCGGATCGTTTTCACATTGGCGGCTTCTTGCTGCGAGGAGCGGCGGCGGCGGCGGCGGCAGAGGCGTGGCAGTGGGGGCGGGCGGAGCCGTGCGGAGCAGAGCCGGCCCGGGCTCGCTGCTGTGTTGTGGGTATATTCTTTTGATCGCTGCGAGACGGGCGGAGGGCGAGGGCGTCTGTAGCTGGCAGTGGGGCTCGCAGTGCGTCAGCCTTTGGCCGTGATCAGCGTCCCTCCCCGCCGGGAGCCCCCTGAGGGCCCCACCCCGCCACGCCGCTCATTGTAGAGTCAAGAGAGAGAGAGAGAGAGAGAGAGAGAGAGAGAGAGAGAGAGAGATGCGAAAACGAGATGGGGGCCGCCGCTGCCGCGGCTGCCTGCCGCCGTTGCTGTGGGACCAGGCGTGGACTTTGATCGGCTGCAAGGCGAGCAGGCTTCGCGGGGGATGCTGCACAGCACAGCAGGAGACGCGGCCCTCAGCCCCGCGTAGGAACGGCGCTCCACACGGCGGGACTCGACAGTTGCAGTCATGTCCTACTTCACATCATTCTCTGGATATATTTTTTTCCGACTTGCTTTTCTGTTCCTCTCTCTCTCTCTCTCTCTCTCTCTCTCTTTCTCTCTCTCCTTTTTTTGTTGTTGTTTGCAACGACGGCGCGATGTGTGTGCTACGCCGGAGTCGGCGGCTGCCCGGTTGAGGCACGCCACGAAAGGAACGGCCCCGCCCTCGGCTTGTATGTAGTTGTTTGGCCGGGGGGGACAAAAAAAAAGTAAGGTTAGGGTTGGGCAGCAGCAGGGGCGGGTGGTGGCGGGTGGCCGGGCGCTGCTGCCGTCCGCAGCTGACACATGTCGTTGACACGCAGCCGCCCGGCCCAGCAAGGCCCTCCTTATCGACGCATGGAGATCTCGAGCGGAGTGTGGCGCGCGCTGCGGGGGGCTGCGGGGGGCCGGAGCGGCGGGGGCGCAGCGCCGCAGCGCCGCACGGCAGCGCGACGGCTGGCGTTTAGCCCTTTTTCAGCAGCGCTAAGCGCTCTACTGCGTCCCTCCAACCCATGCTGAGGCGCCCCCCCCCCCCTCTCTCTACCTCTCTCTCTCTCCCTCTCTACCTCTCTCTCTCTCTCTCTCTCTCTCTCTCTCTCTCTCTCTCTCTCTCTCTCTCTCTCTCTCTCTCTCCCCCCCCCCCCCCCCTCCCCCGCGCGGTGGGTCGCGAATGCATTAGCTTGGGGGACACGCCCTAATCGGATTCAAGTGTTTCGCAAAGGCCTGCACAACTCCGAAACATGAAAACGCAGGATAAAAGGACGAGCGTGTAATTTAGTTTCGGAATTCTAGCGAGGATTCAATTAGGAATGGCGGGCGGAAAGAGGCTACATTTATGAGTCAGTTTTGAAGAGCGGCGGCCGATTTAAACCTTTTTTTTCCCTCTCAAATCGATAGAAATATGTGATGCGGTTGACCACCCCCTGCTCTCTTGCTGAAAAGTTTAGATGTCATTGAGGAAAATATGCGGGGAAATTGGCGGTGCTTTGCACCCTTCCCCCCCCCCCCCCCAAAAAAAAAAAAAAAAAAACCTGTCGCGTCCAGCGGCCGCCGCGCAGAGGTTGTGCCTGGTTGCGGTGGTGGCGCGGGCGCCCGCGGGCGGCGGCGATGTGTCCGCCGTGAATAGGCGTCACACCGGCGGCCGCGAGCTTTTTATTCCGCTATCGCTCCGCTCCGATCTGGAGCGGCGGGCCGGGCGGCGGCTGCCTTGCCGGCGGACCCGCGCCGAAGGCGTTGGTCGGCACCCACTTATTTGGAGCGGGCCGGCCCGGGGGAGCAGGGAATTAGCGGGGGGCGGCGGCGGCGCTTTACGAGGAAATTCCCGGGCGCCGTCGTCGTCGCTACCTCAGAATGCGAAATGCATTTACACCCAAATTAAACGCGCCGCTCGGCCCCGGGGCCACCGGCGGGTAACCGCTTCCCTTCGGACGCCGCCGTGACCGCCTCGACCTTGGCGAACGCTTGTGATTCCCCTCCCGATCATTTCTCTCCGTTCGCGTCGGGGCCCCGCAGCCCGCAGCTCCCGCGGGGTTTCTCTCCCCCTGCACTGCGCGGCCGGCGCGCCTGCGGTCCGGAGGGTAGGCAAGCCCGCGCGGCAGCCGTGCTCCACGGGACGGCCTGACCATCAGGCGTTCCACTCCGTCCCGCGCTCCGCAGGTCTTCTTTCATTTCAGTTTCAACCAGGTGTCCCGTCTCTAAATAATTTCTAATCTGTTTTATTATTGATCGCATCAGAAAACAAATGAGGCATGAGTGTCAAAGCGTTGTTTTTATTTAAAATGACGTTTGTGATTGATACAGCTGCTGCATTTTCTAAAACAAAAAAAAAACCTTGATGACCTGCGCATGACACGTACGACGTGAGGATGGCCGAGTCCCCCTCGGCGATCAGATCTCCATATTCCTAGTGATGGCGGTCGGCAGTTCATGTTGCGGCACCGCGGGGCGGCTCTCGGCCGGCACACGTGTACTACACCGCGCGCCCGCGTGCCTGTGTGGGCGTGCGTGGGCGTGCGTGGGCGCGTGCGGGCGTGCGTGTGCGGCTGGCAAACACACATATGATGCGGCACGGCCCGGGCACGCGAGCGCTTCGCCTTCATATAGCCCCTTAGGTTTGCGCGCGCGCACACACACACACATGTATCGCACAAATGTTTAAACAGAGATACCCCCTCCCCCAATTCATTCCCGATACTTTGTTTGGCCAGGCGAGCAGGCGAGTAGTCAGCGCCGTGCCGGGCGGCGTGCCGGGCGGGGAGGCGTGCAGCCCCGGAGAGAAGCGCGTCGGGCGCGGCGCGAGCAGTTTGACTTGGGCATATGAGAAGCCTTAAATCCGCCGGGGCGGGGAGCGGGGCTGAGCGGGGCCGAGCGGGGCTGAGCGGGGCGGCGGGGCGCGCGGCCGTGTGGCAAAGCGACTTACTTCCGGAGCAAAGTTTACCTGGAGAGGCCGCTACCGCCGCTACCACCACCACCACCACCGCCGCCGACGCGAACCGGGGACCGATACTACAGGGTACGCGGGCGCGCGCTGCGAAGCGAGGCGTCGTGCCGCGAGACGCCATGAATACCGTGCCCTACCTAGGGTGCGGGCCCGCGGGTGCACAGTTCACAAAGGGTGACAGAGACAGTGGCAGAGTGTGTGAGAGATACGGGAGGACTAAGGAGAGAGAGAGAGAGAGGGGGGATGGAGGAGGGGGGGGGGGAGCGGGGTGAGGGTCGGCAGCAGCGGGAACCACTCGTGCACAAAAGGAACGGGCGCGGTGTAAGTGGGGAGGAAGCAGAGTGCATGTCGTGAAGTAGGCACAGAGAGAGAGAGAGAGAGAGAGAGAGAGAGAGAGAGAGAGAGAGAGAGAGAACAGAGACAAGAAAAAAAGAAAAGGAGACGCAGCGGGGGTGGATTAGACAGGTACAGGGAGCGGTTTGCAGGCAAGCTCTGGGACTACCCGCGGCGGGGCGGCGCCGTGTCCCTAAACCAATTTGCTCCGGCTTGTTTGGCCTTCCTCTATTTTGGTGGCGGCCAGTCGAATGCTCCTGTTGCCGAGAGCAGAGCCGCAGCAGAGCGGCACAGCGGCCAAACAAAGTCGTCGGAACCAAAACGCGCTTCGCCGCCGCGTACATTACTGCACGGCCGGGGGCCTGAGCCGCGCTGCAGCAGCAGCACTCCCTCCCGGCAGGGCCAACAGCAGCAGCGAGTAACGCCTGGCAGCACCAGGCAGCGCCTGCAGGCTCATTCCGAACACCGTCTTTTCTGACCTATCTCTCTCTTTCACTCTCGCTCTCTTATGGAGCACATCGTAAGTGCGACAAGGACAGCGCTACGAAAGCAGTGTTCGGAATCAATCGGCTGGCAGCGCCCGGGAGCGCCCCACATTCCACCGCGGGCAGCCGGCACGGGCCACAAAAGCAGCGGACACGCGCACCCCGCGGGCACCCCGCCGTCGGCATGCCGTCGGCAAGGCGCCGTTGTGTCTGCTGTGGCGGCGCAGGTGTGGGAGCGAGACAGACTCACACTCGCACCGCGGGGACCGGAGGGCAGCACCGGGCCGGCAGCAGTGTCGCGCTGCCGCGTTATCCGAACAGGGCGGCCGGCGGGGGGCCGCCGCGAATAATTTGCCCCGTGCGCATATATCTGCAAAGTTATGACTTTCCCTTGCACGTGATGTATGTAGGTGAAACTTCGAAAGTGCGGCCGCGCCCGAGCTTCTGCTCCCGCGCTCTCACTCTCTCTGTCTCTCTTACTCTCTCCGTTACTCTCTCTCTCTCTCTCTCACCAGTAAGTGTGACTAATGCCCTCTTTGCGTCGGTAATAGCAGCGGCACTCCTAATGTGGTCACACTTCTTGGAGTGCGTTCATGTGTGCGCCGGGAGAGGGAGAGCGAGACAGAGACACAGAGAGAGAGAGGGGGGGGGGGGAGAGCGAGAGAGACGGAGAGGTTGGGCTGCGGTGCGTCCCGAAGGCCCGCAGGCGCCCGGAGAGGAGGAGGAAGTGGAAGAGGTGCCCGGCCCGGAGGAGATGGCGGCCGAACCGAGGAAGCGGACAAAACGTGGAGTAGTTTTCGCAGGTCACGCCCGCGTCACGCCCCGCGTCACGCCCACGCCACGCCCGCGTCACTCCCACGTCCCCGCGTCACGCCCTGCGTCACGCCCCGCGTCACGCCCACGCCACGCCCGCGTCACTCCCACGTCCCCGCGTCACGCCCGCGTCACGCCCCGCGTCACGCCCGGTCGGCATCCTCGTTACCGCGGACGCAGCAGAGCGGATCGGATCGGCAGCGGTGTCGGTGGCGCGGCCGCAAATGGCCGGTGCTTAGAGTTATTACCTCGCACCGGCGGCCAGCATCCCGCGCCCGCGCGCCGCCGGGCCCAACCAACCATGCATTTCATGTCCTTTTCTTTCTTTTTTTCTTTTTGTTTTTTGTTTTCCTGCTGCAGCCGCGCGTCGCTCGGTTTATCCCTCTGGGTCACCCATTATCACAGACAGGCAGCGTGCCGTTGCGCTCCGGATCGGCACGGCTGCCGTGTGTGTGTGTGTGTGTGTGTGTGTGTGTGTGTGTGTGTGTGTAGAGTGGAGCGGGTCGCAGCGGCCCGCGCGCCTGGTATTCGAACCCGCGACGGCGTCGTCATCGACGTCGTGTGCAGAGCAGTTGCACGGAGGACGGCGACGCCCCTCCCGCTCGCTCGGGACCGCCGTAGTCACGATTGTTTCCCGACGCTGCGCACCCCCTCCTCCCCCTCCCCCTCACTCCTCCTCCCCTTCCCCCTCCTCCCCCTCCCTCCTCCTCCCTCCTCTTCCTTCACTTGCGGAGCGATTCCTCCTGTTGTGTTAGCGATGTTGTGTTTAAGGCGCCAAACCAGTCCCAACCCCCACTTGCCAATCGGGGCCTGAAATGCAAACACCGCGCCGGGCGGCAGGGCGGCGGCGGCGTTCCCCGGGGGAGATACGATACGACTACTTGTACTGCAATGTTTGCCAGCATCTCGGTGAGACAGGCAGAGCGCCACTGCTGCCAGGCTCTCCCTCACAACGGTGCCAGGTAGGCAACAAACAGTGCCGCCGCGGGGGAGGAAGGGAGCGGGAGGGGGGTGGACTCAAGTATGTATAATCTTTGCGCGGGCGGCATTAAGCCCGTTGTCTCAAAACAAAGACTGAAAACAGCCCGGAGGAGGCCAAGGAGTCGTTTTTGTGAGTGGAAACTCGCGTCGCCGCGAAGCCGCCGCCGAGGGGTTTGCTGATGTGTGTTAAAGACGTCTGCCTCAAAGTCGCGTGGGACTGACTCGCGCCGGGGGAGGGGAGAAGGGTGGAGAGGGTAGTGGGGGGGGGCGGGGGCACGGCGGCACTGGCCGAGAGAGAACAATTCCACAATTATTTTCTCGTGGGCCGCGACTTGTCCGTGGGTGGACACACGCGGTGTGTGGGGGCTATATGTTGTCGCGGAGAGGCGGCGGGCGGCGGAGTGGTGTTCCGGAAGCCACAGACGGTGGCGATGGGGGGGGGGGGGGGGGGCGGCGGCGGTGGTTACGATGAGAAGACGAGAGCCAAAGTCCTCGCCGGCGCCCGCCCCCAGCGTTGTCTGATGGGCAACTAAAGTTTAAAGGTGAACGAATGCAGCAAAAAAAAGGAGGACAGTAGAAGTAAAATGAAGAGGTGTAGGGGGCGGAGTGGGGGGCAGAGTGGTCGCTATCAGAAGCAGCAGAGCGCGGCCCGGCCGGAGGGGGCTGGGAGGGGAGGGGGGAGTTTTTAACATCACATTTATGCTGCCTCGCAGCGGCCCGCCGCCTGCCGCCCGCCCTCCGCGGCCGCGGGAGAACACTCCCCGTGCCCCCGCCGTCTCCTTTAAGACCGCGCTCTTACTGACAAATTGGGAACTATTTCTCAGGCCGCAGCATCCGGAGTGGCGCGGCGCGACGCGGCGTCTGCGGGACAACTGAAATGTTGTTCGAGATAAGAGAGGTGAAAACACGGGGGGGGGGGGGGGGCACGGGGGGGGGACGGGGGTGGAGGGTGGGATGGGGGAGGGCAGAAGGCACGTGCAGCCGCCCGCGCTGCGCTAACGGCCGCGTCACTGCGGCCACCGGGCCCCGGCCGTGTGCGGCGCCTCTCGCCTGCGGACTCCAGGGATGACGTCCTTCCTCATGCCCTCCCTGAGTCCGGTGGGATGAAGGGTGCAGCATCAGGCCGGGGAGCGGCCTGGGTCTCCATACATCCGAAGCGGCAGCGGCCCAGCAGGCCCTCCTGGTGGGGCTGTCGAACAGGGCGCGGCCGGCTTCCTGCACGGAAGTCTCGCCGATTAATATTTCCCTTATCAGAGAGGGTCTTTTCTCTGTTTCCTCCGCAGCCGGAGGGGCACACAGGCCTGCTGCCCCCTCCCCCCCCCCACCATAGGGCCCTGTCCCCGCGGGCGGGCGGCCCGGACGGCCCGCGGCACCGCGCCGCCTCCTGCTATTCCGCCCGCGCCCCGCTGTTCTGCTTCCCGCCCAGGTGAGTGTTTGGCCGGCCGCTGATTGATTTTTCTCTTTGAAGTGACGGCGGGCGGGAGGGAAAGTTTCGGGAAGCGGTCGGCCCGGTCACCCCGCTGACTGCTGCCGCACAGATTACGCCTGGAGGAAGCTTTATTGTAACGACAACGGCCCCCGCCTGCGGGCTCTGGCCGCCAATCAGGCAACGCCACGGTTCTCGGAGCGGATGGCGTTGACGTGGATGGAGTCGGTGTAGTAGTCCTCCTGGGAACACACACTGTAATTACGCACACGGCCAAATTACTGTCTGCTGATAGTGTATGCTCAACACTGACCTTGGGCGTATCCTGCTGTTCGGACGTCGGGGACCTTCGTTCGCGCATGGCGGCCGCCTCGCCCTCCCCCATCTCCTCGGTCTTGGACTCCATCGGCGGCGCGCCCGGCTTGTCCTCGGCCGCCCCGGGCTGGCTAGGAGGCCCACCCCCGGCCCGGTACTTCTTCATGGCTTCCTCGACGGCTTGCTTCGCTTTCATCCACATTTCCCGCGTACTGTTCATGAGTCCGTGCGTCATGTTGCCCACCTTGGCCATGAGCTCAGGCGGCACCGTGGGCATGACCGGCATGCCGTTGTCATCCTCCTTGGCCTGGCCCGCGCCGCCGTCCGTAGGGGGTCCGCCCTTCCGACCCGTGGCCTCCTCGATCATCTGCCTGGCCTTCATCACCATCGCCTTCCACTGCTGCACCAGCCGCTCCGTCGCGTTGCGGATGTCCTCCATGACGTCCCTCCGGAGCCGGACGGCCTCGGCGCCGGCGCCTCTGCGTCGGCGCGAGCCTCCGAGCTCGGCGCCGATGTCGCGCTGGGACCCGTCCTGCGGCTGGGCGGCGGAGGCAGGATCCACGGCCTCCTCGGACGACGCCCAGTCCGCCTCCGAGGTGGTCGTCTCCACGGCGGGGGACGAGGACGCCGCCGACGCGGCCTCCGCCGCGCGTCGCGTGCGCTTGCCGGCCAGCATGTCGGCCGCCTCCCCCTGCGCCTCCCCCGCGCTCAAGCCCGCGCCCTCCTCTACCCCGTCTTCCGTCACCTGCTCCTTCTCGGGAGCCACCATCTTGGCGATGCGCCGGCCCGGCATGTTGTCGAGGTCGGCCATGACCCGCGCCAGGATAGCCTCCTTGCCTTTTCGGGGCCGCGACGGGCTCGTGGACCCCATGGGCTCGGCGCCGCGCCGCCGCCGCGAGGACACCTTCATGGCGGTCTGCAGCACCTTGCCCACGGCCGTCATGACCATCTCCTTGGCCTTCTGGTACACCTTGTTCTCCCCAAACACCGAGTCCATGCGGTCGTTGACGGTCTCGGTGACGTCATTCGCCCGGGACATGATGACGTCGCTCTTGTTCTTGAGGTTCTTCTTGACGTTTGTGATGGCGTCCCGCTTGGGGCGGCCGCCTTCAGCGGCGGCGTCGACTTCGGCGGCGGCCTGCGCCAGGGCGGCCGGGTCCACGTTGGTGACCAGGCTGGAGGACGACGCGCCCAGCTCCCTGAAGGCCTGCACGATCATCTTGGCCACCTCCACGCCGCCCGCGATGGCCTGCCTGCCCGCCGCGATGCCCTCCTTGGCGATCGTCACGCCCGCGCTGTTTCCGGAGCCCCCGCCGCCCGCGCGGCCGAGGACGGTGTCCACGCAGCGCTTCACCAGGTCCTTGATGGAGAAGTCCAGGATGCTGGTCTTGACGTCGTCCTCCAGCTCGTTGACCGTCTCTTCGCTTTCGGGCTCCGCCCGCCGCCTGTCGCGTGTCGCCGGGCCCGCGGGCTGGCTGCGCGGGCTGCCTTCCTCGGGCAGCAGGGCCTTCAGGAGCCGGGATGCCGCCCCCGCGGGCAGCGCCTCTCTCCTGCCGCGGCTGCGGCCACGCCTACGCCTGGGCGCGGCGCGGAGCCGCTCCGAGTCCGAGTCAGAGTCCGAGTCCGAGCTCTCGGTGGTGGTCGTGGTGTAGAGCACGTAGACGGGCCGCCAGCCGAAGCAGCCGGCCTTGCCGTCGTGCACGTGGTTGTGGCCGTGCCGGGCTCGCGGCGCCTTCTCGGAGTCCGTCGCGTTGACGGCGTGCGCGGTGGCGTTGCCCTCGTCCACGTTGTCCTCCAGGTCGCCCAGGTCGTTCTCCGCCCCGTCGTTGACCCGCGACTCCTCGTGTGCGTCGGCGGGCTGATGGCCCGCGCCGTCCGTCACCGAGGCTTCTGGAACGGAGGAAGAGCGTGACAGCGGCCGCGCGCCCCGCCGCGGTACCGCAGCAACAGTGGGCCCGTACCGCGTCCCTCAGTGTGTCCCGGGGCCACGGCCGCGCCGCCGAGAGACCGTCCGACTCTGCGCCCTCCCAGCCGGTCATGAGGGCTGACCTGGGGGCTGCCCTGCCTCACGGCCTCCACGTCCCCGCCGGCCCCGCCGCCCACGCGCGCCCTCCGCGGGCTCTGCTCGGACCTCTCGTCGGCCAGAGCGCGCCACTCGACGGCCGCTTCCGACACGTGATCCGCCTCGGCCTCCCGGGCCCCCTCCTCTCTGTCGCCCACGCTGAGTATTCCTCGGAACGAATCTCCGGCGCTTGCCGCCGCGCCGCTCCGTTCGCGTCCGGAAAGCCCTCGGCCCCGACGGCTATCCCTAACCGCTGCCCGCCCCTCTCCCTCCCCTTCCTCCTCCTCCCCCTCGACGCCTCCCCACCCGCCGTCCACACTCGTCTCCATCTGCCCATCCGCGCCCCCGTTCTTCCTCTCCCACAGACCCCGGGGCGGCCCCAAGTGGGATCTCACTCGCTTCTCCCAGCCACCTTCCGCTGCTCCTCCCGCTCTGCCTTCGACACGTGCTTCTCGCTGCCACTCGCCCCCGGTCTCCGCCTCGGCCCCGGCTCCTACGGCAGCGCCTTCCCACAGACCCCTGGGCGCCCCCAAGTGGGCTTTGACTCTCTCCTCAAAGTCTGCTCCGCCGGCCCCGCCTCTCGTCCCGCCGCCGCGCCCCCGACGGGCCGCGTCCTCCGACCAGCTCGAGGAGCCGTCCTCCGCGCCGCCAGGTCGGCGAGCTCGGGGCTCCCCGCCCGGACGCCTCCCGAGCGGCTCCAGCTCCCCCATCGGCGGCGCCCCCACGAACTCGCCGGTCTGCCCTATCATAGGAACACCGCCTGACTCATCGGAGTCTGCGCCCCCCGCGTACATGATGCCCCCCGCCGCGCCGGCAGCAGCAGCGCCACCGGCACCGACACCGATGGCCCCGGGCATACGGGCCCTGAAGTCCCCGCGACCACGTCCAGGCGGCCTCCTGCCAGAGAAGTTAAACCGCCCACCGTCACCCACGCCAAAGGACCCGGAGTTTGATGAACTTCCTGCCACCTCTACGCCGGGCATACGACTGCCGAAGTCTCCGCGACCTCCTGCCTCCCCACTGGGCATGCGGCCCCCAAAGTCCCCGCGACCACGTCCAGGCGGCCTCCTGCCAGAGAAGTTAAATCGCCCTCCGTCAGGAGCACCCATGTCAAACGCCCCTGAGTTCGAAAAACTTCCTGCAGCCTCGCCACCAGGCATGCGACCATCAAAGTCCCCGCGACCACCACCCTCTCCGCTGGGCATCCGGCCCCCAAAGTCCACGCGGCCCCGTCCGTGCGGCCTCATGCCAGAGAAGTTAAATCGTCCCCCGCTACCAACTTCGGAGGACCAGGAGCTTGACGAACTTCCTGCTGCGTCTCCGACGGGCATACGACCACCGAAGTCCCCACGACCACCACCCTCTCCACTGGGCATCCGGCCGCGTCCTGGCGGGGCTCCACGGGAGAAGTTGAATCGCCCTCCTTCAGTAGCACTCGCAGGAAATCTGGGCGGAGCGCTGCCGGATCTGCTCTCTTTCCTCCTGCTCATGTCTGGCGGTCCGGCGTGCGACTCTACGCCGCCTTCGAAGGAACCACCGCCGCTCATGCCTCCGCCACCTCCGCCACCAAACCCTCTACCGACATTGCCGAAGCCCCCGGGACCGCCAGATGGGCCACCCGCTGCACCGCCCAGTGTTCCGCTTATACGCTTCCCAAAGTCGCCAAACATCCCTGCCCCACCGGATACTTCTAAACCACCACCGGCTTTTTGTCCTATGTTCCCTATTCCTCCACCACTGACTGTCGACGAACCTAAGCCACCCAACGCGCCCTGAATTCGCTTGCCGATATCGCCTATTCCACCTCCTGAGCCCCCCATTGCACCTTGAATTCTCTTGCCGATATCGCCTATACCACCCCCACCCGCCGCAGAGCCGGTTCCGCCTAGCGAGCCACCTATCCGCTTCCCGATGTCGCCTATTCCACCTCCACCCCCTTCCCCACCTATTGCACCCTGAATTCTCTTGCCGATGTCGCCTATTCCACCTCCTGAGCCACCCATTGCACCCTGAATTCTCTTGCCGATGTCGCCTATTCCACCTCCCGAGCCACCCATTGCACCCTGAATTCTCTTGCCGATATCTCCTATTCCACCTCCTGAGCCACCCATTGCACCCTGAATTCTCTTGCCGATGTCGCCTATTCCACCTCCTGAGCCACCCATTGCACCCTGAATTCTCTTGCCGATATCGCCTATTCCACCTCCTGAGCCACCCATTGCACCCTGAATTCTCTTGCCGACGTCGCCTATTCCACCTCCCGAGCCACCTATTGCACCCTGAATTCTCTTGCCGATATCGCCTATTCCACCTCCCGAGCCACCTATTGCACCCTGAATTCTCTTGCCGATGTCGCCTATTCCACCTCCTGAGCCACCCATTGCACCCTGAATTCTCTTGCCGATGTCGCCTATTCCACCTCCTAGCCCCCCACTGCACCCTGAATTCTCTTGCCGATATCCCTATTCCACCTCCTGAGCCACCCATTGCACCCTGAATTCTCTTGCCGACGTCGCCTATTCCACCTCCCGAGCCACCTAGCGCACCCTGAATCCTCTTGCCGATGTCGCCTACGCCCCCTCCAGCCGCCCCGAGGCCGCCCAGGGCGTCTCCTATTCTCTTCCCGATGCCGCCGAGGCCCCCCGCGGACCCGCTGCTGCTCGCAGACGAGCCCATGCCTCCGAGCGCTCCGCCAATTTTTTTCCCGATTTCGCCAATGCCGCCGGATAATCCGCTGCCGCCGCCTCCCGGCGCCCCTCGGATCCTCTTGCCTACGTCGCCGCCCGATCCCATTGATATATTTCCAAACATCCCGCCCGCTCGTTTGAATGCGTCTTCAATCGCCCCGGCCGATCTGGTCTTCCTGGCCGGCGCTCTCGCAGCCAGCCCCAGCATTTCAACAATCCTTTTACCAAGTTCTGCCCCCAGCGGCCCCCCCACCGCAGCGCCCAGCGCCGCGCCGACGTTCCTCCCGACGCTGTCGCCCGCCGTCAAATTCCCGTATATGCTCGCCATTTTCTCCCCGACGTACGCTAGGAAGCTGCCGCCGTCGCCGCCGGCCGCGCCCGAGGCCGCGCCTCCCGTCCCCATCGCGGACCCCAGCCTTTTCGCCGTGTCACCGACGCCGCCATCGGAGGCCGTACTGCCGCCCGGCGCACCGCCCCCCACCCCTCTCCCAATATCGCCGATCGGAGGGCGCCCGGCACGCCCCTGACGGCCCTCATGACCTGCCTCACCTTCTGCAGAACGGACTCTCCTGGAAGCGGGGCGGCCGCGCGCAGGGCCCTGGCCAAGGCCCTGGTCGTCAAGGGGAGCGGGACCACCTGGCAGTGAAAAAGGCGTTACTCAGAGGAGAGCGGGGCCGCAGCGCACGGCGCGCCGCGGCCCGGCCTGCGAAAAAGGATCCGAGGGGACCCGAAGCGGCACGCAGCTCTATCGTGCACTCGAGATGGAAAAGGGCGGCGCAGCCAGCGAGGCCGTGGGGCTCGTCAGGGCGACTCGCTTACCTGGAGCGCGGGTGTCTGCCACGCCCGAAACCTGCAACACGTGCCACGCGGTGAGGCCACACACGAAATGTGAATGTGCAATATTGTATATTGCGATGCGCAACACATAACAATGTTACCAAAAGAAGTACATCAACACTAAGCGTGCAGTGTCCCTCATGACGCTGCTGGTTCCCTTACGTCCGCTGCGGCGGCCGCGGCCAGGAGCACGGCCAGCACGGCCAGCAGGAGCTGCAGGAGCTGCAGCGCCGGCCTCGTGTCCCTCATGGTGGACTGTCGGTCTGGTGTGGTCGGCGGCGACAGGATCAGCGCATGGCGGCCTGGGCGCACTGCGAAGGCGGAATGGGCCGCGTCCACCCGCGCATCGGCGTGGAGGCGGCGGCGGCGGCGGCGGCGGCGGCAGCGGAGGCGGCAGCAGCGGCCCGAACCGCGACGCGTGGGAGGAGAGGCCAGCGGCCGGAGGCGGGCGCCGGCCGGCTCGCTCACATTAGATGACGTCCTCCCGGGCTCTGTCCGGCCCACGGGGGGTTTGATTCCGGCACGATAGGTCCGCGGGCCCGCGGGCCCTTGGCGCCCATTCGCGGATCGTAAATCCGCGCCGAGCCCTCACAAATAACGCGGCTACAAGGGTAAGCGCGCCCTTCCATGCTTCCGAATTAAAATGTGAAGGGGGATAAAGAAACAAAACGAAAAAAAAAGCGCACGTGGAGACCGCGTCGGCCTGTACACACGGAGTTGTTAATTTCCGGTTGCGCGCCGCATTGCTCGTGTGTGTGTGTATATGCCTGTTGCCTAGCTCGCACTTTTCTTCTCTCTCTCTCTCTCTCTCTCTCTCTCTCTCTCTCTCTCCACTCTCCCCCCCCCCCCCCCTCGCTTTCCCACACTCTCTCTCGCACACAACGCACGCGGTGCGTACGTTGTTAAGTGGAATGGACTGCTGTGTCAGTCACACGCGGCCGGCTTCTGCTGCTATCCGCTTGAAACCGCTAGCGGCTGTCAGAGAGGAGGCGTTTCCGATACCTACGGACCTAGGGGGCGCCCGCTGGACTGCGAGTGTACTTGTAACGCCACGTGCCGTGTGAACACTCGACATTCTCTTTCTGGCTGTCTCTCTATCTCTCTCTCTCCCTCTCTGTACAGTATCTCTGTCTCGCTCTCGCAGTTCTACTTAAGGCGGCCTTCATGAGCCCGCACATTTTGTCGAGACGCAGTCCGCACGGTGTCCTGGTACGGTATCGATGATGGTGCATCGCCATCGTGGCGGCGACATAGGCGCCCGCGGGCACACCATGCAGAGAGAGAGAGAGAGGGGGGGGGGGGGGGGGGGGGAGAGAGAGAAAGAGCGAGAGAGTTGTTTCAAAGGCAAAGTATGCACTCCATTGGATTTCCATGCACGTCCCATGCGCTGAAACAGCAGACAGCGCGGCGCGGCGCGGTGCGGCGAGAGGCGTGAAGTGGGGAGAACAGAACACGAGGTCAACTCAGCATGCCGCCGCCGCAGCCCCCGAACGTTGCTGCTGCCGCTGCTGCGGCGGAGGCCCCAAAAGTCAAATCTGCGCCATGACACGTCGTAAGTACAGCAGCGGCACAGTCAGTGCTCCCCCCCCCCCCTTCCCCCTTCTCCCTCACGCCTCCAGCTCTGCATTTTTCAGGAGTTGTCGCAAACCGGGTGCGTCCCCCCCCCCCCCCCCCCCCGCGGCCGACCGGCGCAGCGGCGGGCTTTGCATAAACGCATTGTCCCACGCCGAACGTAAGTGAATTTTTCATACTCGCCCGTGCCCCCTTCCCATCTCTCTCTCTCTCTCTCTCTCTCTCTCTCTCTCTCTCTCTCTCTCTCTCTCTCTCTCTCTCTCTCTTTCTCTCACACACGCACACAGACACATGCTCGGAGTGCGTCAAGGGTTTCTAGAAAAAAAATTAAAAAAACGGTAGTTTTAATAAAATTGTGAAATATTATGAAATATTATGGATTCTGTACGAAAATTGCCTCGATTTTTTTACGGGACTAGAAACTACGCTTCGCCGAGTGTCCAGCCGGATCCCGCGGCCAAAAAACCCGTGATCTCTCTCTCTCTCTCCCTCTCTCTCTCTCTCCCTCTCACTCTCTCTCTCTCTCTCTCACTCACTCTTTATGAAAATGTCGCGTTCTGTATTTATTTATTTTGCAGATGAGAAGATCGTAATTTTGCATGTCAAACTGTGCTCAGATATTGCCAATAAACTGTCTCTCTCTGTCTGTCTGTCCCTGTCTCTACATGTCTCTCTCTCTCTCTTTCTCTCTACACGCGCACACGCACGGCTCCCGTCCGCGGTGGCCTCTCGCGGTGCGCGTCATGGACCCGCACGGCCCCTAACCCTAACCGGCCTCACCGGCGGAGGCCGCGGGCTGCGGGGGCTGCGGGGGCCCACCACGGCCAGCAGTGACAACGACGCTCTGATATTTCATCGTTGGAGCCGGTGAGTTATGGCGCCCCAGTGTGCCCACGACTAGCCGCGCCTCTGCAGGTGCGAGGCCTCGGCACGGGGTGTGAGCGGAGGGGAAGAGAGAGAGACACACACAGGAAAGGTGCCGCTTCGCTTCGAACGCCTTTTCTCCTCTTATTGCTGCCGGGCGGTTGGTGTGGGTGAGGCAGGCGGAGGCGCCCCCACTGCTGCCTCGCGTCGCCAATTTATCGTGGGACGCGCGTGTGGAGGTGTAGGAGGGCGGCGAGGGGCGGTGGCGTAGGTACACGGAGTGCATATTTTGTTTCACGTTCCTCCTCATTTTTTGTGCCAAATTTGTTTTATTACACAATTTTTAGAAAAAAATGGGGTTGGGTCATCAACACGTTGTCCTCCTGCATGCTCCCTCCCTCCGCGGCCTGCCCCGCTGTGTCACACCGGCCGCGCCCGCCCACCCCCACCACCCGCTCTGCCAGTTTCGACGCTCGAATCGCCAAGTTTTGCAGTGATAATTACTTTTCGCGCGTGCCTTGCAAGCCCCTCCTCCTCCCTCTCTCTCCTCCTCCCCCCCCCCCCTCTCTCTCTCCATCTCTCTCGCTCTCTCGCATCTCGCGCCCGGATGCGGCCGACCTGAGACGAGCCTTCCCGCGCCCGCCTCCCGCGCCTCCATCCCATCATAGTTCATTTCCATCGGAATAAATGGCGGTCGTCGCCGCGCGCCGCGCCGCGCCGTCTTCTTGGGCCGACTTTGGCCCGACTACACACGTGCGACGCCACCACCACACCGCCCCCGCACAACTTTCTTATTCTGCGCGCCTTTTGTTCGGAGTCGGAACAGGAAGAAGGCGGCGAAGTTGTGGGCGGCGCGGCTCGTCGCGACGCGGGCTCTTGAGGGCTGCTGGGCTGCTTGCAGTGGCGCGTTGCGGCTGTCCCTGGCGCTGCCTGCTTCGCATCGGGCCGCCGCACGCGCGCACTCCTCCGACCGCCCCATAACCCTAGTTGACATCCGGCGCGCCGTTAGCAGAGGACGGAATAGTGGAGCCGAGATCTGCCGCCGGAGTATATCGGTCGTGAGGCCGCGGGGCGCCGCTCCGTCGGCCGGCACGGCCGCAGGCGGGGCTGCGTGGGACGACGCGGAGGACGACGGGCAGCAGTGCGGGGCCGCGGGACCGGAGCCGGAGCCTCGCGGGGAGGCCTTGGCCGAGAAGCACGGCAGAACTGTCCGGCACCGGGGGCAGTTACAGGGAAGGCGCGGCCCCGGCGGCGGCGCCGAGGCGAGGCCGGGGCTCGGAGGCTGCCGGAGGCCGCCGCCAGGGCCGCCGCGCGCTCAGCGCCCAGCTTAGTATGCAGCGCCCGCCCCGGCGCTCATGTCGTGCTCGTAGTTAGCTTTTAGTTACAGGGCGACAACGAGTGCCGCCGAGGAGCCGCGGCGCCCTGCGAGCTCAGAGGCGGCGGGCGGCGGCCGGGGGCCGGGGGGGCTCAGGGAGGAGGGGAGTGTGTTTGGAGGACGGCTTTCAAAGAGGCGAAAACTCGGTCACGGGTACGTCGCAGGGAGGGGAGGGGGACGCGGGATGTGCCCTCTTCGTAGGAGGAGAAAGGGGGCCAGGATTCGCTTTGACCTTGTCTTGGTACCTGTATGTGTGTGTGTGCATGTGTGTGTGGGGGGGTGTCCGACCAGCATTGAGGGATGATTCGCCGCAGACACGGTGGAGACTGACAAACAGAGAGGAGTTTGCTTTAGTCATAGAGAGGAATTGGATGAGGTATGTATGTGAGTGTGAGAGAGAGGAGAAGGGAGAGAGAGAGAGAGAGGAGAGAGAGAGAGGACCGCGTTGTGTCCACGAGGAGCGCTGAGGGGCACCGGGACACGGGGGGGGGGGGGACAGGGGGTGGCGGACGTGTTGGGGGAGTGCTTTGAATACAAATCTACGGGGCAGCGGCGGCGGTGCTGCAGCGGCGGGAAGGGCGTCACAGATAAGGGCCAGAAGGTACCTGTTTGTGCTCCGCGCGGGAAATGGATTTCGGTGGCCCGGCGGAGCCGGCGGCCGCCCGCTCCGACCTCTGCCCAGCCCGGCGCGGTCCGGCGCGGCCCGGCGCGGGGTACCCTTGTAAGCAGCGGCGGATTTAGGGAGGGAAACAGGCATGTTGCGCCCCTCCTTCAGGCGCCTGTACAGGGCGCCTGAAGTTTAGGCAACCAGCAGATTAAGACCAAAATTTAATTTACACAACTCAAATGTAATCCTATTTTGCGGTATAACTTTTTGCGCCCAGAAGTAGGAAATAAACGTAATATTATTGCCTCCCCCCCCCCCCGTCCCCTTAAATCGATCCCGGATCCGCCCCCGTCTGTAAGTCGACGCCTGACGTCTGCGACGGGGGCGCCTGGGAGGTAGGCCGCCCGGAGACAGCAGTGCGCAGCGTGCGGCTGCCATTGCCTACCTCCCACGGCGTCCTACCGCCTCCCAGTGCGGAGCGCGGTGAGAGGTGGGGATGAAATGAAGGAGCCGAGGTAACATGCTCAGTTCAAGTTTATTTTTGGTGTGTACCTAGGTCATCTAACAGAAAGAGCCGGTACTCGTTGTCCCGTGTCCAGCGGAGGTCGTCGTCAGAGATCAAGAACAGAAAGGGCGCCGACGGAGGAGGGCGGGCGCGGAGGCCGCGGGCCGGTCCGGCAGGGATGGAACCTTACATAGCTCGACACTGTTTCCTCCGTCATCGATAAATAATGCATCAGGAACGTTCGGAAATCATTAGTAGAAAATGTACAGTTAACGTTCTGAGATACATAGGCTCGGTGTCATATTTTTTTCTTGTTGTAAAATTAATAACATTCGTAACAAAATTGGTTTGTTTTCTAAATGCCAGAGATAGCTCTCAACATAAAAAGCTCTTCAAGCGGTGGAATACACATCTTCAGCGCATAGAAGCATAGATCAGTCGATCCTATTGCGCGCGACCATTACCGTGCCAAGAAAAATGTCTGGCCCTACCACGTAAAAAAAACTTTTTTTTGTTGTATTTATGAGCACATTGTTTGTGCAATTCTTGTTACCATCAGGTGGGTCTGGCGTTGCGGGGACTGAGCTAAGCTGGCGATCGCTGACGGAACAAGTGTTGGGAGGAGCGCGCATGCCGTGCCCGACTCCTCCCGTTTGGGGTTAGAACCGGACCGTGGCGCTGTCCGTAAACACTTGTCACGCCAGACTTGCCTTGGACTAGACGCGGGCGGATTACCACTCTATGATGCTTCGGTGTGGTCGCATATCAGTCCGAGCGGACTTGTCCGCGGGATTTGGAATGAGGAAGTAAACGGCTTTCCTTGCGTGGGCGTGAGGCGGCTAATGTTATATTGGGTGGTGGGCGGGCGCGCGGGGTCGACTGCGCGCGCCTCGCCGGAGGGGGCGGGCGGGCGGCCGACTCCCGCACCGCGCCGCACCGCGTCGCATGCATTATCCGATTGCCATGTTCGTCGTCCGGCCGCCGCCGGGAACCTGTTGTCCGGGCGCACCGCGGCCAGCCGCGGCCGTCGGGGCGGCGGCGCCGTCAGCTCCATCTGCCCAGCAGACACGGCACCCGCGCCGCCGCCCCCGAGGCATACCCCGGGGCGCAGGGGCCCGCGGGGCGTCACTACCCCGCGGCGGCCGGGCCCGCGCCGCCTCCGCCTACGACGCGTCTCCGGTCGCCTCCGTCGCCACGGACTTGTTGTCGCTCGCCGCGTCCGACTTGGGCTTCTTGGGCGTTCCTTTGAGGCACGGGACCAGCCGCTCCACCTCCGCCCTGCAAAGGGAACGGGCATCGCGGTGAGCGGCGCGGCAGCGGGGTCGGAGGCGCCGGAGGTGCGGGGGGGGGGGGGGGGGGGGCGAGGGCTTACCTGAACCGGGGGTGGTTGAGGGCGTAGATCCAGGGGTCGATGCAGGAGACGACTTTGGCCGCCACGGCGGGGATCATGGTGACGGTGGGCGAGAGGAGCGACCTGGGCGGACACGAGAGTTAGCGTGGCGGGGTGTCCCGGACGCGGAGGCCGCGGGCGCTGTCGCCGCTGCGCGTTACCTGTCCCCGAACGCGCCGATGAGGGCGACCACGGCGTACGGCGTCCACCCCACCAGGAACAGGAAGAAGATGGTGAAGGCGATCTTGGCGATCTTGATCTCGGCCGAGTCCTTGTCCGCGTCCGCGTTGCTCTGCAGGCTCTTCATGTTCATCTTCTTGGCCTGCGCCGCCAGCATGGCCGAGTGCTCGCGCACCTTGCCGAACAGCTTGGAGTAGAAGATGGAGATGAGCGAGACGGGGATGACGTACGCCCACACGAAGATGCTGGCCATGAAGAAGCGGGTCTCGTCGACGTCCGTCAGGAAGTCGAAGGAACACGAGGTGAGGAAGCCCTCTGCGGAGGAGGAGGCGGGGCGTCAGTGCGCTCGGCGGCGGCCCCGGACGCCACGGGCCTCCGGACGGCGGCTCGACACTCACCCGGCACGAACTTGCCCCCCATGACCCTGACCATCGGCAGCACGGAGAAGGGCGTCGCCCAGATCCACGCGAAGATGGCCAGCGCCGTCGTCTGCTTGCCCGACATGCGGCCGTCGATCGGGAAGGCTATCGTCCTGCGGCAAGAGACTCGTGAAGTGCGGCCCGCCCGCCCGCCAGGCCCCCCGCGAGGCTCCGCGAGGCGCCGCGAGGGCGCGCGCCGCACCTGTATCTGTCGAAGGCGATGATGGCGTTGTTCATGGCCGACCCCATGCCGCCTACCGCGCCGAAAAAGCCATACACGTCGCAGCCCGTCTCCCAGCCCACCATGTGCCCCGCCACCGAGTTGATGATGAGCCACGGGATGTTGACGAACATCATCAGGTCCATGCCGACCTGGTTCACGATGAGGATGTTGGATGGCGTGCGCAGGGGCTTGCACCTGCGACGGACAGAGGCGGGGGGCGGCCGGAGCCGGCAATGGCGGGGAGGCTCCCTTACTCGTGCCGCAGGTTAAAATCAATATTTTGATTTTCTTCGCGACAAATTTTTGATTTTCTTGACGACTAAATTTTGATTCTCTTTACGAATTATTTTCTATATGACTATTCTTTTACTGTTTGCCGTTTTTAACTGAAATAATCTGATTTTGTTTTTAGGGCAAACATTGATATTTCTCCATTCTACTTTTTGCGAAAAACACCCCATGCGAGCGCGCATCGGTTGGCCGGCCCCTCGCGGCCCGCGGCCTTCTGGCATGCACTCACGTGAAGAAGGCGTAGGCGACGAGCCCGTTGCCGATGATGGACGCGAACATGAGGAACGTGTAGATCATGGCGAGGCCGAGGTGCCAGTAGATGCTGAGCGCCTCGTACTTCCGCCAGTGTTCGTGCACCATGTCCATGTGCTCGGGGGGGTGGTTCCAGCCCAGCAGCAGCTTCCCTTCCCTGCAACAGACGGGGGCGTAGCGCGTCAGCGCCGCTGCGGGGGCTCCTCGTTCGCCAGCGGCGGCCGCGGGGGTCACTCACGAATCCCCGGCCGTCCGGGCCATGGCGACGGGCAGCAGGGCCGCGCCCAGGTCGGACGACGACGCGTTCAGCAGCCGCATCGTGCGGGTCGAGGAGGAGGACGATGACAGCGAGGACCCCGTCCCCAGCGGACGAGAGGCGTCGGCAGCGCACGCTCAGCCCGTGCCGGGGCGCGCCGCCAACGCTGAGGTAGAGGCCCGGGACTGGCCGTGCATCTCGGGGAGGCAGCCCTGGGAGCACGTCCACGTCCTCGCCCACGCGCCCCCGCAGTGTGCCTCCCGAGGCCTCCGCAGCGCAGGCCGCCCTCACCGGGGCCCCCGCGGCCCCCGCCACCACACGGCCGGGGCGGCGGGGGCTCGGCGCGGCTCCTTGTCAATTAGGGCGGGACCTCACCGCAATCCGTTTGACTGGGGAAAAAGAGGGGAGGAAGGGGGCTGGGCCCACGGGGGCCTCCCTGACAGAGAGAGAGAGAGAGGGGGGGGGGGGGAAGGAGGGAGGGAGGGAGAGAGTGGGCGAGTACCGGGAGGAATGAGGTAAAAAGGAGCTTAGTGTTCGCTGTGCCAGTGGACTCTGGTCTGGCCGCAAGTAAGAGTGGTCATCGGCGGCGGCTTGGTTGGCAGTGCCGGGGGCGGTGTCAGGGGTCGCCATGCAACAGCAGGCAGGGGTCAGGTCAAGCACACGTCGACTGGGAGGGCGGTGGCGGCGGCGCGGCGCTGCCGAGGGCGTGCGACCCGCAGGCTCTCGACGACGGGGTCACAGCTCATCAGGGCTCCGAACACTGTCTACTCGGACCGCTCTCTCTCTCTCTCTCTCTCTCTCTCTCTCTCTCTTCTCTCTCTCTCTCTCTCTCATCGGTACTGTTCCTTTAAATGATAGTCTTAAACAAATCAAATAAAAAAATCAAATCAACTCTCTCTCTCTCTTCTTTCTTTCTCTCCCTCCCTCCCTCTTATGGAGCACCCCACGAGTGCGACAGAGACAGAGCTGCAAGCTTCCGTGTCACAGCCTCAGCAGCATCGCGAGTCCTCGTCCTCCGTGCCGGCCGGGCCCCGTGCCGCACTGGGACACGGGTGCTCCGGACCGTGAACATATTTTCATTTTCGCTGGCGCCGCGCATCGCTGTGCTGCGCTGCGGAGGCGGCCCCGTCGGCCCCGGACGTTGCCCACCTCATAATGAACAGTGTGTGCTGTAACCTTCGCGCCCCGGCCGTGTAACCTTGCGCTGCAGCCCGCTGACATTAATCCCGTCAGGTTACCCTCCTCCTCCTCCTCCGCCTCGCCGGCCCGCTGCCCTCCACCCCGCGGCAGGCGTGTCGGCGTGTCCTCGCTCCCTGCCGCGCCTCCGTATCCGCCCCGCCGCAGACATGGAAGCCGCGATGGCACGGCGGCATCGGCGGCGGCCCCCGAGTGCCCCCGAGGCTGTTTCACGCTACCCGTCGTGTCCACTGCGAAGTTATTTTTTGGGGTCGTCGTCGTCGTCGGCGGCGGCGGCGGCCTCCACTGCCCTCGCCGACCCCCTGCTGTCGGCTCTTCTCAGCGGATTTGTCGTCACCCGGGACGGCAGCACTGCAAGGTCAAGTCGCGGCAGCTACACGGAGGGAGGGAGGGCGTCGGCCGTGTCGAGCGTGTTCCGAATTCCCTTCCGTCTACCATCGGCGGCGCGGCCCGCAGCCCGGAGTCTCTGCTCTGCGGGTGCCGGGGCAGGCCGGCCCGCAAGACGCGCGTGTGCGTCGAGGCCATTGCTGCCTACGCAGCGGGCGCCGTCCGCTGCTGTGATGCGATCTGGCAGCGCTACGTTAGCTGCGCTTGTGGCGACAATATGGCCGCCGGAAGTGTACCTAATGGTTCCCAACAGACTCGTCTCTCTCTCTCTCGCTCTCTCTCTCTCTCTCTCTCTGCTGTTGCTGTTGCCGCGGGCCTGGGAGGGGAGGAGAGCCCCGGAGAGACGCCCGGTTCCGGCCGGCTGTCGCCTCCAGTTCGTCCGGCGGCGCTCGGCCTCTCCTTCGGATGCGCCGATGCGGCTCCCGAACCGCTTTACACTCCGCGTGGTTGGGCATAAGCGCGCCACCCACGGCTCCCTGTCTCACGCAGCCCCCCCCCCCCCCCATACCACCCCCGTCGCCCCCGCGCCGCCCCTTCCCTTGCTTGCCGCAGGGGGTCGCTCTCCGGACGCCGCCGCCGCCGCCCCCCCAGTGGGCTGAGCAGCACCCCCTATTCTGTCCTACGCCACCGTTCGAACGCAGCGGCGGTGCCTGCTGAGTTGTTTTCCGGAAATCGGGACGGCGGTGGCTGGCGGGGGAGGGCGGGGAGGGCGGCCCGGCCCGGCCCGGCCCCAACAGTACTACATCGGTAACAGGGTTACGCCGGGGCCTAATCCAAATGGCTTCCCCCGAGCCCAGCTCAGACGAGCTGATTTCTGCACTTTCCTCCCGTTTTCCCGGCCTCCCCCCTCCCCTCCCCTCGTGGCGCCTCCTCCGCCGCATGGGCGCTGTGCATCCTGGATTTCTCCCTGCGTGTCCCTGCGGCCGCGCCTTGCCCACCACCCCCGCGACGGTATCCAGCCTCCGGGCCTCCGGCTGCCCACCCGCGGACAAGAGGGTGTGCTGGCCTCGTGTCCTCGGCGGCAGCGGTGGGGCTGACGTCCGCTGGCGCCCGCCGCATTAGGTATTCCGCTGACACAGCCGCCACAGCTGCCGGCCCCCCTCCCCCCCTCCCACTCCCCCTCCGCGCGTGTGAGGCTAATTAGCTGATTCGCCTACGTTGTGAGGCTTCGGCGTCTTGAGAAGATTACTACAAACCTCCTCCTCGACGGCACCAAAAGGCCCCCCGGGAGCGTCGCACCGGCACGGCATGGCATGGCATTTGGGCCGAGTTTGCTGAGAATCCTCTCCGCTGCTTATGCCTCCACCCCGCCCACTTCCGTCCCTTTCGCGCGATACGCGGTGCTCTTCGGTTTTCGCGCGCGCCTCCGATGCTGTTTTGTTCTTTTCTGGGTTTCGTCTTTGTTATTGTGGGCTGTCGGTTTCCCGCCCCTTTGACTATCTGATCTAATATCTCTGACGCCGGGATGTCTTGAAGAGGTGCGTGTCACTATCTTCCTGAGAAAAACTCGCTTGAAGTGAGCGAAAGGGACTGATTTATCGTTCTGACATTGATCGGGCGTCCTGCGATTCACATAATTTACATCACAAACAGGTGTCAAGAGGTTAGTGAAATCCAGTGGTAAAAGGAAGTTCGGTCCACTTTTACTTTCGGTACCTCTTAGTCTCTCTGTTGAAATTATTAAAACCGAAATGAATGATTCATCTTCACCTTTATAATTTTTAAGGCTCTAATTTCCAGATCTTCCACGTTTCTATTGCCTTTTAATGTGTTGTTAGGTTTCACCCACATTAGCCCACTATAACGTTGCATCACTTCAAACACAATGTCAAGAATGTCAAAGGATGAAGAATCTGAAAGGGATAACAGTTTTGTACTACCAAGTGACAGTGAAGATGATGTTTTTAAACCCAAAAGAGCTAAACCCAAAGCCAAGCCCAAAGCTAAGGCAAGACTGTCTGACAGTGTAGCCCCAACAAGGAAGTCATTCAGAACTAAGAAACAGACCCTAGACAAGCCTTCAGTTGAATTAGCACATCGTCAAAAAGGGGAGTTAACAGCACAACTTACAGTTCCAGAACACAAAGAAGATGAAAAGACGGCACAACCTTCAGCTTCTCAGGACTTAAATGAAAAGTCAAAAATGTCAGATGAAAATGGCGAAACTGAAAAGAAGGAAAATCAAAACAACATTTCCAAAGCTTTTGAGTTTTGCCCAATATGTCAGATGCCTCTCAGTCTTTTGAAAATATCGGCTGCAACGCATTCAGCTACCTGCAATATTCCTAGTGATGTGAAAGGTAACATTTACTTTGTCTGCTATATTCGTAATCTCTGTAATTCATTTCAAAATTAATATATTTCTCTGTTTCAGCTTGTCCTGATGGTCTTCTCTGTTTGAGTTCTGACACATTTCACTACCGTGATTTTTCACATCAGGAATTAGCAGCTTTCAGGGACTCTGAAAATTTTGTTGAACCTGATATAATATTTACACCACAGAAAGCAAAATTGAAGAGAACACCATTGAATTCTTCAGGTGGAAAAAAAAGACCATCAAGGTCCCCTGTGGTTTCTGCTTCTAAGGTGCCAAAGAGAGAAGAGGCCTGCTGCTCAAAAGATCTCCCTCCGACACCTGATCCAGGCTCTCCAGACATGTTTGCTGGAGGTAGGTCAGGCCTGTGTATTATTTGTATGTTTTCATTACCCCTTTTCAAAACTTAAATCAATTATGGTCTTTGTAGATACTCCAGCTGATAGGAAAAAGAAGTTATCACGCAATGCTGCTCAAGATGAAAGCAAGAAGAAGTTGGCATTTGATGAGGACCAAGACCCAGATGACCCAAAGATGCAGAATGACCCTAGTAGGTCGCCCTCAAAAGTTTCATCCAATGGTGTAGACTCTCAGCCAATTTCTGAAATTTCTGCCTCTGGAGTGCGCTCTGATCTACAGTCGTCAATGTGGTGTAGTGATCTGATTTTGAGTGGAGATGATGCGCCCATGTCTTTGCTGTGCAATGTCAAGACTGAACCAGAGTCACAAAATACTGAAGAAATGGATGTAGCAGCACCTCTCACCTCAGCCACTCAACGTGCCTCCAATGCCACTGTTGTTGTTGAGTACTCTGAAACAACTGGAGAACCTAGTATTACTGGAAGCAAAGTTGAGTGCACAGATGACTGTAAAAGTGTGCATCCCAAATCTTATGATACTCTGCAAGCCAACTGCTCTGTAACTTTTAAGACTAATGGTTTCAGCAATGGAGAAGCTGTACTTAAGAATCCTTTGTCTGTGACACTCCTGATCAACCATGAAGGCTGGCAGGCTGTACAATTAAATGGTTCCAAATCATCTAGTGCACCAAAAATTGATGTTTCTCTCTGTGGATGTGGGCATGCTGTTTGTGTCCAATGCTGTGTGGACAGTAGGGATGACCATAGCAATATTACGGTCAATCGAGAACACCTAGACCAACATGAAATATTTTTTGCAACAATGACTGACCTAGGATTAAGACGTAAACCAGCATATCATGAGTTTTTGAATAGGAAAGAGCTAACTAAAAATCTATGCAATAAAATAACAATATCAACTACTGGTGAAAATATGAATTTTTCCTCTCATGTGCCTGAAAATGGAAGTACTGAAGATTGTACTGCCCAGCCTCAGGAAGGTAATGGAATAGACGAGGAAACAAATATACCCATACAGGAAAATAAGGAAATTGATGCCTTTGCATTACTGAGAAAAAATTCAAAACAAGGCAAGCGGAGGTCTGCCACTCCAACTTCTTTGCACATGGTAACTTCACCTACGTTTTTTCATACTTTGCTATGATGATTGTCCGATATTTGTATACTTTTATTTGGTTGTTTTGTTTGCATTAGGGTTCAAACTCTCGTTCATCTACACCCACCCCAGGATCCATGGTAGTTACTCATGGTACCGCAGGATCATGGACACTTGTTCCTGCCTTGGGAAAACAAAATAATGGAACTGCTTGGGGCAGGAATAATAACAGAAAGGTCCCGGCTTACAAGAGGATACCAGGTAGTCTATATACTATCACATTAGATTATTCTCTTTCAATTTTGTGGTTTTGTTGTTGTTGTTGAATTTTCTGAGCCTAATATTTCTTTTTTGGTTTTCTAGATACCCAATTTGTGGTAGATGCGTTTAGCTATGGGGTAATTCCCGGTGTTAAGGTTTACTTCCTTAGCCATTTCCACTCGGACCATTATATGGGACTAACCAAAAATTTTTCTATGCCTATTTATTGCACTAAAGTTACTGGTACAGTGCTGGTTTTGTATCCTCTAATTGTACTTATTCAATGTGAAATATACATATTTATGTTTGTTGTTAATTTTCAGCAAACTTGGTGCAACTAAAATTAAGAGTTGCGAGACAGTATCTCCATATTCTGAAACCAGGAGAGCCACAAGTAGTATGTGGAGTGGAAGTGGAGGTGTTTGATGCTTTTCAGTAAGTTTTAGACAGTTCAAACATTGGATTTTTACTCATTATTTCAGGAACTGCTCTGAAGCGATTTTGTTTTTTAGTTGCCCAGGTGCTGTCATGTTTCTGTTCCGCCTTCTTGATGGACAAGTTTTCCTGCATGTTGGAGATTTTCGTGCTCATCCAAGTATGGAAGAATATCCTCAATTGCGACTGGTCAACAAATTGTTCCTTGATACAACGTGAGTTAAGTTTCAAAAATATTCAAAAGTCTGTAATTGAAATACAGTAACACATGTGTTTAATTTTTCTCTGCAGCTACTGTGATCCATCTTATGATTTCCCCTCTCAGGAAGAGGTTGTTCAGAAAGTCATTCAAACTGTGCGAGACCATCTTGCCAAAAATAAATTCACTCTTTTTGTTTCTGGCACATACACTATTGGTACTGTATTTTGAGTAGTTGAATATTTTGAATGAAAAATCATTGTGTTTGTAACATCTCATTGTATTGTGTTTTATAGGAAAGGAAAAGGTATTTATGGGCATAGCAGAAGAATTTGATTTTAAAATTTGGACAACAGGGGACAAGAGAAAAATTCTAGAGTGCCTGGAAGACAAACAGCTTTTAAACCGTCTCACTCCAAATCCCTCTGAAGCACAAGTGCATGTTTTACCTATGCGAGATATTGCCTTAGAGGTATGTTCATCACTGCATATGTATTGAAATTATTCATTTATTATCCTTAAATGGGTCCTTATTTTGTCTGTCTCCTTCTTGCCTAGGAGCTTCAGAAACATCTTAACAAACACAGCACCAGGTTTTCGCATGTAGTGGGTTTGAAACCTACAGGCTGGCAAACCTCTACCAGCCTTAAAGGAAAACCAAGTGATTTTCAAAAAACTACTCGTGGGAAATGCACAATATATGGCAAGTAGTATTTTTTAACTTCAACTTAATTTGTGTTTCGTAAATGTCTATGTTCTCTTTTTCTCCTTCACTTTTTCCACTATATTTCTGGTATTCAAGTTGCATTTAACTTGAAACTCCAGATAGTACTTTGGGGAATCGCTTTGCCCATTTATTCATCTTATATTTTCTCTTCTTTTTCTATCTTTAGGTGTTCCTTACAGTGAACACAGCAGTTATTCAGAACTGCGCCGTTTTGTGCGCTTTGTCAAACCCAAAGACATACAGGTAACTGTAAATGTCGGTAAAAGTGCTCAGTACAGGAAGACCTTTCAACAGTGGCTGTCTAATAGTGGTACTGGTGACAGTCAAGCTAAAATGGTGCAGTATTTTTCTAAAGAATGACTGCTTCAACATGGTGTTTACCTATGTCCAATTCCCAGTAACTCTGGTAACTTCAATGTGATGATGTTTTAAGATAAGAATGTTGTAAAAGAAATATTTTTAAAGAAGCATATCATGTGTTTCAAATTTGTTTTTATCCTTGATCTGTGATGTGGTAGAAAGCTGTCAGATCCTCAGATTTGACAGATTGGTAATTTATTATTTTTTAACAGTTAGCATTTGTGTTTTGATAAGTAGTTTTTCTCATTTTCATATGTTTTTATTTGTGTTCGTTCATGTTTATTAAAAACTGAAAATACCCATACGGAAATTTTTAATTCCAAACCGATCCACAACCTTTCACCATTAAGAACAATTCCAATTGTCCAATTTGCGCTGATGATGCGCTTCCCTCCCAGATTCTGGCGCCGTGTGCCGGCAGGAGAGAGTGAGAGAGATGGAGCGATGCACCGTGTTGAATCTCGTTGCATCACGGGGCGACTTCCGAATGATACAGAGCGAGACTCGGGAGGTCGTGGCTGGCAGTACGATAAATATCTATGTGGAGCTCGGCGCCCGCTGCTAGCTCTCTTCCGGACGGTGACAAAACGGGAGGGAGGGGGGAAAGAGGGGGCCGCGCCGGGCATGTCTGAAATCTCGAGGTTGGCTAAATTCAACAAAGACCTCGCTCCTCGACGCACAAAAAAAAAGACAAAAAAAATATAAAAAGCACATTTAGTATGGCGAGTTACTGCTGAGCCACCAACACGGTGGCCGTCACTTGTGCCGTCTCTGAAGCGACAACAAGAATGGCACGGGCCTTGATTAGATTCGGATTTACTTGTCGTCCGAGAGCCGAAGAGGTGCGCCTGTGCCCGTGAGCGTAGGCCGCCCTGTCGGGATGCCTGTCAGGCGGGACTGCCTACCCTCACGGTCACAGGCGCCCTGTGCAGCCGCTCTCGGCGAGTTGGAAGCGACGCACGCCCGGTTAGTCCGGCGTGAATCTGGATTACAGAAGGCGCCGGCCCGGAACCTCCCCCCCCCCCCCCCCCCTCTCTCTCTCTCTCTCTCTCTCTCTCTCTGACTCTCTCTCTCTTTCTCTCTCCTGGAGGGAAGGACCGAGGGGACCCCCGAGGTGCGGAGGCTGCATTGTCTTGAAGGACGCCGACAAGGGAAAAGGGGGAGAGGAAGGCGACAAAAAAAAGTTGGCTGGTGACGTCGTTTCCGAATTGTATAAAGCGGCGCCGGGATCAAGATGTTGGCCAGTGCCCCTCCGGAGCTCGGCGCGACAGCAAGTGGCTCTTGGCACGCGCCTCCCCGGGCCGAGAATCAGACATGGCCAGGGACACGGTTCTGGTGCGTCTGGCACCACCTCTGCCTCTGGATTACCGTGGATTACTCGGCGTCTTCGTCGCTTCAGTGCGCGGGCCCTCGGGACCTGAGTGTGAATGGCCGCGTGCGGCCCCTGTTCTGTGCAGCTGGCGGTGCTGCTGGGCTTGTGCGGCGCAGCGTCCCTGAGGGGCGCGGCGGCGCGGCCGCAGATCCCCGCGCCCTCGGCGCCGTCCGCCCCCGGCCACGGCCCCGGCCCCGCCCCCATGGCGCCCGCCCCCTTCAGCGCGGCCGGCCCCGGCCCCGGCCCGGCCGCCCCCGCCGTCTCCTTCGTGCCCATCCTGCAGCAGCACTTCGAGCAGGCGCCGGATGGCCAGTTCCGCTGGAGGTGAGCATGACCCCCCGCGGCGCCGCGGGGCGTCGGGAGTCGCCTGAAAACCCTGTGTTCGCAGCTACGCCGCCGGCGACGGGACGGCTCAGGAGGCGATCGGCGAGCTGACGGCGTCGCGGGCCATTGCGATGCAGGGATCCTACTCGTACCCGAGCCCCGAGGGGCAGGTGCAGGTCAAGTACGTCGCGGACGAGTTCGGCTTCCAGCCGACGGGGGCGCACATCCACCCCGCCATCCTGGAGGCGGTGCGCAGACAGGTGGGTCCCGGAGCCGCGGGCCAGGGTCACCCCGGGCAGCGTGTCGTGCATCGCTAACGTGCCCGCTCCCGCCCCCGCAGGTGGAGCAGGCCAGGGCGGAGCCCACCAACTTTTACAACGACTCTGGGTTCCCGGCCAACGGCATGGGCGTCGGCGCCAGCCCGGGGCCGCCGCCCTCCGGCCCCGCCCCGCAGGGGCTGCCAGGTCTGCCCCCAGGACCCCCGGGGCCCCTCGGGCCCGGAGGCCCCCCCGCCCTCGCGGGGCTCGTGTCCGGGTCCGGGCCGTCGGCGCCGTCGGGCTCGGCGCTGCTATGACGGTAACGAGGAGGCCGCGCTTGCGGGTCGCCCAGCCCAGTGTCCGAGTCCAGAGACCCTAGTCTGACGGGACGGGGATGAGGGGGGCGCGCACCACAGTGCTGAGCGGCAGCCGGTGTCTCCCCAGCCCTTCTCCCAGTCACCACTTCACCTATTATTCCATGTTAATGTTGATTAAATTTGTTGTTGTATAGTAAATAAATGTTTCCCTTTCTCAATGTTACCGGATCAATTTTGCATTGTTTCCTGTCCACGCCACGGTGTTTAGATGACCATAAGCCGCCCTTTCCTATGATTTTTGAAGTTGGAAATTCGCGGTGACGTGTACGTCTGGCCTCATAGCCAGCTCTCCCTTCCGCGGGGTGCTCCGTCTGGCGCTAGAATGACATGCCCAAACTCGATTGCACCCCTGAGCTTGACTGGGCCTCTCCCTAGGCCACGCGCCCAGGAGTCTGTGCAGTCACAGGCCGGCCGGCCCATCACGATCGGACGTAGCCCCCGGCAAGTCAGTGGGAAACAGACCACCACACCGCCCGTGGGGTCGGAAAGGCTTTATAGCCTGGCACAACCCCTCCCGTCCCTGCAGAGGACAACGAAACCGCCCAGACATATCATGGTCCGGTCAGACGACATCAGCAGCGCGCAAAGCGCGCAGCACTTTGCACGGTGGCGCTATCTCGCGGCGCCGGGGCACAACGTCCATGAAGTTTGGTGTCGAGGTAGTCGTGCGAGACCAACAGAAACGCGCCGCGCGAGAAGTCGGCTGCCAGTTGCACGGCGGCGCCATCTCGCGGAACTCTGGCGTACTACCCCCCACCCTTCCCCTCCACCCTCCCCCCCAGTGCAGAGGGGAAGGGTGGAGGGGAAGGGTGGGGAAATAGTACCGCTGGGGGGAGGGTGGAGGGGAAGGGTGGGGGGTAGTACGCCAGAGTTCCGCGAGATGGCGCCACCGTGCAAAGTGCTGCGCGCTTTGCGCGCTGCTGATGTCGTCTGACCGGACCATGATATGTCTGGGCGGTTTCGTCGTCCTCTGTGGGGACGGGAGGGGTTGTGCCAGGCTATAATGCCTTTCCGACCCCATGGGTGGTGTGGTTTACCGTCTTCCACTGACTTGCCGGGGGTTATGTCCGATCGGGAAGGGCCGACCGGTCTGTGCTGGTTGCCCTGAGAGTGGACAGAGCCCAGCGGCACGTGATAAGGGACGTAACTGTCTCTGTGTAGCTAACTAATAGGGGGAAAAGGTTCCGATCAGGCGGGAAAGACTTCTCACACAGACTTCAGGTGGAGGGTATTTTCGTGTGACATTTCACTATGGGTCCACCGTGAATCGCATAGAAGTTCGTGTTAGCGACCGTGTGGTTAGTGTTCTAGTAGAAACGGTTTGACAATAAATACAAGTACCAATCAATTGTTCTCATATTTAAACAATAACAATTACTTATATATTTCATGGGCAATATAAACAAATGGGTGTCAGAACTAATGGGTAACAATGTGTTGGGCAAGTTTGGGGAGTACAATCTGGCACACTCAACATATATTTAGGTAAAAACCAATACAATGCCACTTTCAAAATCTATATCTTTGATCTTCATAATTTTGTTTAGCAATGTCAGGATTGAATTGAGAATTATACCTCTGTTTCATTACAGGCTTTGGTTGTGGTTTCTCATCTTCATCTATATAAGTGACACCATTAATTTTGGCTATTAACTTCTCTGCTCTTTTCTTTTCTTCCCTCTCCCGACGTAATCGTTCAGCACGAAGTTTTTCTAGCTTGGCTTTCTTCTCACCATCATCCTCATCACTAACACTTTCAGCATCATCATCACAACCCGAGCCTTCTGAATCTTTGTCAGGTGTACGATTTTTATGTCTTTTCTCTTTTTTATGTTTCTTACTTTTTTTCTTCTTTTGTCTGTGGCTCTTATCTTTCTTTCTGTCTTCTGGTGATCTTGACCTTTCTCTGCTTCTCTTGAGGCTGGTGTTTGTAATAGATTCTGATGTAGATGGTTTAGAAGATGATGAAGAAAGGGAAGATGTTTTCTTGAAAGAACTATAGCAGTACTTCTTGAAGGAATGTAAAGGGTCTGCTAAAACCTTATGCTTCAAACCAGTTTCCTCATTTGAAGACAATCCTGGTTCATCCCTCTCTGGGTTCTTGTTGTACCATGACACTTTGCCAGTAGCTTCATTTGTGTCTTGTCCCAAATAGGTGAGGTACCCAATTTGCTTCTCGTATTTCTCTGTCTCTTGTTTCTTTTCCTCTTCGTGCTCTTTATTCACAGCAGTGCTAGACACCAATCCTGCCTCTTCCTCAGCAAAGAAATTTACATGTTCTAATTTGTGATCAGCCTTGGTGCTGGGCTCATCTTCCTGATGTTCTGCTGTTTCTTGAACTCCATGAGCAGCACGGGCCCGTTCACGCATAAAATCCCGGCGGGCTTCTTTTTCCTGAACAGAGAGTAAAGCGTTGTAAAATATGAAATTAATGTCCGGTGCAAGGCAGGCACTTGAATACTTACGGCCAATTTAATTCTCCTCTCCTTCTCCTTCTCTTCCTCTGCAGCTTGAGCTTCATCTCGTCGTACACGAGCAATGTTCTCTTTGGTGCGAACATGCCACCTTAAATACAAAAGAGATCAAATGAGGATTCCTTGTCTTAAGGTTCTTAAGGTTATGAGTAGGACATAATAATAAAGGTATAGTTCCGAAGTGACAGCATCATCTAAGGTAAAATACTTTGCCTACCTCTTTTTAGGTAGAATATTCATCGCGATTTTATTTCACACCTTTCGTGAAATCAAAGTAAAACGTCGAAAATACGACAAACAGTATCCATTCACTCTCAAGTTTGTTGTCTTTGAAGAGACAACCTTCCGCACAGCACACGCACGTCGTCGACTTTTAAATTACTTTCTTAAATAATGGTTACGGCTGGTTACAGAGTCGGCCATCCAATTCAAAATAACGATTATGATGTGCTTTCAACACAGCCAGCGTTTCGGGTGGCAAAAATAATCGAGTGGTTTGGGCGATCAATTATAGCGCGGGTAAGGTGGTCACAGTGTAAAAACTGAAGCGACACACTAACAAACCAGAAATTCGACGAATTTCGCACGGTTTTTAAATTCACGTCTCGTTCATGATTCTAGAATTTTTTGAAACCGAAAACAAAGATAATATTGTGTTTTAATTTGGCGCTGATAAAGGTGCATTTCTGTGCCACGAACGGTCACTTAACTGAAGGTTAGGGGAGCATTGGTTGGCAGCTATGGCTAATCAAACAAATGAGCGCGGGGCGGAGGCACGGTGCGCCATCTTGTTGGGGGGCAGTGACGGGACGCTGCGCCGGGTTGAGTGCACGCCTAGTGCACGGTGTATTTAATTGCTCAAAATTTGTGGGAATTTAACTTTTCCTCGACAAGATGCAAGCCCACAGCAAAAAGCGCGTTTGTTATTACTACGACAGTAAGTTGAACATTATTATTTGTCTTACGGTGGCACGCTACTTTGGGGAGTGTGTCTTTCTTCCGATGAGGGTTTTGTTTGGACCGCTTTATTTAGATTACTTCACCCAAATGTAAGAAGCGGTATCTCCTCTACTTGCATTCGCGTAGGTTTTGGTTCAAGCATTGGATTTCTTTGACATTTCTGTTCGTTTTGGAAGCTCTTGTAGATCTGAAGCGGGCGGGAACTGTTTTAGGCGTCACTTTGCAACTTGTTCTCGGGTCCATTTTGTTCGGAGCACCGTAGTCCGTACCAGCGTATGCCGAGATGATTGTTTGGCGGCAGGAGCAGTTGAATCCATTGGTGTTTCCGATGTCGCACTTTTATCATATCTCTTATTTTCGAATCGAAAAGGACAATTATTTTTGTGAATTAGTTGTGCGGTTGGCAGTCGTTTTATTGCACTTTGGCTACAAAAGAGAGAGAACAAACACCGGGACACTACGGTTCACCGAAGCCACCTTCGGTGGAACCTGTGTATATTTTCTGCTGTGATTGTGGAAATGAGATAACCTCTACTGATTTAAATACAATGCTTTGGAAAGTAAAGATTTTACTCATTTTCGTTAATGCTGGAGGATTAAATTTGGTCTAGTTTCCCCCCCCCCCCCCCCCCCCTTTTGGGACACTTTGTTGTATTGTCAAACCTTTCGTAAACGTCTCATTTGCCTCCCACTTGTAAGTGCATCTCATTTCTCATTTGAATATAACTCGTTGAACTCATTGAATTTGAACCTCGAGTTCCAGTCTTCTTGCTTTTTAAAGTAACCGTTTTTCACTTAAGAGACCAAATTCCCTTTCATTTAGCACCCCCCATTTAATTTTCTTTTCCCCTGTTTCAGGTGATATTGGAAATTACTATTATGGCCAAGGACATCCTATGAAACCCCACAGGATACGTATGACACACAACCTGCTTCTAAATTATGGATTGTACAGAAAGATGGAAATCTATGTGAGTTGTATATTTTGGAGGTGCATATACATGCTTATTGGCAGTTCCAATTGCATTGTCATCAGTTTAATCAATTCTTCCTTTTCAGCGGCCCCACAAAGCAACAGCGGAAGAGATGACCAAATTTCACAGCGATGAATATGTCAGGTTTTTAAGGAGTATCAGGCCAGACAATATGTCTGACTACAACAAACAGATGCAGAGATGTAAGATTGTTGTTATTGTATTTGTTTTATTGGTGTCTACTGAGCGTCATCTTTAACACTAGTTTCTTCTCTCCATTAGTTAATGTTGGAGAAGATTGCCCGGTGTTTGATGGGCTGTACGAGTTTTGTCAATTGTCAGCTGGTGGATCAGTTGCTGCTGCTGTAAAACTCAACAAGCAAGCTTCAGAGATCTGTATCAATTGGGGCGGTGGACTCCATCATGCCAAAAAGAGCGAAGCTTCTGGTACGTGCCTTAACTTCTTGGGCTTGATCTCTTACAAGAATCTAGTTGTTTGGTTTTGTTGAAATACCTCATGTTGGATGAAAATCAAAGAGTGTTCCAATTTTTATTTTTTTTCTGATTTGTTTTAGGTTTCTGTTATGTTAATGACATTGTCTTGGGCATCTTGGAGTTGCTGAAGTACCACCAACGTGTTCTGTACATTGATATTGATGTCCATCATGGAGATGGAGTGGAAGAAGCCTTTTACACAACCGATCGGGTGATGACTGTTTCTTTCCACAAGTATGGAGAATATTTCCCTGGTACTGGTGATCTGAGGGTAGGTTTGGTTTTTTCCTGTCTTGTTTGGTACATTTTATTTTCAGTACTAGATTTATTATTATTTGCTAAATTAATTTCTCCTTTCTCTGATAGGATATTGGTGCAGGCAAAGGAAAGTACTATGCTGTCAATATTCCTCTTCGTGATGGCATGGACGACGAAAGCTATGAGTCCATCTTTGTTCCTATCATCTCCAAAGTTATGGAAACTTTCCAGCCTAGTGCAGTTGTACTCCAATGCGGGGCTGACTCTCTAACTGGTGATAGATTGGGATGCTTCAATCTAACAGTGAGAGGTATGTTTTATGTGCATCGTACTTGAGAGCTTCTTGTGGTATACTTTTGCAGATGAGTTAATTTTGTTTAACAAACTCATTTCTCTTGCTTAGGACATGGAAAATGTGTGGAGTTTGTGAAGAAATATGGAATGCCATTCCTTATGGTTGGTGGTGGTGGCTATACCATTAGGAATGTGTCTAGGTGTTGGACCTATGAAACTTCAGTTGCTCTTGGCACAGATATTGCAAATGAGTTACCTTACAATGACTACTTTGAATACTTTGGTCCCGATTTCAAACTTCACATCAGCCCGTCAAATATGGCCAATCAAAACACACCTGAATACTTGGAAAAGATCAAGTAAGTTTTTATAGCTTCTTTATTTACTGCTCAAATGGCAACATGTTGTTAATTTTGTTCTTTTTTCTTTATTCCCTTCTCGTCCTCTCCCTAAGGACAAGACTGTTCGAGAACTTGCGCATGCTCCCACATGCACCAGGTGTCCAAGTTCAAGGTATGTCAATTATTTTCTGCAATGTCTTCAGTGACCTGGAATATGGATTCTAATGCAACACTCCATACTTATTTCTACAGCCATTCCTGAGGATGCAGTCAGAGAAGAATCAGATGATGAAGAAAAGGGAAACCCAGATGAAAGACTCACTCAAGCTTCTCTTGATAAACGTATTGTTCCTGATAATGAATTCAGTGACTCAGAAGATGAAGGCGAAGGTGGCAGAAGAGATCAGCGCTCATTTAAGGGACGCAAACGCCCACGGCTAGACACCAAAACCCCTGGTGAAAGTAATGACGAGAAAGCCAAGGGTGATGGAGATGGAACGAAATCCGAAGGAAAGAGTAAGTGGTAGCTTTCTTGAGTGTATGTTGATTTCACATTAATCAGGTAATCTAACTTGTTGGTTTTTGAATTTGCAGCTGAAGAAAAAGATGAGAAAGTAGCTTCAAGTGATGATGCTAAGAAGGACGCTGCACCTAATCCTTGAGACTGCGCTCACCCTTTTTAGTGTTTCATTCTAACCATACTGGCCTGGAACACGCTCGGTGATTTCAATCTGGGAGGTTTTATAGTATCTGTACCTGCTATCTACTCCCATTTCCTGCTGACCATCTCTGTTCACTTAATATCTGTGGGAAATGAGATTAACATCGTACGTATCCCTGAAACCGGTCAAGTACAAGTTAGCTAAGGAAGTTATTTACATCTGTAAGAATCGTGATGTAGTTTTGATGATTGTGAAAGCAGGATTCATTTTAATTTGATCCTGCAGATCGGCTTCTTACCGTAAATTAATTTTCACTTGTAATATTTATAATAAGCTGAGAGATATTTAGAAAATGGAGGCAATCTGTACTGCGCACTGTGTAACTCTAATTGTATTGTGCATCCAACACTTGTGTTGTATTTGTGATCTCTCAGTGTGCAGTATTTAATGCCATTGTTTGTGTTTAGGTCTCAGTTTCCTTTTCTCTTCATAGGATTAGCATTATTTTAAACCCTCCATTTATTGTTCTTATAAGGGCAATGTATGCTTCATTAATTCATTTAAACTTCCACCTGTTCTATCATTGTGGCTCTCAGCAAAACTTTCATAGAATACATTGACACACAATTGTGGATAGTTCTCATTTTATTAAATTACGCATTTCTGTGATCTGGCCCATCTCTTATTTATTGACTTAAGACCACGTCCTTATTCAGAACTGACTTATGATTCTCAAGATGAAATCCCTTCTCTACCTGGTTTGTAGTGTCAATTTCATTCGAACTGAAGTTTATGTGTATGTGTCAGAAATCAATTTGTTGGTTGTCAGTTATTTCCTGGAAACTTGTTGCTCTGTATTTTCTTTCCCAAGATTTTTACTTGGGTTCCCCTGGGATTTCTTTTTCTGCATTTTACAGAGACAACTGTCTTGTTACCTATGGTATATTTTTTTATTACCTGGCATAATTATGATTGGCATTGTGATGTCATTTAAGTGAGTCACTGCTCTTGCATTTAGGCTTAGTTGAGTGTAATACATATTGTTAATATAGTCTTCAGAGTGATTATTTTCTTTAATCAGTTTTCGTTTGTAATTTGATTGATGCTCCGATACAAATCAATGTCTTTTAGTGTCGGCCATCATTTGGTGGAGTAAGGTGATGGTACGGTAAAGATAACTGCGTTTCTATGAATCATTGGGCCACTTTATTAGAATCGTAAGATTGCACCTTACCTCCATGGTCTAATGCTAAGTCTTCCCAGCTCGAAAATGTGTTTGTAATAGTGGAAAACATCAACTGTGTATTAGTTATCAGTGAGCTCAAGTGGTATAAAATTCAGTTAGGTATGGTTCTCACCTAAGCTCTGAAATGTCTGAACCATCGTTATTTCTTATGCTAGTTTTTCATTTCCTTTTAAATTCACCTATGGTTTGTTCATTTTACAATGTTTTACCATACCACCACTTTACTTTGTAATTGGGCGATATTAAAGCACCTTTCCTTTTTTTATACCCGTGTCCTGTTTTCTTTCTGCACCGCTCCTTCCACACTAGAACAATTCTAAGCCATTACATTTAAAATGGAAGAAAAATCAAATAAAAATCCCTCGAGTGGGTTCAAAAAAAAAAAAAAAGAGCCGTAGGCCCTATGAATTTTTGGCGTGCCGTATGCGGTCGCACGAGTCACTGGTCGGTCGTGGCCACGTTCAGTGTCTGGGGATCTCGTTGTCGACCTTTGTGAGCTGGACGTTTCGTGCCGTCTCGGTACGGAAGGGCACGGCGTCCCCCATGACGAACCGCTTGTGGGTGTCGAGGCAGTGAATGGCCGCCGTGAGCGCCAGGATCTTGCCGGACAGGTCCTTGTCCGTGGCGACTAGCAGGTCCTCCATGCCGTTGTAGGTGGCTCTGAGGAAGTTCGAGCTCAAGTTAGAATATGCCGGGCGGGGGTGGGGGTAGAAATGCCGTGTACAACACGAGCGGCGAGCGGCCTACTTGGCGTGGTTGAGCTTCTCCTGCAGCTCCTGCATGGTCCTGCGGATCCGCAGCACCTCGTCGCACAGCCCCGACATGGGCTCGTCGCGCGCCTGCTCCAGGCCCGGCCGGTATTTGCGGCTCTCGAGCCGCGTCTCGGCCAGCATGAGGCACTCGGTCTTGTCGCGCAGCGCGCCGGCCAGGTCCTCTATCTCCGTGTGCAGGCGGGCCATCGCCTCCTTCAGCTGAAAACAGATTTGGGGGGGAAAGAGGGAGGGGGGAGGTGGGGTTGCATTTACCGGCGGCCCTCCCCACCGGCGGCTCCCGGACACCTCTCCTACTCACGTTCATCTTCTGCCACTCGAGCTCGTTCTTGGCGCGCTGCGTCTCATAGACGCACTTGCGCATGGCGAACTCGGCGGCGTCCTTGTGCGCCGTCAGGTCGTTCCTGGCCCTGGCGCGCGCAACCTGCATGGCCTCGCGCAGCTTGGCGCTGCTCGCAATCTCGTTGTCGCCCCGGAGCTTGGTGCAGCGGCAATGCTCCAGCCAGGACTCGTAGGGCACGATGCTGCACAGGCGGGCGGTTAAGCCGTGAGTGTATGAGAGGCCGAGGCCGGCCGAAGCGCAGCTCGCGGGTTTCCCGGTACCTACGCACTTGGACACGATCTCGAGCGGGTCGGGCTTGAAGGAGATGCCGGCGCTGTGCCGGTCCTTGGCCAGGTTGTCGTGGTCGATCTCCAGCGTGTCGTCCTGGTCGCGCGTGGCCTGGCGGAGCGCGCACGCCGCGTCCTCCAGCCGGTTGTGCTGCTCGAAGGCGGCGTGGCAGCGCTCCGTCAGCATGGCCTTGTGCGCCTCCAGCGCCGCGATCTCCTGCGGGCCGAGAAGGGCGCCGGCGCCGGTCAGCACGAGGAGGGCCGACGAGGAGGTGCAAGGCACCCGCGGTAACGTGCACGCACATCGTGGAGCTCCTGCTCGCGCTCCGCGTCCACCAGGTCCGCGGCGGCGCGCCGGTCGATGATGGCCGCGCACTCGGCCTCCACCAGGAAGCAGGTGGCGATGTTCTCCAGCTCCTGCTCGCACACCTCCTTCTCGGCGGCCAGGTCGCGCTGCTCGGCCTCCACCTCGCGCAGGCAGCGGCGCAGGATCTCCTGCCAGCGGCCCACCTAGACGGGCAGGGCGGGGGTATGGGCTCTCACAATTGAAACCGCATTTTGTGGATAGAATCCGATTGAGATTCGCCGACCTCCGTGACGCGGTCCGCCAGCCGCCAGTCGTTGTGCAGAGCATCCCACTTGGTGCGGACGCGGGCCTCGTTCCGCAGGGTCCTGGCCTCGTTGCGGAAGCGGAAGCCGTCGGCGCGCGCCGTCTGCCCGCACTGCCGCAGCGCCCACACGCCCGCCTGCCAGTCCGCCTTGCTCAGGTGCGGCAGCGGCTTGGGCTGCGTCGACAGCGAGAGCTGCGTGGACTGCATGGCGGCGGCGGGGAGCGGCGGCACGGGACGGCAGGGGCCGGTCCCGCAGTCCTGCGGCGGGGCGGGGAGCGGTGTGGCTGTGAGCGCCTGACGGCCGACGCGATGCCGGCCCGTAGAGCGTGCGTGCGCTGGGGTGGCCTACCCGCACTCCGCAGGGGCTCGACGCCGGTGTCTGACTGCACGGCCGCGTCGGCGGACTGCAGCGCGGCGCGGGCGTGCACCGGGAGGAGGGGGAGGCGGAGTTGTTTGATTGTCGGCGGGGTCCCCGCGGGCCGTTACCCGGGTAACACCTCACTCCCCGCACCCCGCGGCCACGACGCCGGCCACACCCGGACGATAGTCACGCACTTCTGCCGTTCCCGAAAATTCTCAGGTCGAAGTAACGCATTCCAGTCCGGGGTGCGCCCCGGCCGGCTTCGGGACGCGTCACCCAAACGGCCAGTGTTTTGGTCGGAGCACAGTGAGCGCTACTTGTGCGCCGGCCTGTACTTCACCTGGCCGTGCGGACCGTGGAGGGCCCCCGCCAGGCCCGCGCCAGGCCCCCGGCCGCCCGACACCGCCCTGCCCCGCCCCGCCCCGACACCCCACGTGGGGACACAAGCGGCAGCAGGCGAGCCGAGACGTGGGGGAGGAGCGGCACAGCCGAGTCGAGCGGGGCCCAGGGCGGCTCACGGCGGCCCCTCTCCGTCCTGCCACCCCGAGCGCGTGCCCGAATGACGCAGGGCGCTCTGCAGTCTGCACCGCACCGGCCAGGGGGCGTTCACAGACGGACCTGGGGCCTGGGCCTGGCCCGGCGCGGTTCGTGGGCTAGACTGTCAGTGGCGGGGGTCCGAGTCTCGACTCCGGCACCCGCGGGTTCGATTCCCACTGGCGGCCCCAACGCACTCCACCCCCGCGGCCGGGATCCCCCATAAAGTCCCTCTCGCGCACATATAATTTTTTCGCGGCATTATTACGCTGTTTACGGAGTGAACGACCCCTACGCCGCCCCCTCAGCCTCAATTTAAATAATCATCTAAGTCCCTCGCAAGCCCCCCTCCCCCCCTCTCTCTCTCTCTCTCTCTCCCGGTCCCTCCCTCTCCCAATATACGTCCTCGAAACTCGGCGTTTTTGCTGGAGCTCGAACCCTCACCTCCGCCAGCCCAGGCCTGCAGGGGGAGGAATGTAGGGGCGGCCGGACGGGGACCGGCGGGGAGGGAGAGAGAGAGCGAGAGAGAGAGCGAGAGAAAGAGAGAGGGAGAGAGAGAGAGACGGACGGGACGGGGGTTGCCGGGGCGACACGGCGGGAGGGTAGGGCTGGCAGGGCTGGGGGCTCCCCCGCGTGGGGCGTCGAGTTGTACCTCGCCTCCCGGCGCACTCCTATTGATCGCGGAGTGCACCCTAGGCCCCTCGGTTGTAGCAACAGCTGCTGTTATTGCCCTCTTACTGTTGCTGTGCGCCGGTGGCGCCGGCATACAGGCCCCGCCGGTGGTGGCCCCCGGGGCTGCGCGGGGGCAGCGTGATGGGGGCACGCGGCCGCCCGACATCCACAGCGTGCCCTTACGTCAGAGGGGGTCCCGCCGGCCCCCCACGGCCGCCCCCCGCAGCTGCAGCGACAGCTGCCGACGGCGACCGGCACATGTGTGTCGGGGGCACGCGTGCTGTGGCGCCCCGGCCGCCCGCCGGCACGCCACGAGCGGGGCTCACCGCGGGACTGCTGTTTGGGAACAACTGTTGTAGTTGTGTTTCAGCTGAAGGAGCGGCGGGGCGGGGCGGGGTAGGCAGCCCGCCGCACTATAGCCATTGCATCCCCCCGGTGTGTGTGTGGGGGGGGGGGGGCGCCGCTGTGGGACAGAGAGGAGTGACCAGTGGGGGTTGGGGACAAATGGGAGCGGAAGGGAGAGGAGGGGATGGGAGGGGGTCCGTACGAAGCGTTATCACCGCTCTAAATCATGCGGCCACCGCGCGGCCACTACAAATCATGTTGATATGAAGTGCGGCGTGATAGGTGAGTAACGCGAATGAATTTCGCCCCCTCCCCCCTCCTCCTCCCCCCTTTTCCTCCGACTTCACGACCACACCCCCTCGTATCTCCCCCCTCCCCTCCCCCTCCTCCCCCCAGTTATTTCTCTCTCTATCGGTCGCCGCCTCATCGTACGCAATGGCACGGCAAATCTACAACCGCCTCCGGCCGGGGGGGGGGGGGAGGGGCTCTGACTTCGACTGCTCGGGTCCAAGAATTAGGGGCACCAATAACCATTTCAAAGAGGCAATAAAATCCGTTTTCTGTGAAAAATTCAGAATTAATCATACTAAAACGAAGAAGTGATGAATGGTCAAATTACAGAGTATTTTTTTAAAAGAAAAAAAACTATAAAAGCAAAGAAACGAATTTTTTTTTGCAGAGAAAAAAAAAGCAGTCGTGTTTTTATGCAGTAGGTATAAGGGACAGCCTGCGCCGGCTGCGCCGGCCGTCATGTGCCCCCGCGATGCGCCCGCGCGGCCCGCCCTCTTCCCTCCCGGCCCCATAAAAGAGTGAGAGTTCAATAACCCCCGGCGCGGTACACCTGCCTGTATGTATATTTACTGCTGCCCGCCACCTGAGCCTGCGGGCCGGGCCGCGCCGCGACCCCCGCTGTTCCGCCCCTGCTCCGGCGGCATACACTCTATGCTTCCCCAGACCAGGTGCGAGGAAAGGTCGTCCATACAGCTGACAAGATGCAACGTCTCAAAGTCGAACCAAAATGTTGAGCAGGGTTATTGATTCACCTATGACCGAACTGTAAGGACCGGTAAAATAATCCTTCCATTATTTTATGGCCCGCTGAAGTAACGTAAAAAGAAACCGGTATCTCGACAAACATTTTCGCTTTTGCTCTCCTCCCCTCCCCTCCCCGCGGGTCGGGCGACAGCAGAGCATCCTGCATCCTGCCGCTCGTGCGGAGAGCCGAGGAGAGCTAGAGGATGGATGGGGGCCACATCGATTTTCGCTTTGTTCCGGTGCAAAAGATTTATCCCCGGCTCTGTGCGGGAGAGATGTGTGTGCGTGTGTGCGTGTGTGTGCGTGTGTGTGTGTGCTGCGGGGCGGGGGACACGGTATACAGGATGCACACACACACGGCGCCACACGAGATACACAAGATCGGGCGCGGGCGCACGCTCTCGCTGCTGCTATCGCACGCGGTGCGCCGGCCGGCCCCCCTGGCTGTCCCCGTCCGCGCGGCCACGCCCCCCCCCCCCCCCCCCCCCGCTCTGTCTGCGCCCCGTTGTCCCCCCGTTTTTCTGCACGATTCACAGCCGCCGGGTCTCGAGGGCACGGCACGGCACGGCACGGCCGGGATTAAGCCCGGCGTGTCTCGGGGCGGAAGGGTTGGCCGGGACGACGTCTTAACCTCGCCTGAAATAAGAGCCCGCGCGGCTCGGCGCGGCCCCGGCCTCGTTTCCTTGACGGGACCAACAAGGCCGCCGCCGTCACGGCGGCACGCCCTGCTGGCCGCTCCGCCCCGAGCCGCCACCGGCCCCGCCGCTGCGTCAAGCGACGGGGAAAATTAGGACCCGGCCCGGTTCAGAGAGGGCGGCTCAAGTCAAGGAGCACTCTCCTCTCTCTCTCTCTCTCTCTCTCTCTCTCTCTCTCTCTCTCTCGGACTGGGATTAGGGGTGTTCCGGGGGCATCAAAGAGTGCAGCCGAGGCTGGCGGCGGCCCCACAGCCCCCCGGGGGCTGCGTGGGAGTCAGGTGTGCCATAGGTAGGGCGCGGCTGCTGCCGCCTGCTGCCGCCGGCCCCCGGGCCCTGGGACAGCGGTGTGAAATATTGCCCTCCCTATGCCAATAGATCGCCCGCCGAACGGCATCGTAAATTTTTCATACCAGGACCCCGGCCGGGCCGTGCGCCCGGCCCCGACCGCAGAGTGGGCCGGAAACACACCCGGCACGCCAGCAAAACGGCATCCTGCCTGCACCCCGCACTGCCGGAGCGGCGCATGCCGGCGGTGCCGGCGTGTCGGACCCCTTTTTACTCCGGTCGGCGGCGTGAGGGGGTTCTGCGGGCCGCCTCCATACGTCCCCGCATCCCGGCACCGCCCCGGATCCGTGCCCCGCTGCCGCCATGGCGCCGCCACGACGCTGCCCTGTCTGACCCGCCACCGGCTCAGTCCCTGCCCCCGCTGCCCCGACTGCGGGCGTTGGCAACATGTGGCCCATTGTCCTGTCCGCCCGGTTCCCAGGCCGGTTAGGCAGGTTGCCAGCCCTGGCTGCCCGCCGCTGCCTGGCGCCGGCGCCCTGCGGTCAAGCACACACGGGCCGTGGGCCGCGGGGGGGCCGGCGCGGTCAAGTGGCCGCGGGTGGAAGGGTCCGCCAGGAAAGGGGCCCGAGGACCCCCCGCGGGGCGGGCTCAGGTGGCGGCGCGGGGCCGGCGAGTGCAGCAGGGCGCCGGCCGTGGACGTGATGTGTGCGCCCGTCCCGGACCCGTCCCGGACCCGTCCCCGCGCGCCTCACCGGGCCGGCGGCGAGCGGAGAGCTTCTGTGAGCTGGAGAGGCAGAGGGGGTCATGTCCCGGCTTTGCCGAAAGGGTTGTTGAGGAGGAGGGGGCGGCGGCGGCAGAGGCACTGAGGGCTGCGGTCGTGCCTGAAGGGGCTTTCACCTTGTGCGGCGGAGCGGTGTCAGGGGGCGGGGCGCCGGAGTAGGGGATGCAGGGGGTCGGGCGGGAGGGCAGTGTGGTTGCGGGTGCCAAATGGAAACGGTCCCGCGACCCGGCAGCCAGCCCTTGCCAGCCCGGGGGGGCGCCGCGGGGGGTCCGGCGGCCCCGGCCGCCCGCAGGTCCCCGTCGGACCGTTCATTAAGGGCGCACTACTCTGGGAAAGAATGAAGACAGATTTTAAAGGCAAATGGCGTCTCTGCGCGGCGGGGTGCGGCGAGGGCCGCAGCCGGGCGAGTGGAGCCGGGTGAGGGACGGGGGACGCGGTGCCGGCGGGTGAGGGGCAAGAATTTTCCGACGGAAAACTTGGAGGGGGATTAGTTGTCCGAAGTCTCGGGCCCCGGTATCGCAAGGCGGGGAAGGGAGTTGCCCTGCTCGCCTTGGCCGCGCCGAGGCCGCGCCTTCCCCGCCGCTGTGTGGGGGGAAATATACCGGCAAGGCGGAAAATAGTGGCGGCGGCAGTCTCCTCTGCCTAGGCCTCCCGATTAGCCCCGCCGCGGGGGTTGGGGCTCCGGGGGCCCCTGCTGGGGTGCCGACCCCCACTAATGACACGGACGCGCCACCATACGGGCCACCCACGGAGGCCCCCCCCCCCCCACCCGGCACCGCCCAGCGCTACGCCTCTCGGAACAAATATTTGAACTCGCGCGCCGACCGGTCGGAATGCGATCAGCAAACCCCGTCGGCGGCGCATCCTCCGCCTCCCTCTTTTTTCGAGGCCGAAACCAAGCAGCGTCCGGGAACGGCGACGGTGCGCAGTTGGGTCACACGGCACAGCAGGCACGGCAACCGCCTGGCCTGCCGGGGGGATGGGGGGGCCGTGACTGTCGCTGCTCCCGCTGCCCCCCCCCCCCCCCCCACTATCTCAAAACCACTCAATTTGATAGCCAAAGTTTAACGGGGGCGTTCTCCCTTCTCACTTCGTCCAACTCACGCGCGTACGCGCCGCGCGCTCGCCTCGTCTCTCTCCCACGCCATCCATTCTCCACCCAATCTCCACCACGTCATTACTCTCATTTTTCTCTCTCGCTCGTTTAGGTCGCATCGAGCCTCCGGGGGTATTTGTCCTTGTCGCTCCCTTTTTCCTCGCCCCCCCCCCCCCCCCCGTCCCCGCCTCTTGCTCTTGTTTTCGCTCCCGTCCGTCGTGCGCTCCGTCTCCTCCCCCGTCTCTCCGCGGCGGCTTGAGAGCGCCTGGCCGGTAGGCAATGGCTGGCGGCGGCGCGCGCCGCGGCTCCGCGTGTTGCCTACCCTCGCGGCCGCAGGCGCCGCACGGAGGCTGGTGCTGCCGCGCCGCCGCCGCCGCGTCACCGCCGGTCGCCGACCCTCCCCGCCGTCATGGGGCCGCCCTGCTGCCCCTCCCCGGGGGTGTCCAGAGGGGGTAGTAGGCGGCGCGGCTGTTTATCTACCCCCTCCCCCCCCCCCCCCCCCCCCCCCCCCCCCCCGCGGCTCCGCGCGGCTCGGCTCCTCCCGCCAGCGACGTGACGTGTTTTGCATACTCAAGCCTCCATCAGAAACAAAAGCGCTGCGCGTTGCGTTGTCAGAGTCGCGGCGCGTCGCCGCTAAAAGCGAAGTGCGCTTTACGCGCTTTACGCTGTCGAGAGGCCGGCGGGGCGGCGGCGGCCGAGGGGCTTGTCAAACAGAAACAGCGGCGGCGATATGGGAGCCGGTGGTCGGGGTGCGCTAGCCGCGGACCGGGGGGGGGGGGGGGGGGGGCTGCGCGGACGGCATGTTAAGCACGTCCCTCCCTCCCGTAAGCGCTCCCCCCCCCCCCCCCGCACCCCACGGGAACGTTGTTCTAACGGGTGCAGTGCGCGAGAAAAATCCGGAGCAGCACAGATAAGCAAATCGACGTCACACGCCGATCCCGAGAGCCGAACAGCAGTCAGGCGAGGTGACTGCGGGGGGCTTGTGCCGTGCCATGAGGAAGTCCGCTGCTGGGCGGGGCGCACCCGCGGCCCCGCGGGCCCCCGTCGACACCCATCGCCTGCTCCTCTCTCTCTCTCTCTCTCTCTCTCTCTCTCTCTCTCTCTCTTTTAAGGCAGTGCGGCGGGGGTGCGGGAGCAGGCGGTAAACGCAGTGGGGGAGGAGGGTGCTTCCGCCCCGCCCCCCACCTAAGGTGTTCTCTAATTTGAGTATAAGGACCATTACGTATGTTAATGGGTACTCCCGAGCCGCCGCGTGGCCGCCGCCGCCGCCGCCCTGCCCCATACCTGCCTCCTCTCTCTCCGCTGCCCCTTCCCTCCCTCCCTCTCTCCTCGGGTTGGCAGCCCTGAGAGGAGCAGAGCCATGGCCGCGGGGCACCGCAGCGCAGCGGGGCCAGCAGCGCTGCCATCACCACGGCACGGCACGAGGCGGGGCGGGGCGGAATAGTAAGCGGGTAGTATCGCGCGGCGCGGCCCGAGGCAGAGGTAAAAGTTAACCGGCGAGCTGAACACCGGCCGCGAAGCGAGTACGGTTTAAGCACCGTTTCGTTTTATTACGTTTTAATACCGAGAGAGAGAGAGAGAGAGAGAGAGAGAGAGAGAGAGAGAGAGAGAGAGAGGCGGGCGCGGCTGCGAGAGTGAGGGGTGACGGCTGCCGGCCACGCGGGAGAAGCGGCGGGCGCGGAGTTTATAACGAAGGGACGTGGAGCATTGATTCCGCCCAGCGCCACCGCGCCTTCCGCCGGCCCCGGACGAGGAAGAGGAGGGGCGGCGCTGACCGACCGCCCGGGCCGGGCCGCCGGCTGCGAACGGGGCGAACAACACCGGCGCGGAGGTGTGAAAACAAGTGAAAGGGCGGCGCCACGCCGCGGCAGAGGGGGTCCACGGTGGTGTGGGGGAGAGGACGCGCTGCGGAGTCAAGGCAGCGGGGGGAAACTCGTCAAACTCTGGAGTGTAGTCAGTATTAGACTCCGCGCTCTGAGTACCGCGGTGGCAGCCGGCAGGGCGGTCCGACCGCTCGCCACCCTCTGCGCCCGCCCCTCCACTCCAGCAGCCCCCTGACACGCCCCCTCTTGCAGGTAAACCCTCCCCTCCGCCCTCCTCTCTCTCTCTCTCTCTCTCTCTCTCTCTCTCTCTCTCTCTCTCTCTCTCTCTCTCTCTCTGCCAGATCCCCCTATTGGCCATGCCCGCACGGCGAGCGCGTCATCCGAGGATCTATCAATAAGCCTCCAATCAATCTATCAATCGTGTCTGCCGGCCGCTCCCTCCCCTCTCTCCTCTCTCTCTCTCTCTCTCTTTCTCTTTCTCTCTCTCCCTCACACCCTCTCTCCCCGGGCCCCGAGCCTCCGCCCCCGCATAGGCCGGCCCCTGCCCTGTGGGCCCTGTGTCTCTGCTGCATTTTATTCCTCTCACGTCCCCCACCCGACCAGCATCCCTCATTTCTACTGCTGCTTCATTTGCTTCGCTTCCCCCGGCGTGGCGTGGCGCGGCGCGTCCACCACCGCGAGGGTTGCCGCCGCCGCCGCTCCCGTCTGCACCTCGCCTTTGTTCGCCGGGAAGGGCGTTGCGGTGCGGCCGCGGCCCCGCCACCAATACTCTGCCAAAATAAAATATCGAGGGTCGAGAAGTCGTCGGAGGCGGCTCGTCTCGTCGCTCCCCCTCGCCGCGCCGCCGGGCCCTGCGGCACTTTGACGGGGGTGCGCGGGGGTGTTGGCCGGGCAGGGGGCAGGACGGCAAAGGAAATTGACAGGAGCGGGGCGCGGCGGCGGCGGTGGTAGCGGCAAGCGCGGCGAATGACGTGGATGGTAAAGGAAAAGGGGGGGGGGACCCCGCGAGGGACGAAACTGCTTCCCAGCCGTCGCCGTGTCCTCTCTCGTCGGGACAGCGCCCGCCCGCGCGCCGGCCGGCCTCCGTAGACCAATCTCAATCATTTTCTCATCCCGGAAGCCCAACCCCGGAAAGGTCCTCGGACATTCCCCCGGCGCGGCGGGCTGCACAGGAAAGAGGAAAATGAATTTGCGCAGCTCAGACGAGTCGGGTCGGGTGCCGCTGAACACCGTGCCGGGCCGTCCGCCCGACCGCCGCCAACCGAAACGGTTTGCACAGGAAACAAGAATGCGCTCGAATTGGACGGGCACGCCGTCACCGGCGGGGGTGGCGGAGGTGACGGGGGAGGACGGGGAGGGTCATTGCCGTGATTCCGCACTGCAGCGACTGCGCCACCCCAGGCGGCCCCGGCCCTCGGCCCCGGTGTCCCTCCCTTGCAGGCACTCAATTTCAGTGAGTCAATACGTCGAGACAGCAGCGTTGGCGGCAGCGGCGGAGGCACTGCCCCGGCACCCTCGGCAACCCCCCGCGGGGCGGGGCGGGGCGGGGCGGGGCGGGGGCTGCCGGCGGCTGCTGCTGTCCGGGCCCGGACTGGACCCTCGAGGACCCCGATAACGTGCCGCCAACCGAGGGGGGAAAGAAAAAGAAAAATGAAAGCAACGACAGAAGAAAAAAAAATTAAGACAGTGGCCACAAACGGCGCCGTACAGAGATCCGCGTGCACTGTGGCCGCGGTTTTCTTGGTTTCATTCCCGGTTCACAGGGGGCGCCGGCCGCGGGGGTCATGAGCCTCGGTGTAACGGCGTCCTCCGACACTCTGCCCGCCCATCCCGCAGGGTGGCCAACCCATAAATAATAATACGTTGTTGGTGGGTGGTAACACTGCGAGATCGCCCGCCCGGGCGGCCCGGGCCCGGCACGCCGCACGGCACGGGTGAGCGGCGGAGCGCGAGGGGGGCAGAAAGCGAAGCATGGAGAAACAAAACGCGAAAAAATAAAGCATACGTTGGCAGCAATGCTGCGGGCCGGGCGGGGGATGCAGATCGTTATGTATGGGTGGGGGCTCTCTGCACACGCGTAACTCATGAATGTGCAACAGTCCTGCCAACCGCCTCGCTCCTCTTTTGTTCTCTCTCTCCCTCTTTCAGCCTCTCTCTCTCTCTCTCTGTCTCTCTCGACTCCTGGTCGCCCTGGGCTCCTCTAGCTCCGCTCCTCCGTCTCCCACAATTACAGGTCCCCTCCAGACGAGAGCCTCATTTCCACACTTCTCGACGCGATTAACTCTGAGAGTAGGCAACAATATTCCCGCCCCCGCAGGACCTCCCCCGAGACAACGGCCCGGGCTCCTTTTTGGAAAGCGCTTTATCCTCGACTGTCCCGGCGGCGGCGGCAGTGGCCGTGGCGGCGGCGGCCCGGCGGCGGCCCCGCCCGACCACTTACTTCAGGACGATGAATCCAAGAGAAACGCAATTTTCCGTCACGAGAGGCCAGCAGCGCTCGAGCAGCGCGCAAGAGGCCGGGCCGGGGGCACTAGTGGAGGCAAGGCGTGCCGGAGGACCACCCCCGCTTCGCGGGCCGGCGGGGGGCGGGCGCGGGGGCGGTGCGGAACCGGAGGCCGGGGCCCGGAGGTAGGTGGGTTAGCTCCGGGGTCCGCGTTATTGCCGGTCTCCGTCCCCCTCCCCTCCCCTTTCCCCTCCCCCACCGGCCCGCATATTCCAGGCAGACGTCGTCCGAGCGCCTCAGTGGTCATTTCAATAACTGTGCCCGGAATGACGCACCGGCCGCGGGGGACGAGACTGGCGACGTTCCCGAGGTATCCTCGCGGTGTCCCCGGGAGCCGCGGCCGCTTTGGCGGGAGCTGATCTCCGGGGGGCGGGTGCAGAGCAGCGCGGCAGCGGCGCCGGCCCAGCCGGACCGGCGGCGGCACCTGAGTGAGGGGGTGAGGGCGGCAGGGCGCGTTGCTAGGCAACCGAGACGCCGCGCCGCCGACGACGGCGGAGACCGGGGGGTTGCCCGCTGCCGGCGGCGGGGCCTACAGGCGGGGCGGCAGGACGGGGGCGGGTCTCCAAGGGGTGGCTGAGAGGAGAGAGAGAGAGAGAGAGAGAGAGAGAGAGAGAGAGAGAGAGACGAAAGACGAGAGGAGCAAGGAAGAACAGAGCGAGGCGAGGAGCGGCGCGGAGGACCGGGGCGAAACTTATTGCTTCTGCATGTCATGCGATCTGCCGTCGTCGGAGGGTGCACTTGGCAGTGCACACACAGCCTCACACGGCGCCCCCGCATGTCTGCCGGTCTGTCTGTCTGCCTGTCGGTCTGGCTGTCCGTTCGTCTGGTCGCGCGCACTGCCGCCGCGCCTACGCCCTTGGCCACGGTGCACCGGGGTGTGGTGTCCACGTCCCCGCGTGCCGAGTTGTACGGACAAATAAGTGAATGGCCGTGGCGGTCGTGTCGTGGCTGCCGGCTGCCGGCCTATACGAGCACGGATCGGAAACCCGTATCGGGCCGGGGCAGCGGGGCGGGACCCTTGCGGCGGCGAACGGGGCGAAAACGCTCTGAAACGGCCTGGGCCTGGCCTCCGCCCCGCCGCGGCCCCGACTGCTACGACCCCGGTGCCCGAGCCGAGCGCAGCCCCCAGGCCGGCCGTGTTCTGCAGCCCAGTGCAAATCAGCATCGGCTGCGAACGGGGCATGCTGATAGTGGCGGCCCCGCAGCGCTGGGGGAGGCCCCCGCGGGGGGGGGCCGCGGGGGTGGGGGGCCCTGCGGGGGTGGGGGCGCGGGCCCGTAGCCGTCGGTAATGGCAGCAAAGTCCCCCGCGAGCGCCGCCTGTCGGATGTGAAGGATTAGAGAAGAAGGGGGGTCGGGGCCAATAACAAGCGTGTCAAAGGGGAAACAATCCGCTTGTGCCCCCCCCCCCCCCCACCCCCCGCTCGGATCGTCGTCCTGGAGATGCCGGCCGAGGCTGGAGCTGATGCTGGGGCCTGCCGGGGATAGGGGAGAGGGGGACGCCCCATGGCACCCCATGGCTACAAGGCGCCTGGCAACCCAAGATAAACTGGCATTTTTTAATGGGCTTGTGCTTTCCACGCTGTTTGGCTGCCGGCGGCGCCAAAGAGGGGGGGGGGGGTGACTACGGTCTGCTGGCGGCCGGCGGGGGCCGAAGGGGTTCGAAGTCCTGCCGTGTGACGGCCGCCAGGGAGTTGGGAGGACGGCCGGCCGGCCGGGGCGGGGCGGGGCGGGGCGGGGCAGCAGGGCCCTCCCGAGGCTCAGAGGCCCTCGCTTCAGCGCGGCCCGGCCAGCAGGGCAGCCGGCCCGCGCAGTAATTCACTCCAAACAATCGTAAATCAGCGGCTTCTATGACGTACCCTTTCTCCCGCAGAGCCCCGGCCCGACCGGGTCGGCCAGAAGCAAGTGGACTCGGCCCGTGGAGCTCCTCTGCGCTCACCCACACCGGCAACGCAGCGGCCACGGCGCTGCTGCTGCTGCCGCTTATGTCACGGATACGGACGGCCACGGTGCTGTTTTCTCGATATTCTCCCCCCCCCCCCTTCTCCTCCCCGCGCATGCAGAATCCCAGCCGCCGCGGCTCCGCTAACCTAACCCTGTCACGCTCCTCCGGCCCCGTACATGTATTTCCAGGCTTACGTATGAATGACAAATACGCCATCGGCTCGCCCCTCTGCCTCCACCTCCACCCCTCCGCGTGCTCTGCGCCGCGTGCGCGTGCTGAGTCCCGGGAGGGAAGGGGGCGGGGGGTGATGGGATCACATTGGCGCCCGAAACATCGCGAACTCGTTTCGGAGCGATTTCTCACACATTAGACAAGCGTTAATTCTCGGGTTTCGGCAGGTGGCACCAGAAAGGCGCAGCACTCTGTAGCCGTCTGTAAGACCGCCGGGTACCGCGCTGGAGTGAAGGCTGGAGTGGAGGCTGGAGGCTGGAGGCTGGAGGCGAGGACGACCGCTCCCGGTGGGCGGCCCCAGGGTGGCCCCGGCCCCTGCTCCCTCCCCGCCCCGCCGCGCAGCAAGATGCTTTTTGCGCTGTTATGCGCCCGCAAAGGCACTTGTACCGCGGTGCGGCGGCGGCTCGGCAGCCCCTCCTGCCGCCCCTCGCGACCACACCGTGCCGACAAAAAGATGTCGCCCTGGGAGCGGCGGCGCGGCGGCGCGGCGGCGCGGCGGCACAGCGTCCTCTGAGGGCGGAGGCTGAGGGGCCTCGTGTGCCGCCGTGTGTCGCCGGGAGCGCGGGGACTTGCGTGTTCTCATTGACCCACATCTAGAGCTGTGCGCGGTACAGCGCGGACCCTCGGGCCCCCGGGGGCTCCCACAGCGGCACCTGTGCGCGAGCAGAGCCTCGGGGAGTCCTCTGTGACTCCAATGACGGTGGTGGTGGTGGTACCCGCGGGGTAACGCCTGCAGCGGCGCCACCGGTGGGGCGGTGGCTCTCCGCGGACGCCCCCGCAGCCCCCCGCAGCCCCCCGCAACCCCCCGCAGCCCCCCGCAGCCCCCCGCAGCCCCCCGCAGCCTCACCATCCCAATGCACATCAAAGAGGTGGCGAGGCAGCCGTGCTCCGGCACTGCGCACCGGAGAGTGAGCGATCCAGACAAAGGGAGCGCCTCTCACCCCCCCCCCCCCCCCCCCCCCCCCGCCACCAGCCCGGGCACCGAGTGGCAAAAATAAGTACCGGGGGTTCCTCCCCCAACCCCCTCCTCCCTAGCCGCGCTGGCTATGGCTCCAGCCAGCCTCCACCCGCCCCGCAACCCCCACCCTAACGGCAGCCAGCTATGTTTGTGTCGCAGACCGAATAAGACCAGCGTACTAAATATATATATATGTGCGGGGTCGAAAGCAAAACAACGCTATTCCTAGAAGGCTCAGACCGGCCAGGCGGCGCCCATGACATGAGCCGGAGAGAACCGGGGGGGTTGAACTGGAACCGCCCTACCCCCACCCAACCCCCAACCCCCGCCAGAGGGTTTGACACGACTTCCAAAAAGCCGCTGCAGATGTGAGGCTGCAGTGCGCTGCTGTGTGTAGCACAGCGCCACAGCGCCACGGGGCCACAGGCACCGCGGGGCCGCCGCGGCCGCGCAGATCCGCCATTAGGCGGCGGAACACGGCGCGGAGGGGGAAGCGGATGAAAAATGAGAGCGAGTGCGCGCGCACTTTGGGCCTGCAATTGCGCGATGGCGGTGCTGGACGCTCTTCTAATTACCGCACACAGCACGGGAGAGGCAGCGAGAGAGATAGACAGAGAGGAACAGAGGCAAGAGAGACGGAGACAGAAGAGTGCTTTGACGCGCACGAACGCCCGCTGGCCTGTGCAGCCTGCAGACTCCTGCAGACTGTTATCACTGTAGGGGTGGCATGTGGCGGAGGCGTACTTCCTGGCTCCTCCTGCTCGTCCTGCACTACATGTGGTGCGCCCCGCCCCGCCCCGCCCCGCCCCGCCCCGCCCCGCCCCGCCCCGCCCCGCCCCGCCCCGCCCCGCCCCGCCCCGCCCCGCCCCGCCCCGCCCCGCCCCAGGGGTGATTGGATCACCTGGAGTATTGGCTCGGCGAGAGCCGCGCTCCTGACGGCTCGGGCTCTGCATTCTGATCGGTGCTGTACCGCCCCGGGGGCCACGGGGGCCCCGGAGGCCGCGGGCGGCGGCGGCGGCGGCGGCTCCCTCTCGCCAAGTCTCTCCTTGTGTCTAAGACCCCCCGCCCCTCCGGCCCCTCTCCCACGTGCCGCCTTACCCAACGCCAGAAATTGAATCTTGAAGGCTGAGAGAGGACTCGACGCGCTGAGAGGGGCGATTACACAACACCGCCATCAGTCGTTCACCTACCCCCCTCCGCCCCCCCCCCCCCCCATCCCTTCGACTCCTTCCTTTGAGCTGGAACGATCGCCTGGGGTTTCTATTTCTCCCTCTCTTCGTCTCTCTCACTTTCTCTCTCTCTCTCCCCCTTTCTCTCTCTCCCTCTCTCTCTCTCCCTCTCCGTCTCTCTCTTTCTCCCTTTCTCTCTCTCTCTCTCACTCTCCTTCACTCTCTCCCTTTCAAGTCTTCTGGAATATCGCATATTCTCAATACGGACACCGCAAAAATCGAGAAATCGCATCCCCGCGCCTCTCCGCCTCCCCTGTGCCTTCGGCGGGGCGAGGCGAGGCCCCCGCACCGCGCGGGGCGTGGCCGCGGCGCCGCCGCGGTCCTGGCGGTGACAGGCGCCGTCTGCCGGCGCCACCGCAGGGATGAGGCGCCGGGGTGAGTCAACGCCGAGGCGCCCACCACCGCCACCCGCGGGTAAACCGACCGTCGTCGAAGGCCTCGCCTGCCCCGAGTGTGTTCCCAGGGAAATTGGATTTTATTCGCCCCCCCCCCCCCCCTCCTGGCTCCGCCGGCTCCCGTCTCCGCTTACCTGCCGAGGGCTGCGGGCTGAGGGCGCCCGGCAGGTAGGCAGCCCATCGCACATGCGTGCCCTGCGGCCGGGCGGCGGTCCCGGCTGAGAGCTGAGAGCAGCGCCGAGCCGCACGCTGGTCGATGCCCCCTCCACTCCCCCTCCTCTCCCCCCCCCCCCCCCTCACCAGCCGTGATTTACAGGGAGGCCCCCGCCCCGCCGCCATGGCCATCGCAGCAGTCGCCTTGCCCACACAGGAGGGAGCCCCGCCGGCCGTGCCGCGCCCCGCGTTGCTTAGTTTGCGAGTAGTTGCGGTGGAAATGCTAGATTACCGCGCGGCTGCGAGTCCGAGCAAGGCGATACATCACGCCAAACATTTTTGGCAGGGCGCGCCGTTATCTCCGCGAGATTTCGGTGTAACACCGAAGTATTGTTCCGTGCCAAATAGTTGCCGGGGTCCAGGTTGACCGCAGTTTATCAACCCTCTCGCGGAGAGGAGGGGGGTGGGAGTGGGGGTGCGGGTTTGCGCCATTGGCTTGCTGCACGTCCTGCGGGGAAAACGAATTTCCTCGACCAGTAAGTTTGTCGTTCGCTTTGTCTCTCTCTCTCTCTCTCTGCAAGAAGGTGGCGCTCTGCGGCGCTGGCTCAGCCCCCCCCCCCCACTCCCCGATCCGTTAGCATTGTTCCTACATATATCACTTCACGGCCCGGCTCGGATGCCGCTCTAATTAAATTCGGGTGTTGCCTGTGTAATGCGGGGCTGCCTGGTCCACAGGGGCGCCGCGGGGCCGGGCCGCGGGCAGGCAGCCGCAGGGCCCCCGCCCGGGGCCTCTAGGGGCCCTCCTGGACGTCGCGCGGTGTTGCTGTCCCTGTCGCACACCCCATTCCCGTAGTACCACTGGTTGGAGCGAGCGAGAGAGGGAGAGAGAGAGAGAGAGAGAGAGAGAGAGAGAGAGAGAGAGAGAGAGAGCGGGGGCGCTCAGGGGGTGCGCAACGCAGTGTGTTGTTCGGGGGGAGAGAGGTGAAAGGTGGGGAAGGCGGGGGGGGGGGGGGGGGGGGGAGAGTTACCACAACTTGGCGCATTAAATCAAAAAGGAGGGGGTGAGAGGGGGCGGAAAAGCCGGCGTGGTGCGCTTAAATTGTGGATGCGGTGGCAGTCCGTCGCCAACACCCTCACCCGGCAACCTGCCACAGAATGCAACGAATGCGAGAAAAAGGTCCTCGCCCGGCTGGCTGCCGAAGGGCAGCGGCCGAACTTACGCCAACTTCCCGACGTCCCGCCCCGCCGCGACGACTGTTTCCAGCCTCCGCCGCAGCTGCCGGTTAGGTTAGGTTTGGCGACGAACCCCCGGTCCTTTTCGGCAGCCCTTTGCCTCGGCAGTTTTCTCGCTGGCGGTAACACGATTGCTGCCCCCGCCGGGGGGTCCTCTCTCTCTCTCTCTCTCTCTCTCTCTCTCTCTCTCTCTCTCTCTCTCTCTCTCTCTCTCTCTCTCTCTCGGATGCCTCGGCTGCCTCCTCGGCCCTCGCGCCGCCGCTGCTGTGATTGGGGGCTTGCAGTCGGCGTGATGCGATTGCCGTTAATCCCAGCAGGAAGTAATCAAGGGCGGGCAGCGGGCGAGCAAATCCTGCGGGAGGCCGGGCGCTCGAGGCGGCGGCCCCGCGCCACGCCCCGCGCCACGCCCCGCGCCACGCCCCGCGCACGGACCGCCCGCCGACCGGGATGGACCGGGACGCGGCTTGTTTTCCGGTCCGCGTGCTTTCGCCCGGCTTCGCTCGGCTCCGCCCTAAGCTTCGACGCACTCCTCTTCGTCACGCCGATTCGCGAATTGCCGGCTCCCCGATTAATCGACATGTAGCACACTGCAAAAGTATTTCGCCACTTCTTAACATTTTTCTCGTCACATGACACACTGTATCTTGGTGAATTTTCTTCACTTCCGTGCAGAAGGCCTAGTAGAATGATTTTTGTATTCTGCTGTGTGTCAGAAATTTCTTGATCAAAATTTCAAAGCGGATTTTACGTAGAAGTCGCGAACTTTTTTTTTTTACAGTGATGATTGGAAATAAATCATTGTTTCGAGTTTTTGATTGCTCATTTCATTTTTTTTTACGCCGTTTATAAAAATTTTTTTGACTTTGTGCCTAAAGCATAATCTCTTTCTTTTTCATCTTCACTTTTATATTTATTTTGTCCTTGCGCGCGCTCTCCGATCTTTGCCGGGTCGCCCGCGACGCTGACAACGAACGCGGTGTCAGTGCGCCTGTGCGCCTCCTGGAAGTGGCTGGCGAGGCGGGGGGTCCGTGGGAGTCGGGCACCGACACCGTGTGGCGCGGCGTGGCGTGGCGCGGCGTGGCGTGGCGTGGCGTGGCGTGGCGTGCGTGCGTGCGTGCGTGCATGCGTGCGTGTGAACGACGGGTGTCAACAGCAGCGGCCCCGGCGGGCCGCACCGCACCGGCCGTGCCCCTCCCCGTCGCCGGACATCGTAAAATAAACCTCTCCTAATCTGGCTGCACACCTCCCGCTTGCTGCTTACATACCTGCTGTGCCGCGTTCGCCCCCGGATCGGCTTGGCTGGGGCGGGCCCGGGCAGGCAAACGTTGTCGTCGTCGTCGTCGTCCTGCGCGTTATTGTGTGATTCGCTCGTTTTCCCTCTCTCTTCAGCAGCGCCTCCTTAGCTCAGGGGTTAGAGCACTGGTCTTGTAAACCAGGGGTCGTGAGTTCAAATCTCACAGGGGGCAGGTCCGTTTTTCTTTTCGCGGGGTGCTCAGTAAGCGCGGCTGTGCGGCACACAGCGGCACGTAGGGGCCGCGAGCACGCCAAGGGCACGCGACGCGACGCGACGCGACGCGGCAAGACGCGATGGGACGCGGCGGGACTCGCATGACCACAGCGCGGCGGCCCTGCCTTCCTGGAAACGGTGCTGGGTAAGGGAAGGACCCGGGCCGGCCGGCCGGCGCCCACATGAGGCCGAGGCCCCAGGCCCGGGGCACGTCCGTCTGGCCGTAATCTGTCCGATCTAGCCAGCGGCGACAGGCTGGCGTCAGGGGCCGGGCCGGGCCGGGCCGGGCCGGCGGGGCACTGCGACGCATCGCGGTGCCGTCCGTCCTAGCGAGGCCCAGGAGGGAGGCCGATACGGATCGCCGTGGGGACGGCCGGCAGCGGCCAGAGAGCTCACGCGGCCGCGGGCCTCTCTGTCGCTCCTCTCCAGCCGTCCCTCAAATAGTTCGGAACGGGGGCCGGCCGGCCGCGCGGCGGGGGTCCCGTCCACAATGCCACGCCACACCCGCCTCGGGCCGATGCAGTACGAAGTGTACTGCGGTCCCCGCCGACGGGATCGGAGCGCGCCGGAAGCGATGCGTCACGACGCGTCACGGGACTCGGGTGTCACGCGGGCGTCACGCCGCGAGGGCCCCCCCTATCAATCACCTCGTCGGCACCTCCTCCGTCCTTCCCCTGTCCGCCGCCCGCCGTGTCTCAGCTGCTCCTTCTGCGCTTTTTAGACGCGGGGTGGTGTCGCCGCTGCCGCCGCTGCCGCCGCACGTTATCCGGGGAAGCTTTATTGTGCGAAATGTGTGAGCGGCCGACCTGACGCCGCGTCGCGCGGAGGCGGAGGCGGAGGTGCGCCGCGGCACGCCCCTCCGGCCCCTCCGCCCCGCCAGCTTCCTGTGCGCCCCGCCCGGCCCCGCCCGGCCCCGCCCGCATTTACATTCGCGTCCCCTGATCAGCAGCGCAGCTTTATTTTCGGTTCAGCGGTCGCATGCGGGACTGACGGGAAGGCAGAGCAGCAGCAGCGGCGGCAGCGGCGGCAGCGGCCCCTCCGCGAGACATCTCCTTTCATACTTTGACGAGAAAAGCGCGAGCGGATGCGGAGTCGTTTGAGACTCGAATAAACGGCCCTGCCTGCCTGCCTGCCTGCACGCCCCCGCCGGACTGCTGCCGCTGCTTCTGCACGGCTCGTGCTGCAGGCAGGCTGCGGCTGCACGCGTCTGGGGGCGGGGTTTTATTGCCCCACAGAACCCGTATGAAAACAGAGGCGTTTACGCGTCGGCGGCCGAGCAGCGGTCCGAGCGGCCAGAAATCGCCATCGCCACCGCCGCCAGGCCCCGCGCTGAACGCGCGCGCCGCGTGTAGTTTGAGTGTATTGAGTTGTCGGGCCCCGCAGTTCCGGCCCCCAGCAGGGCAGCCAACGGCACGGCGGGCAGCACTGTCAATACCGACAGTGCTGGCTGGCGACGGCGGCCGAGGTGAGGAGGGCAAATACTGGCGCACTGCTCAGAGGGGCAGACGACTCGTCTGTAAATAATTGACATGATTATGAAGTTTGTGGGGGGGGAAATGTGTGACTGCGTCGACGAGTTTCGGCAGACAGTACGTACACGCAAGCATACACACACGCACACACGCACGCACTGCCGCCTCGCCTGCTTCCAGGTATATACGCGAGACGCGAGTGAGCAGTAATCTGGAAGACAAATCCAAAGCAGGGCCTGAACCTCGCGCTTCGCCTGCCTCTCGCTCGGGGGCGTATGTGCTCAGCTCAAGACACGCAGACCGGGAACACACACACACACAACACACACACACACACATACTCGTCGCAGTGTGACATGTGTGAGCTGTGATTGGGACAGGAGTGACAGGAGGGCAGCAGCGCAGAGGCAAACACCTACGCCCGGCAGGCGGGTTTGGCTGTTTGACTTTTATCCACACACACACACACACTTACATTTATGAACATAACTGTCCTCCGGAGAAAAGTTATTGCAGTCTGTATCGTGAACTTCTGGTTTGTTGTGACGCAATTCATTAGTAGTGCCACCTCTGAACGTATTTTACACGAGCTGAGAGAGAGAAGTAAGAGAGAGAGAGAGAGAGAGAGAGAGAGAGAGAGAGAGAGAGCGGCCTTTCCTACGAACGCTACTAACCTTCATAGGAAACGCGCGTGTCTCGATTTACGATGTTTAGTCACTGTCTTTACGGCTTGGTGAGGAATTTTTATGAACTCGCTGCTCGCTCTATGCTCTCCTCCTCCTACACGACTTTGTGCGTTGTGCCTCGCAGCGCGCCGCGGCCGTGCCGCCGCCGTGCTGCGCGCGGTGTAAAAACCATCCTCCTCCCCGCCATCAACATATTGCCGGTGTACTTTCGCCGGGTCGGGGTCTCGGGTGCTCGGCAGGCCGCCGGCGTCGTCATCACCGAGTCAGGCCTCGTCGTCGTCCTGGGGCCGTCGCGGTCCCCGTCGCTGCCAAACAAATCGTCAGGCACACCGCGATACGAACGGCGACGGGCCGCGGGGGGCCGCGGGGGGTCCGCGGGGGGCCGGGGGGGCCGCGGGGGGCCGCCGCGCCGGGGGACCGCTGCCGCCTTCACGCACACACAGACAGACGGCGTTATGGACCCGTTGGGGCCCTCAATAATTAGGGGTGACACCGGGGGCCCCCCGCCGTGCTCGTGGGGGGGCTCCGGGGGGGGGGGGGGGGGCTGCTGCTGGCTGGTCCCCCCCTTCTGCTCCCCTCTTCTCCTACGGGATGATGACTTTGATGAAGCAGGGCTGTCGTTTACGCCTGAAACAACACAACACGGCGGCCCCCCTCCGGCCCTCCGGGGGGAGAGAGAGGGGGAGGGGGCATCGCCAGGCCAGCGTGCTCTCGCCTCCTTGGCCCCTCGCCAGCCCCCCCCCCCCCCCCCCTCCCTCCCCTACACCGCATGTGCGAGTGAGAGCGGGAAAACACGTCGTGAGAAACTGAAAACTCCCTGAATTTTCCCGCGCCACTGAAGCCGACGTTGTACTAGACGACGTTTGTACAAATCTGTCGTCGCGTGCGCCAGGCAGCGAGCAGCGGGGCGGAAGCGGCGGCGGGGAGGTGAGTGAGGCCGGGGCCGCCGGGGCCGTCCGCACATCCCCCGGCCGGGGCGGGCCGTGTCCCGGCGGGGGGCAGGTCAGCGTCAGCCTCAGCCTGCCAGCCCCGCGCTCTCCATATGTGCGTGCGTGTGTGTGTGTGTGTGTGTGTGTGTGTGTGTGTGTGGGCGGCCGGATTTATGTTTCCGGTTTGGGCTGCTGCTGCGACTGTTCGTCTTTTGTTTTCAGCTCCGGCAGCGCGGACCGCTCTTTTCCACGTATGGATGTGCGTGTGGCGTATATATATGTATATACGGCCCCCTTCTGCACCGCGCTCACGTCCACCGCCGCCGTGTTGAACTCCATGTCGTCGTGCGGGGGCGCTGCGTACGGCCATCACATCCGCCTGTCCGTCACCGTGTTGCCTGCCTGCCTGCCTGCCTGCCTGCCTGCGGCGTGTCTCACGCGCACCCCCCGATGATGGCATCCTGTTATATTTATCCCCCTGCATGCGCAGTCATAACAAGCAGCGCGTATGACATTCGGGAGAGCACCGTGTTTGTGTGTGTGCGTGTGCGCCCGTATGTGTGTGCCTGTGTGTGTGTGTGTGTGTGAACAGGGGGAGGCGCAAGGGCAGCCACCATGTGGATTGGCCGCTGCCAGAGAGCGACCCGCGCGACATGCCAATAAATTAATTACGAATGAAATCGCGGTGGGATCATTACTCTGCGGGCCGCCCGGCAGCGGCCGGCGCGGCGCGGCGCACCACCAGCTCTCGGATGCATAATTGGCGGAACGAGCGAACGAACGACAAACGCGCTCCGACATTTTCTCGTTCGGTGGTCGCGTGTCCGCAGCTGCCCTGTCTTTGCCCTGCTGTGCCCTGCCGCCGCCGGGGGCCGCGCCGCGGGGCACTACAGGGACATGGAAATGGAGACGTTTGGCCGGCATCTGCAGAGGACCGGCTAGGCGGCCGCGATAGACAATCGCCTGGCCGAGCGGCTGCGGGGGGCAGAAGGACGGCTATACAGCGTGGGGCAGGCGGGCCGGGCGGGCGGGACGTGCGTGCGGGCCGGATGCCGAGGAGTTCTCGGAGAAATGCACAGTGTTTGGCCCACACCACACGCCTGCACCATGTCACCCCCCTGCACTGCGCGCGCCCTCTCCCCAGGGGGGGCCTCGCAGCCCCCCCCCCCCCCCCCTGCTTCCCTTCAGATATTCTCTGGCAGATATCGGCAACTGGCCGCCCCGAAGCCGAGAATGGACTGCGCCGGGGCAACTACATGGCAAAACTATGTCTACCACATGGAAGCAGCGCAGCAGCCGGCCGCCGCCGCTCCAGACGGGTCTCCAGCCGAGGCTGCGGCCGCGCCGGCAGAGGCTCCAGTGGGCTCCAGCCGCTCCAGCCGCTCCAGCCGGCCGCGAGAGAGCCGACTTTCCACAGCAGAGACTCTTATTGTGTGGTCGTGAAACTTTTCCGCAGGCGGGGAAAAAAACACCCGGCGGGGGAGGGTGGCTGCACTGCAAGACTTGGCGCGAAAACCTCTGCGCGCCGCTCTGCAAAACTCATCTTGTAAACCCCTCCCCCGGCGGCGGCGTGCGTGTGAGTGTGTATGTATATTAGCAGACCGCAAAGGAAGGACTCTAATTTTTGCGAGCAGCACGTATCGCAACGCGAGGACAAAAGAATTATTTATGTCCTCCTCTGCGCGCGAGCCCCTCGCCGTCCCGCGCTCTACAAATATTTATATACCAGACCACCAAAAAATTATTGTCTTCAACCCCATAAATTTTCCTCTGACACTATACCGGACGTTTCAGCAGCTTCCGCCTTACAGTGCACTTTTTTCCCGTCCCTTTTTCATTTTCAGTTCGCCGAAACATGTGACCGCCATCGCCGGGGACGGGCCGGTGTGTGTGTGTGTGTGTGTGTGTGCACAGCGTCGCGTCCCCCGCTGCCCTCCCTGCCCTGCCCGGCCCCGGCCCCGGCCTGCCTTTCAGCTCGTCGCCCGCTCTCCATGCTCCTCTTGGAACGAGACAAAAGTTGGAATGACTTCTCCACGCCACTCCACTTCAAGTCTGTTGGTGGTGCGCAGCCCGCGCGGCCGGCGCGGCCTGCGGAGGGTCCGGCCTGGCCAACTGTTGCGACAACAAAGGACCTGTGTGGTCCAAGGACGGCCGACGCACCTCGGGGGGATGAAGACACTGAAGACGAGTCACGCTGTAGCCCCGCCCGGCCCCGCCCGGCCCCGCCTGGCCCTGCCGTGCCCGAGCCGGATTTCGCGGTGCCGTGGCCGCATTGTCGCCGCGCGCCATTTGGCACCCCCGCTGTCAAAACAAGGACGGGCGGGCGCGCGGCTTCCAAACCTGCTCGCTTCCCCGTGGAGAAAGAAATAAAAATGTGTCCAATCGCGACGTGTTCGAAAGCGAAGCGAATGAAATTCCCGCTTGCCTGCTTTGTCCGGGTGGGGGGGGGGCGGTGGGGGCATCCATGAAGTTGCTTGTTGTTGCCCATAAGGGACGAGGGGCCGGCGGGGGGATATACAGTCTTAGTTGGCAACAAATTTCTTCGCCCTTTCTTCCGCCCGGACCACGAGCCCCTCCTCTTCCACTCCAAGTAGTTGGCGGTCCTGGGGCTGGTCCTGCGATGACGACTGTGTGTCTTGTTTACGAGGACCCTGTGTGTGTGTGTGTGTGTGTGTGACTACTTTATTCAAGTCTCCTCTGGAGAATGAGAACGCTGCGGGATGGCGGCGCGGACTCAGCAGTGTTAATTCTGGAGAGCAGAAAATGCAGCGGGTACAGTTTCGTTACATCATTCGACGGTTTTGTCGGCACACCAAACCACTATACTGTATAACAGTACGACCGCGCTACCACCGAAAAAACGGACAAATCGAGAAGTTGGAAGAGAAGTCATCACAAACCTCGGCTTCGCCAGCGAAATAAAACGTCAACTTTTATTTTTTCGGGCGACGCTTTTTGAGGATTACTGAAGCTTCGGGTCGATATGTGCGAGCGAGGAACGAAGGCTTTCCTATCAGCCTTCCCCCCCCCCCTCTCCCCTACCCTCCTCAACACACACACACCACCCCATCTGTGATCCCACGTAGGGCATTCCGAAAGGATAACATGGCGATGTCGCCTCTTGAGACGGAATGCTCGTCTCTCTCTCTCTCTCTCTCTCTCTCTCTCTCTCTCTCTCTCTCTCTTCCTCCCCGTTCCTTTCTACACTCTTCTATCCCCTCTCCGTCAACCATTTATTTCAAGGACTTTGCATCGTATGATTGAAGGATCTCTCCACAGCCATTCGTTCCTTCCCCCTTTTGCTACAGTTTAACTTCTTGCGCCATGTGTTTGCTCACTAAATGTTTACCCAGTCCCCCTCCCTTTCCGGGAAGAGAAAATACATACAGCGTCTGCCAGTTGATTTTAGTCGGGTATTCGAGTAGTAAGTCCGTGCCCCTCGGGAGGTGAACCGCAATGCCTTGCCGGCCTATAGGTGCGTCGTCGCGCCGTCCTTGTCTTCTAGGGCTCTAGGGCATCTAGGGCTCTGGCGTCGTTTTAGGACTCTATGGCACTCTATAGAGAGCCTAGGGCAGCTAGGACTCTGGGGCACCTACTGTTCAGGTTTTACCGAAGGGTCCCAAGGGCCTGTGATACTCTACACGACGATGTCACAGGACAAGACTCCAGGACGGGGGATTCCAGAAGGGCTTTCGGACTACAACGTGGTGCATGTCTTCGGGCCTGCGCTGCCTAAATGCCCGCCGCAGCCTGCTGGGCTGCGTCACCGTGTTTCCCCAAACGCTTGTATTTCATTTGTATTTTTTTTCTCCCTGCGTCTTGCAGTTGCGGGGAAAGCTGTGTTTCCCATGCGAACAGGTGATTCGTGCAGCCCTCAGTGTGTGTGTGCGTGTGTGTGAGTGTGTCGGCAGCATGGCGGCGCGGCACGGCACGGCCGCACTCAAGTCGACTCCAGCCGACTCCAGTCGAGTTTTTCCTCCCTTGCCGAAAGGCTACACGCCTACTGCATTACGGCTTCGCTGATGAAGCGGCGGCAAGCGGCTTGACGTAAGCCATGTGGGCTCCGGACCTTCGGTAAGGAATCGCAGCGAGGGCTTTGCTTGGCAGCAGATTAGTCCGGAGAGAGAGAGAGAGAGGCAGCGAGAGAGAGAGAGAGAGAGAGAGAGAGAGAGAGCGGAGGAACGTCTTGGCGGCGTAACTCCACCAAACATGCATCAGCGGATCCTATCCCCATCCTCCCCCGCTTCCGCGACATGACCCTCCCAATTACGTCCCCCTGAAATGTAGGCATCCCTCGCATACGTGACGGCAGTCCGTGCCAACCGGCGGCGCCCCCCCCCCCCTCCGCCTCTTCCTCTTGGACCCAAGAGTGCGGCCAGTCCCCCCCCCCTCCTTCCGGGCCCCCTACAGACAACCCGTCTTGGCCCCGCCTCTCACCCCGTCTAATCCCATGCAAAACCTTCACGGTCCGGATCCGCCTTGAGCCTGCAAGTTTTTGGAGCGGCCGGAGCCGGGGCGGACTGGTGTGTGGGACAAGTCTGAGCCCCCCCCCCCCCCCCCGGCGGCCGGGGGCACCCCCAGAGAGCCTAGCCAGCCTCTTCGCGGGGGGGCCGGGCTGACGCCAGCGACACCCGCCGCCGAGGGCAGGGCGCCACCGAGACTCTACTCGCCGGTGCCGGCCGGAATCGACATCAACTTCCGAGTAGGGCTTTCCGTCTCTGAGGATGTGACAGCGGACCCGCCGCGCGGGTCGGGCCTCTGCCGTCGCGACTCCCCCGCGCCCCGCCCTGCCTCTCCTGTCCCGCCCCGCTCGGATCGGCTCCATGCCGCGTATAATTCACGCGGGTTTACGAGCTGTGGCGTGAGAGTGTGAGGCAAATGGGTGAGAGTGGACCGGACCACAAACCCCGGGTCGTGTTTCACAGGTGACGTTGTTTTCCATCTCTGTCCCCGTCTCTCTCTGTCTCTCTCTCAGCCGCGCCTCCCCTCCTTGATTCATTTATCTCTCGCGTATCGGGGGTCCTCATCTCTCTCTCTTTCTCTCTCCTCGTCTTTCCTCCCTCTCCCTCCCGGAGTCGGATAACTCCCTCGCCGTCGGTGCGTAGCAGGGCGGAGGGGGCAGGCAGCAGCAGGGTGAGCAGGCGCGCTGGCCGGCGGCTGCGTCCGGGCGCACGTCTCCTCTCTCTGTCCCTCTGCCCTGCATGCCGCGGCCCCCCTCGGGAGCGACAGAGAGGGAGGTGCAGGCGCGACGCCACCCTCGGCTCTGCGCTGCAGCCGGCTGGGCTGCTGAGGCCGTGGCAGAGTGCGGGGTGCGGGGCTGCGGAGCCGGTGACATGTCAGATGGATTGCGGGGCGTGGAGGGGAGGCGAGGCCGGGCCGAGGCCGAGGCCATCACAGCTTGACGTAACCCAAACACCCTCGCCGGCGCCTCCCAGCATGGCCGTCCCCGGCCTGCCCCCGGGCCGCCCCCGGGGCCCGTGCGTAAAGCAAGCCTCCCGGCACTACGGCCAAATCCGAATTTAATCAGTGAATCCGGAGCCAAGTCCGCGGTCGCGCAATATCCGGCCCTCCAACTTGTGGAATGAGCTTGTCTCCTCGCTTTTCGTTAACTTTTTAAACCCTCCCCCGCCCCCGCCCCGAGTGACCGAGGCGGGCGCTGCCCTGCACTGCCTGCCGGTGCCCGAGTGGCGGCCACATCCTCGGGGAAATTCTCGGCGTGTCATTCGGAATGAAATTCTAATGGCAGCGGACAGAGCCGAGCCCGAATGCCCGGGCGCCATGGGCCGCCATGGGCCGCCATGGTGGGAAACTTTCCCTCTCTTTTCACGACGATTTTCCACGGGCCGAGGCGGCGCGGCGGCGGGATGGCTGAAGGCGCCGAAGGGCTCAAGTCGGCGACTTTTTCACGGGCGGGCGAAACAATGGCGGAGCAGCGAGGGGAAGGGGTCGCCGGCACGGCCACGGCCTGCCCGCCGGAGAACGGGGGAGGGAAATAAAACTTGGGAACGGGCGCGGGGCGACGATTCTTTTATGCCAAACTTTTGGAGAATTATTTGAGCAGCTGAAAAGTTGTCCGGAGATAATTGGAGCGTTGATAGAGCGGCAGACGCGGTGCCAAGAAGGACCCCCTTCCCCCTCCCCCTCCCCTTCCCCGTCCCCTTCCCCCTTCTCCCTCCCCCTCCCCCTCACATTTTACTGACAGACACGACGAGATCGGCAGCGCACTTTCGCCTCCTTCACCACTCCTCCTCCTCATAGCCCGAAGGGAACGACCGCCAAACGCACCTCTTTCGCTTACAACATGCTCTCGCTCGCTCGCGCCCCCTGGCTGATCGGTCTGTTTGAGAATGCACCCCCGGGGCCCCCCGGGCGGGTGCGCGGCGCGGCGTCGACTAAGTCCAGCAGCTGATAAGGGCGCTATCAGGGTGGCTGTGCTTATTGCAGGGCGGCGGGGGTCCGTTAGGGGGCGTCCGGGGGGCGGCGACAGGAACCTTGCCAAGTCCGAGGGCCGATGAGTATTCACACGAAGGATCGCGTGGTCGGGCGAGGCCGTGGTCAGCTGCAAGCAGCCAGCTGTCAGCAGTCAGCAGTCAGTTGTCAGCAGCCAGCTGTCAGCAGTCAGCAGTCAACTGTCAGCAGTCAGCAGTAGTCAGCTCTCAGGGGTCAGCTGTCAACCGTCAACAGTCATCTGTCAACAGTCATCTGTCAACAGTCAGCCGTCATCAGTCAGCTGCCAACAGTCAGCTGAACTGTCATCAGTCAGCTGCCAACAGTCAGCTGAACTGTCAGCAGTCAGCTTCCATCATAGTCGTCACGGAGCTCCTATCCGGCGCTACGCGGTATATGGCGCTCGCCCCGCTATGCGACTGGATTAAAACTGCGGACAGCGGCGTCTCCTAGTACAGTGCAGCGAGGGCCCATGCTGTCCGAAATGAAACACGGTGCGAGGTGGGAGGCCCTCGTAAACAGGGAAAGGGGGAGGGGGGGCATGGGGGGGGGGGGTACTGGATGGGACAGCGCCTTGCGTAATGCGCGCAGGGTATAAGAACTTGCGCCCCCGCCCCCAACCGACCCCCTCTGCGCGCCATCCCAGCTATGTGTATTATTTCTATTCCAGTTCCGCAACAAGAGCGACCCCCTCCCCTATTCTACCCCCTAGCTCTCCCTCTCTGTCTCTCACTTTTCCCTCTCTCTCTCTGTTTCTTGGAGCCCTTAAGGGACGTCTCAGTAGGATAGGCCCCCGATAAGGCAAGAGTAGGTCGCCCCCCCCCCTCTTTCCCCCCAAATCCAACAAGCCAAACGCATTCAATGTGGGGGGATCGGCGCTGATCTCCCACAAGGCCCTCCCCGCCCTCCCCTGCCATACAGCGGCCGTTCCTGACCGGTCCTCGCCCGCCTCCCTGCAGTCCACGGCCCTGCGGTCTGCGGTCCAGATATAGGAAACCAAAACGTGCCCCGTGCGGATCACTCTGCCACCCGCGTACGAGACATACTGCTGTGCCCGAGGGAGGAAGAGAGACCGATAGAGAGAGGCATCCGTGCCCAGCAAGAAGCCCCATTCCCCTCTGATATCATCTCAAATGCGGAGGTGGACTGCACTATGCGAGCTGCCCCTCTGCTGGCTCTCTGTGCGTCGCTCGCTCCGCTCAGGCTGGCTGACCGGCCGAGGAGGAGAACGCGGAAGAGAAAGGGCCCCCGCCGCCGGCAGCCAGGGGAGGAGCGGAGAGGGGGGAGGGGAATGCGAGTCCGTATGCATGGCATAAAATCACGATTTTCATACCCGCTTGGGGAGGGGGTCCCACCACCGCTATACATACACGGCCGTGATGAGTCCGGTGCACAGATTGTGCCCCCCCCCCCCCCCCCCGCGGGGCCGGACGCTCATGACGGATAGTGGTGAGTGAGGGGGTCGGATTGACGACACGATAAGCATAGCGGCTATCTGGGCGGGCGATAAGCACCGCGTGTACGGGACACGGTGATTGCTGTGCGCCCCGCGCGTCGTGCCGCGTGTGCGTGCGTGCGTGCGTGCCGTGTGTCGTGTCGTGCACGCCGCGGGGAGCGCAGACACACACGGAGTCGTCACACTAGTATCTGCTGTCTCCCTCTCACTCCAAGCAGTCCAGTCCAGCCCCCCCCCCCCTCCCTCCCTCTCTTTCTTGTATTATCAGCCCCTTCCCTTCCCTTCCCGCTGCCGCCGCGCCGCCCGCTGCCGCGCGGACCGTGTCGTGTCTATGCAATCAAATGAAGAGCGAGTGAGAGAGACGGACAGAGAGGGAGCGGGGTAGACGAGCAGAGCAGCCCCGCGCAGCCACGGCCTGCCCCCGGGCTGGGGGCAATCAGCGTCCATTGTCTTGATGTGTAGCCGCCGCCCCCGGCCGCCCCCGGCCGCCCCCGGCCGCCCCCGGCCGCCCCCGGCCGCCCCCGGCCCTCGCCGCGGCGTGTAGGGGTGGTGGAGGCAACGGAGTGAGTGACCGGGACCGGGAGGGAGCCATACGGGGGAATCCCCCGCGGCCGGCCGCAGTCAGACGTGTGTTTGAGCTACTTTTTGCCTACTTCTCTGGCCACACTGGCACCAACACCCCTGCGAGCTGTGACTCATTTCGGATGCGCTCTCCGCTGCACACGTTGGTCCGCGGTCGGAACACTCTGTCGTGGTCCCTGCTTTCCACCCCACTGAAAAAAATGATTTTGCTGTGGTAGCTAATACTTTGGCTAATTTTTGCATAGCCGAAATATTTGCTGAATAAGCTGAGATTGTGGCTGAAGTAGCTAAATTTCAGCTATGTCAGCTGAGGCCGAGCTGTATCAGCCGACGCGTGATCTAAAACAGATTAACCTGGGGTCAGTTGTACCAGCTGACACTCGGCTGTCGTAGCTACGACGCAGCTGTAACAGGGAACCTTTCAGCTCCAAGAGATGAAAATGTCGGCTATGCCAAAATTAGCTAAGACATTAGCTAAAATAGCTAATTCTGAGCTACCACAGCTAATCCATTTTTTTCCGTGCCGAACAGTGCACACTGTGCACCTGCTTCTCGCAGTGTAACTTACGGTGCGGCGGGTCAACGCCACAGCGGTGCGTGGGCGCCGGAGAGGCCTCGGCCGGGCAGAGCGGAGCAGAGGCGAGGGCGAGGCCACTGACCCGGCGGGGCCCGAGCCTCCCTCACCTTCCCCGAGCGCGGCGCACCACCGCAGAGTTCGGGAAAACGTCTCACTGCCAGCCACTCCGCCATTGACTGGGTTACGTCCGTGGCTATTGAGCCCGGGGACGGGGACAGAGGGACGGGACGCCGCGCGGTGACACTGATCCACCTGGCCGCGCGGCCCCCGCAGCCCCCGCAGCCCCCGCGGCCCCCGCAGCCCCCGCAGCCCCCGCAGCCCCCGCAGCCCCCGGCCCCGCCTCCCTCATCACGGTGTGTGGCTCGGTGCGGGCACGTCAGTCACCTGTCGCCCGTCCCGCTGCCGCTGATGACGTGCGGTAATCCCCGCCGCGCCGCCACAGCCCCGGCGCACGGTCCCCCGGTCACCCCCTTCACGCCGGCCCAGTACTGTAATCCCCCGTAATGCCGAACGGTTCCTCGCAACGCCTTCGTAGGGGCGTTTCCCGTTAGAGTGTCCGCCCGAGTCGCCTTGCTCGCTGCGGAATGCTCGGCCCGTTGCGTGGTCGACGTCGTCTGTCGGGGACGGGGGATGCGCCGTTCATTGCGTAGGACGGCGCGTGAAAATTTTTCACAAACTTTTCTTGAAACTTTCACAAATGTTTCGTGAAAATGTTTAGATATTTTTTCCCCCAAAAAAATAATTGGAAAATTTTAAAAACGTTTGCTTTACATCTTGTGAAATTTTCTCGAAATTCTCGGGACCAGCCCTCTCTGCTGGGCACGCCGCGCTCGAGTTTCTGGACCGGTCGTGCTGAAAGCCTATATATGCTGGAGCGGACCTCGGCCGGCCGCGGCGCGGGGGTTCACCCGGCAGGCCTCCAGGGGCTGCTGCTCGGCCCGGCAGCGCCGCACCTGGAAATAGAACGGGGGGCTAACGTAGCGTGCCCCCCCCCCCCTCCGGTATCCTCGGCCCCGCACCGCGCAGGACGCCCTGCTACTGTTTTGGCCCCCACGACCCGGGACGTTTATTCGGACCATTGAGACGAATTGATTGAGCGGGTCCTCGGCAGGGCCGGCGGCGGGCTGAGTGACTGAGGGCCCCGGGTGTGTCCGTGTGTGTGTGTGTGCTGCGCGCTGACCGCGTCCCTCCAGGACCCCGGCGATGACGAGGCAGCAGAGGCCTCCGCCGGCCGCCGCTGCAGCAGATGCTCCTCGAGTCCGCCACGTCCCATTCATGCTCCGTAATGACTGTTAAACGTGTGCTGCTGTGAGACGGGCCGACAGGGAGCCCCACGACGAGGAGTCGGACACTCGGCGCTGTCATCGTGACTAAGTGCGCCCCCCGTCCGCCCTGTGCCTGCGCGCGCATCATCGTCTCCACACCTGCAAGATCGCCGCGAGATAGTGTGTACTGTACTGCGCGCAGCCCCCGCGGGGGGCGGAGTTCCGGGTCCAAACGCGCAGCACACAGCGTACAGCAGACCGTCGGAACGGAGAACCCGATCGCACTCGGCCGCCGCCGGCGACGTACGAAGCACCGCCGTGACGGACAGACGATCGGACGTACGGCTTCCATAGGGAGGGGCGCAGGCGGGCGATTAGCCCGGCCGGACCGCCGCTTAATGTTCATGAGCGCGCCGGGGCCGCCGGGGGCCGCCGGCAGTCACACACACAAACGCACACAAATCTGTACGGCGCGGCCGTATGGAAGACGCCCGTCCCCGTTCTAAGTCATTCGCACCCGCCGGCTGGCAGCAGCGGTGCAGCAGCGGTGCAGCAGCGGTGCAGCAGCGGTGCCGCGGCGCCGACGTCTTCCTGGAGGCGATTTGTAAATCCGCGCTGCGTGCGGGGGCGGGGGCGGGGGCTGCTGGGCGGCGCCGGCCCCGGCAGTCGGGGAGGGCGTAGCCGCCCCGCCAGGCGCCAGAGGGGCCGGGACGAAGCCGCGGCGGGGAAAAGGCTCCACTAGTATTTGTTCAACTCGTATAATTGGGTGTTAATGTTTCTAAGGTAAACCAACGGCGGCGGCGTCGGCGGCGAAGCTGCTCTGCGCCGTTGCTGGCACTGCTGCGGGGGCGCCGTGTCTGGAAGCCATTGCGGCGGCGGCGCTGGGGGGCCGCGGGGGCCGCGGGGGCTCCCGGCCACACGCCGCGCCGGCCGAGGACATGTCCGCCCGCCTCCCGGCCGCCTCGCCCGCGCCACACTATACACGATGATTATCACTGCCTACGCGCGGAAGTTAGCGCGATCATGTTCGCCTTGAGACTAACTTGGGCCCCGTCCCGCCCCGTCCCGCCCCGTCCCGCCCCCGGCCTGCCGCCGTCCCAACGGTTTTATGCCAGTCATTCCGCGCGACGCCCGCCCCCGCCCCGCACTCTGTCCCCGCGCACACGCTTTTGCTGTGCTCCCCCATCGACGCGACGCCCTTGCCTCACGCCTTTTGCATCTCTTTACTCCCTCTTCTCCCTCTCCCTCGCATTCTCTCTCCTTCCCCTCCCTTCCTCTTCGTGCCGTGGCGCTTTTTAGCAAATCCATGGCGAGAGGCGATGCCTTATTGAAAGCAATGTTCTGGTGGTGGTGTTGCACTCGCGGGGGGGCGCCGCCGCTGCCGCTGCCGCTGCCGCCCCACCAGAAGTGGGGGGCGGGGCCGGCGGGCCCACACCCCTCCCCCGCCTCTGCGGGTGCACAGGACTGGAATAATTGGGCAATATTTCGTGCTAATTTTTTCTCTCGCATCCCTCTGCACTCTGTTTCGCCATCTCGCTTCCTCTTGTTGGGCCGCAGGGCGGAAAGGGACAGAGAGCGGGCGAGGGGGCATATGGCGTTCATGGCGTTCGATCGCACTTTCGCAGTGGAACGAGGAGGAAGTGTTTTCATCGGAGAGAAGAAAACCAAGAAAACCTTTCAACATCGAGGACACACACTTACGCGCACCCTCTTTTAAAAATAACATATCTGCATCTGAAATATGTTTCTTTTTATGATTTGTTTCCTCGGCCGTTTCTTGAATCAGGGAGTGATCTGTCACCGAGCCCTCATAGAGAGAGACAGGGGGAGTAGAGACAGGGAACGAGAGAGACAGAGAGAGACAGAAAGAGAGAGAGAGTAGCCCGCGCCATCTTGGCTGCGCCGGAGCAGATAGGCAAAGCTGCGGGCGGTATATTGCTTGCAGTTAGCGGTGCCAACAGTAACCCCTCCCCCCCACCACCACCACCACCATCGCGCCGTCTGAGTGTGGGCCCACAGTGCGCAGCGGACCCTACTGTATCTTGGAGCCCCATACCAAATCCCAGGCCGCCGCGCGGAGCGGCGGGCACGCGTCCCGCAGCACATTACAGTACAGTACAGTACTGTACTGAACGCGGGCTCTCGTTGCCGCGGTTTTTTGAATCTGGCGCGGCGCGCGGTATGAGAAATGGCCGGTGCGGCGCGCGGAGGCTTGGCAGCGCGGGCCGCTTCTGCTTGCTTCTGCGGCCTTTGCTGCTGCTGCTGCGGCGGCGGCGGCCGGGGCTGACCATCGCGGGCGCGGGGCACGGCGGGTGCCGCTGCGGCGGCGGCGGCGGGCGCGTAAGTGATATATCACGGACATAAAGTGGACCGTAAAGGCAGCCGTAAAAGTGACCGTTATACACTCGAGCCCGTTATTACGCATGGCGCCCATTCCGGGCACGTATCCCCGTAATTACCGTATTGTCCGAGCGCCGCACCGCGCCGCCCGCCACCCGCCACCCGCCACCTGTGCCAACAAACAGTTTAGGAAAAATCGTCGTCTCCGTTGTTTCACGCCGACGGGGTAGGCCGGTGGTGGCGGCGGGCCGGCGGCACTTTTACTGCCTCCCTCGCTCCCTCTCTCCCCTCTCCGTCCCTCCGTCCCTCCCTCCCTCCCCCCCCCGCCGCCGCCGGCCCGGCACTGCTTTGGCACGGCAGCCGCCTGCCCCCCGGACGGGTAGGCGACCCGCACGCACGGCCGTCCGGCGGGCGGCCTACCCGAGGCTCGCCAGGCGCTATGACGACGGACGGATGCCGCAGCGGATGCGTTCGAGTGGTGGGCGGGAGCGAAAGAGAGAGAGCGAGAAAGAGACAGACAGACAGACAGACAGACAGACAGACAGACAGACAGACAGAGACAGAGTGAGGGAGAGGGAAAGATAGAGAGAGGGAGAGAGAGAGAGAGAGAGGAGAGAGAGAGACGGCTGAGAGAAGTCTCTCTCCGAAAAGAAGTGCGTGCGGGCCTGCTGCCTCGCCGCTCCTCCTCTTCCTCCTCGCGGAGGCAATGCAGTGCCATTAGATGCACCCCCGCTCCGCCCCGCGGGGGCCCCGCGCCGCGCCGCGCCGACCGCGCGATACGCACCCCACCGCGTGCCCCCCACCACCACACCGCGCGGGGGCCCCAACAGGCGGGGAGCGGCATCAACGCAGCGCCCTACACGACAAAGTGACGCGGCGCCCCTGCGGGGGCTGCGGGGGCCGCGGGGGCCGCGGGGACCGCGGGGACCGTCCCGAAGCGCGCAGCCTGTCGTATCCGCAAGCCGCGCCCGCCCCGCCGCGCGTGACGACAGCTCCGCCTCGTACCCGCGAGTTTGATCCGATATAACCCAGCGGGTTCTACTGCCGCCGACAGCCGACGGGAATTGTAGGTAATTATTCGGCGGTCTGCGGGCTTACTGACGCGCCACGGCACACCACGCCACGCCACGGCACGGCGGCGGGGAGGGCGGGACGGGCGGGACGGGCGCGCAATGCAAGCCCCTCACCGGGACTGGGTAGGGGTGATTGATCGCCTAAACTGAATTTATGTGGGCTGGGGAGGGGCGGCGGGGCGGCGGAGGGGACGTGAGGGCGGCGAGCGGGCGGAGGGGCGTTAGTTCTTACGCTGTGTGCGGGCCGTGCGGGCCGTGCGGGCCGCCGCCACCAACCCCATGGCAGGCCTGGCCGTGCCCAGCCCGGCGGCCCCCAGCGCCAGCGCCGCCAGAGCGAGCCGAGCTCAGCAAAACTGGAATAAATGGAACCGCCAAAAAGTTCCCCCTTCCTCGTTCCTGCGCGGGGAGAGCAGAGAGAAAAGAGAGAGAGAGAGAGAGAGAGAGAGAGAGAGAGAGAGAGAGAGAGAGAGAGAGAGAGAGAGATACAGAGAGAGAGAGAGAGAGAGAGAGAGAGAGAGAGGACTCGGGGAAGGGAAAGGAACTCGTTTCTGCGGCCGGCCGCCCCGGGAGCGCGCGGGGTGCCGCGTGGTTACCTCACCAGGACGGCGCCTCGCAGGTGCAGCGGCGCGGCACCAGGATCGCGTCGCCGTTAACGAACAAACCGGGGAAAATGTGGAGGCCTCCCATAGCATGCCGGGGGCTCACCTCGCACCTCCTCGTTCACCGGGCTCCCCAGAATGTAATCCCGCCCGCCCTGCGGTATTGCGCAGAGGACCGGGGGTGGGGGGAGGACGCTTAGCTAGTTGGCTGCGGTGCCCGCCGTGCCCTGCGGTGCCCTGCGGTGCCCTGCGGTGCCCTGCGGTCTAACAGTGATACTTAGTCTTGGTCCAGCACGGGCCGCGCCCGCCCGCCTGACAGTTTGACCCGTCGACGGACTTAGCTCCGCGGTAGCGTTGCCCAGGCTGGCCCAACGAGCCCAGCAACGGCCGATTCCGCACACCGTCTTCGTACAGATCGCTGTCTCTGTCACACTGGAGCGGGGAGAGAGGTAGAGAGTGAGAGAGAGGGGTGGAGGTCCGAGTTGACAGTGTTCGGAACGGCCAGGCTGGGCGGGTTCTCGTTGAGCTGTGGTGTGAGGGCGGCACGGGGCTGGCAAGGGGTGGTCCGCTCTAAACTTGCCCGGGACGGGACACTGACCCACAAGCCAACACCGCCGACCCGACCCGACCGCCAGGCCGGCCCGCCCCACCCCCTCCCCCCACCCTTATCACCCCTCTAAACTCACAAAGTGTCCATCCAGCCCTCTAATTGTTGTTGTTGTTTGCTCTAGAGCGTTCAGACGCGCGGGCGCCGCCGGTGCGCCGAAAGGGGTGCACGGTATCACGTGACGGCCAGGTGCGGCCCGCCGGCCACGGCCTCCAGTTACAGGCCGGGCAGGCCGGCGGCGCGGCGGATACGGCGAAGGGAAGTCCGTGACGCCGACGACAGAGCGATTCTCGCAGTGCCCGCCCCGGCCCACTCCCTCCTCTGCCTCCACCCTTCACACGGTCCCTCTCCCTCTCTATCTCCCTTTCTCCCACTTCAGCGTGATGGAAAACACTTTCCATCAATTTCCACCTCCGTGGACACTTTGAGAGCGCGCGCTGTGCTCTCCACGCCGTGCTGCTGCCGCCGCGCCGCGAAGCGAGGCGGCGGAGGCGGAAGCGGGGAGCGCAGCAGCGCCCGGAGAGTATGAGAATACTACGGGCCGGCTGCCGGCGGACGCCGGCGGACGCTTTTGTGTCCACCAGCGCCTTTCCCGAACGGCTCTCCCGACAAGGCAACCCTCTCCGAGCCCCCTCCGCGGCCGCTCTTTACTCCTCTGCTCTCCTCGCCGACGGCGCCACCGCCGCCCGACTCGCGTGCCAAGAGGCGCTCTGTTTCTGCCGGCCGACCATAGGGAAAGGGAAATTGGCCGATGATTAAATTGCGCCGACACAATTGGACCCGCTGCCGCACACGGGAGCGCGGCGCGGCAGCCGGCCGCAGACGGAAGGCTCTCTTCATCGGTGTGAAATAACGGAGCGAAAGGGGCGCGCAGATGGGGGAGAGGGAGGGGAGACGAGGGCGTCCTCCAGCGTTAGGGTGACTCACGTGTGCGAGGCGGCGGCGGGGCCTCCACATCCTTACGAGTAAATCCCGGACTGTCCTCAGGGGGATCCCGGCGAGGCCACCCCCTGCTCTCTCTCACACACACACACACACATACACACAAGGCCCCCGGAAGGTAGGCAACCGACGAATGCGCGTCGCCTCCCAATGAAGTGCGGAGGGGGCGGGGGAGGCTGCGGGTCCGTGGAGGAGTGGGGGGGGGGGGGGGTGCCCGGTATGCCTTCAGCGGCGCGCCCTCCCGGGTACTGCACTCACACCTCACTGCTACCCCCCCCCCCCTCCTTCTTCCCCCCTCCGCGTACCCCGCGTCGTGTTCTACTCGCCCCTGCTCGCCTCACACGTCCGCGGCCGGCGAGGCGCGGGTCCGGCGCGGACGGGACCACGGGACACACGGTGCACGCAGCACAGCCATTTGGCAACCCTGCGTGAATAAGGTGTGCCAACCCTACATCAGTATGCAGGACCTTATCTGGCCACAGCCCTGCCGCCCCCGCCCCCGCCGCCGCCCCTCGCATGCCGCCTGGCTGGGCCCGGGGCCCTGGGCCCGGGGCCTCGCCGGGCTCTGCGCTGCTGCCGCTGGGCCTTTTGGAGGGCGAAAAGGTTCCAGTTGGAGTTGGGTCGAAGGCCTTGCAGAAGCGGGCCGGCGGCGGCGGGGGGGCGTCGTGCTGGCTGCTGCCCGTGCTGCGCGGGCAGACCAACGACCGACTGACGTGCAGTGCGCGGCCCGCGTCGGCGGGCTGCAGGAGCCCCAGGACACCCCCAGGACACCCCCAGGACACCCCCAGGACGCCCCAACCCCCAGGACACCCCCAGGACACCTCCAGGACACCCAGGGCCCGGCGACAGCTCTCGCGGCGCTGTGCTAATGCTGACACGCCTGATGGCGTCGGACTGCTTGCTTGCTCGCACCTGGGAGCGGAATGAGAGCGACGCGATTACGGCCCTTGCTCTCGCTCTCCCTCTCCCTCTCTCTGTCTCTCCCTCTCTCTCTCCCTCTCTCTCCTCTCCCTCTCTCTCTCTCTCTCCCTCTCTCTCTCTCTCTCTCTCTCTCTCTCTCTCTCTCTCTCTCTCTCTCTCTCTCTCTCTCCCTCCCTCCCTCTCTCGCACACGCACGCACAGTTCCGGCGTGGATTGCCACGGGGATCGCGCAGCAGTGATTATTCCTCGTCACACGTGCGCGATGCGGTACACACTGGGGGGGGGGGGGCGCTTAGCGGGGGCTCAGCAGCATTCATCATCAGCCCCATTACGCGGGGCGTGCCGGAGCGCAGCGTTCGGTGCAGGTGTGCGAGCCGCCGGCATCGGCCCCCCCGCCTAAACTTGCGCCCCGTCGTTTCGCAATAACAATAATTATTTGTGCACCGCCCTATGCAACACCGCAGTGCCTGCCGGGCCTGCGGCTGCAGTGTCGGCAGGCCCGCAAGACAGAGTAATGCACCCCCCCCCCCCCCCTCCTATGGTCCGAAGAATGTCCTGCGGAGGACGGGGCGTCGGGGCGGGCGAGAAGTGAAGCAGGGATGGGCGGGGGCGGTGTCCACTCCGGCGGGGGAGAGGACGAGGCCACCGCCCCTATATTGATGCCCCCCCCCCCCCTTCCATCTCTCTCCCCCCCCCCCCCTCTCTCTCTCTCACACACACACACACACACTTCCTCGCCCTCTCATTCCAGATGGCAGCATTCACACAGGCGGGAGGTTCGGAGGGCAGTTGCCGTGGTCGCCGGGCAGACACATCGATCATTGAACGCCGCTCTGCTGTGCGTGGAAGTGCGTGCGTGCGAGCGGCAGCCCAGCCCGGCCTGCAGAGGGAGGGGGAGCGTCGCACGGGCCGCGGGGACCACTGCTGGAGCCGGAGCTGGAGCCGGGAGCTCTTCGAAACGGTATTCGTGTTTGCCGAGACACACTCCGGTTTGACGCGGCGCGTATCGCAAGACGCCGCCGCGGCCTCAAACTCGGCAGCACAGCCGGCCTGGTCGGGACGGCGGTGGCGGCGGGGCGTTTCCTTGAGCATACATTAACAACAACCCCATCAGCGCCGTGCGAAACTTGGTCGAAGAGCTCTGTGGCTGTCGTGTGCGGGGAGGCGGGGCCGGGGGGAGGGGGAGGCGCCCCTCAGACCGAGAGACGAGCCGCGCGCCCCGCGGCCCCGCGGCCCCGCACCCTGTTGGCGGCCGACAGGCGACACGCTTAGGCCGCGGGACGCCTCACAGCTCGCAGCTGCCACGATTCGCACTCGTCACCATCAGACCCGTCGTCAAATTCGGAATCTCTCTCTCTCTCTCTCTCTCTCTCTCTCTCTCTCTCTCTCTCTCTCTCTCTCTCTCTCTCTAACACCCCCGCGAGTGCGACACAGCAGGCTGCGGGCTGCGGGCTGAGAGTGGTAGTAGCCCTGGTTGCGGGGTCGACGCCCCCGAAGGCCGCAGGACCGCGGGCTGTCCGGCCCGGCTATCCGCCTAGAAGGTGGCCGAGGCCGAGGCCAGCGGCAGCGCCCGCCGCCCCTCCCGCACTCTCCTTTTCCCCTCCGGCTTGTTTGGCCGCCGTGCCGCGCTTTCTTTGCAGACTCGCGAAATTAGTTGGGATCTCCGCCGGCCGCTCGGCGCAGGACTGTGCGGGGCAGCGGAGGGCACGGCGGCAGGGCAGCCCGAGCCCCGGGCTCAGGGCCGGCCAGCGAACGGCAGCGGGGCGGATGCGAGCCGGGGTCGTTCGGCAAACAAGAAGATACTGTATACGTACGAACAAATTAATATGAACAACGACAAGACAAAGGCAAGCGACGGCCGGGATGGCGAAAGGGAAACTTTTTTTATATTTTCCTTTCCCTTTCGTTCCGTCGGCTAACGCGCGGCGCCCAACCATCGCCGACAAAGAACGCTGGCGGGAGGGAGGAAGGGAGGGGGGGGGCCAAGGAACTCGACAAAATTTTGATTGCGGCTCAAGTCGCAAATTGCTATCGCATCTTCAAAGACAGCAGGCTGCTTCCAATTACAACAGCGACGGTGGGGCGGCGCGGGGGCGGCACGGGGGCGGCACGGGGGCGGCTGGGGGCGGCTGGGGGCGGAGGGGGGCGGAGGGGGGCGGCGACCAGTTCCTCTCCCCGATCCGCGCAGACGAGCGCGGCGTCTCCAAAGTCTCCAACGTCTCCAATATACCGTTTCAATTTTATCTTTCTTTTGCCGTGTCGCATTTCCGCGAGCAAATAACGAGAGAACTCGTAATGGCATTAGGATGGGCTGGGCGTCGATGTCGATGAAATGGTCAGCAGGAGCGGGGCGGGACAGGCCGGGGCGGGGCAGGCCGGGGACGCACGGCGAGGGCGTTCCCGCCGTTCCCCGCATCCGATTCGGGCCGAACCTCTCATTGGCATCAATCCACGGCCGCAAGTAGGTCGGCACGGCGGCCCTAGAGCATCCCTCCGACGGGGAGGAGAGCGGGGGAGGAGGGGGAGAGCGGAAGCGGAATACGGTGGTTACGCGTGAGCAACGCCCAAAGGGCCGACGCCCGCGCCGCCCGCCGTACGCGCGTGATTTCGAGATCCGGCGAGTTCGAGGGTTGGCGGCGACAAAATGAAGCGTGCTATGAGAAATTCAGCGGCGCGGAAGCGAGGAATGGGCGCTTGCGAAAGCGAATCACCTAGCGCTGTGCGCCGTGGCTACAGCACCATCCCCCCCCCCTCCCACCCTCCCCCTGGTGCCGCCCCTATCTCACGGCCCCCTGCTGTGGTTATAGCCTCCGCCGCCGCTGGCCAGCTTGGTTCAGGCCGCTTGGGGCTCAAGCCGCTCAGGCGCGGCTCAAACCCGCGTTCACGCCGCACTTGTCAAAGGGGTGCATTCCGAGAGCCGATCTATGTGGTGGTGCACCGACATGAGGAACTGCGCGGAGCCAGAACGGTCGTTATGGGCAGTTCACGATTATGGACAGCGTCCCGCGGGGCGGGCTCTGTCCCGCGGCTTTTATCTCTGCTATTATCCGCGATTAATTTTTTGTTGTTTTTAATCTTTCTGGTCATTTTTTTAGGGGGTCGCTGCTCTCAGACCACGCGAGTCGCCGGCCGCCGGTCCGGTCGGTCCGGTCCGTGACGCCGGAGCCGAATGGTGGTGTTTTCCCTCGGGGTAAGCCTCTGCCATGCTCCGCTGCTCCGCGTGCCCCGCGCGGCGCGGCTTGGAGCCCCGCCCCCCGCCGAACAAGGTTATCGCTGCCTCGTTTCCGGGGAGTTTGACGGGTACCGCCATGCCGGGCACGTCCCCGCCGCCGCCGAGCTACCCTCTCACACCCGCGGCCCGCGTACTCGAACTCGAAAGTCACTCCCGTGCGCCGCGCGCCCCTCTTCCTCGTCGTCGCCGTGGTCGAGGACGTGGACGTTGTTCCGTTGGAGGGGAAGCACAGCCAGCCGGGAGGGCCGGAGGGCCGGGAGGGCAGGGAGGATGCCGCTGTCGCCGGCGCTTCCCAACTTGGCCAATTTTCTCTGCTCGCCGTCGTCGCTCCGCAAGAGGGCTGGCGCGGCGGCGTCACTGCCCCCCTCGCAGCCGGGTCCGGTCGGGCCCCGGAGGGTTCATACTTAGACTTACAGTTGGCCGGCGCTGTTTTACGAGCCGCGCCCGGACACCGGACCATGGACCCGCGGAGCAGGGGACCCGGAGCAGGGGACCCCAGCAGCAGCCAGTCCCACGGCAATACCGGCTGTATAACGGAGAGGTCGCAGCGGCGGGGCGCGGCGCATGCAGCCTCACAGCCTTTCGGACGCTACCGTCCAGTCCGGCGTGTGTGTGTGTGTGTGTGTGTGTGTGTGCGCGCGCGCGGCCCTCATCATGCAGAGGCGCGGCCAGTAAACAACCCCCCACCCCACCCACCCCCGGCTCGGCTATCATCCCCCCCGCGAACCCCCGGTCAACTAACATGCCATTACCAACATTCTGACGACATGCCGAGATGCCGAGATGCCGCCTTGGAATCTGCCTCCAGCCCGCGCCGCCCGCCTTCTGACCCACTTTTGGGGAATGACCCCCAGCAGCCCGGAGGCCCCGGGGCGACGTCCCTGCCGACCGACCCCCGATGAGAGGGAGCGAGAGGGGAAGAGGGAGGCGCGGCGACGACGTCTCCGGCAAAAGTAGTCTCAGCCCTTCTCCGCCCCGTTCAATGCGCCGATTCGGGTCATTCTGAGCAAATTCTCCCTTCGACCCCATTCGCCCCTACCAGCTCTGCGGGGGCCGCGGGGGCCGCGTCGGGGCCTGGGCGATGAGCCGCGATGGCCGCGGCCGCGGAGTCCGCTGGCCCGTGGTCCTGCCCGGCCCAGCGGCAGCCCTGGCCTGCCCATTGACCTACATCCGGGGGGTGAATTGTGTGGAAAATGTGGGAAGTCGCCGGGGTCCTCGCTGCCGCCACGCCGGCCCCAGGCGCCGCCGGGCTGCACGGCGCCCTATTGGCACGGGGCCGCGCACCCTTAGCGAGGCCAGGAGGAGCGACGGGCAATGTAACACGATTTGCCTGCCCCACACGAGGAAAGTTTACACACGGGGCGCCCTCCCAGCGCGGCAGAGCGAGAGGTGCAGGCTGAGAGCGAGAGCGAAACGCACACAGTCGACTCTCCTTTCCATCTTGTTTTTTAGCCTCCGTACAAACACACACGCGCGCGCGCACACACACACTTACATGTAGCCGGAGCCGGCCAAGGTAAGGCTCGTTATCACCTGTCTAACGAAAGGACAAGCAGTAGTACGCAGCTCCCTCTCTCTGTCTCTGTCTGTCTGTCTGTCTGTCTCTCTCTCTCTCTCTCTCTCTCACACACACACACACTGCGGTCCAGTATGTCCCTGTCTGTCACGGGCGGCGCGGCCACCACACCGCAACCAGGTCACGAGTCCTAGCTGAGGCGGTGCGGCGGCATGCCGAGCAGCCCAAGGCCCCCCCCCCCCCCCGACTCCCGGGTGCATTGCTGGTTGCCTATCTCGCTGCGCCGCAAGAGCCGCGGGCGAAACTGCAAAAGTTTGTGACGTGTTTGTCACATGCCTCCCTTCCCCGCCCCGCCGCTGCCGCCCGCCTGCCCCTCTCCCGGAGCGGGGGTGCTAGGCGGGGGTGAGCCGGCAAGGCGGCACAGGCGCAGGCAGCAGAGCCAGAGAGTGGAGTTGAGGGCGCCCCCGGGAGCGCTGGGGTTGAGGGTGCACGGGGGACGTGCGGGCGGCGGGGTGGGGACAGGCGGCCGTACTTCCAGGCTGCCGCCCTGCCGCCCCTGCAGCTGGCTCGTGGTCAGCGGCGGCGCCTGCCATGCGGCAGAAGGTGGATTGGAAGCGAGTGGGCGTGGTCGTCTGGTGTCCAAGACAGATAGGTCCTCGGCAGCCGATCCCCTCCCGGCCGGGCGGACACTGGCCAGCAGCACCAGCACCAGCACAGGCGGCGCCGCCCCGAGGCGCCTGGCCCAGCAGCCGGCGCCGGCGCCGGCGCCGGCGGTGGTGGCGGTGGTGGCGCCGGAATTGGACACATTTCCATACCTCGGGGGAGAAATCAAACCGAGGCCAGCCCGGCACAAGGCCCCGCGCTGCCCCCCCCCCCCCCCCCCCCCCCCCCCCCCCCCCGACGGCCTGGCCTGACGTCTCGCAGCGGCGCGCTCTGTCTCTGTCCGACCCTTTCTGTTTGTCGCCCCTCCCCGCACCTCTCTCTTTTTATTTCTCGCCCCCCCCCCCCTCCTTTCTCCCTCCCTCTGTCCGACGCGAACGCCGCATCGCTCCATCCCTTACTGTCTGCTGCCCCTGCAACTTATACGCCCCCGCTTATCTCGTTACACCGCCATAAATAATACCCTTTCTCCTATTATCCCCGCCGTCGAGAGTCCATGATGTACTGCCGGCGGCGCGGCGCGGCGCGGCCCCCGCAGCCGGTGAGGCCCCCGCGGCCCCCGCGGCCCCACCAGGAGCATCGGCGTCGCCGTTACTCCTCTCTACTCCAGGTGCGAAAGCAGCCCTCACCCCCTTCGACACGACACACCTGCGGGGCTGGAGTGAGAGGCTAGAGTATCGAGAGCGCCCGCGGGGCCCGCGCCGTGTCTCCGTAGCCGCGCGGTCAGGGAGCCCGGTCGGCGACCGACTGGTCGTGGGTTCAACTCGCGGGTGAAATTACGGAGCATTTTCAATCCAGCCAATGTGAAAGGCCGGTGAGGTGAGGCACCCCTCGGTCCGCGCACGCACCCCGCGAGCGCCCAGCGCCCACCAAAATTAAATAATATGAAGCAGTCAGGGGGTGTGAAACAGGGAAACGTCGAGGGAAGGGGGAGGGAGAAACTGGAGAGAAGGGGACGGGAAAGGACATAAATTTCCAGGGCGCTTTTTCGCCCTTTCGCTCCATATTGGGGTCAATTCTCTGATGGGGCGCACAGCCGTGGGGTCGCTGTCGCTGCAAACCCCGCCAGTCCCCGCAGGTCCCCGCAGGTCCGGGCCGGGAGCACATGGGCTCGTCCTCGTTCACCTAGTTGGCGACCTTCCAGCGCCGCGTGGGCAGGCCCGGGGTGTGGCTCCCAATTCCGAATTAATCCCTCACCCTCCACCCCGTGCTCCCCCACCCCCACCCCACCCTCCACTCCCTCAAAAACCCTCATCACCGGGGGGCGGCGTGGCGTCCGGCCGCTGCGCGTTGGAGTCCGTGACCATTCCACTCGGGGGAGAAGGTAACTCTGTGCGAATCTCTGCCGCCGGAAAGAGGAGACTCTGTCCGGAAGTGTCACTCGCGGCGGCGCTTGGCAGCGCTGCGGGGCCGCGGTGCACCGCGCGCTGCGCGCCTCGGCCCTTTGTGCCCGACAATGCTGCGGGACGGACTAGAAGACCACGGCGCGGCGCAGGGCCGCCTGTGTGCTGCCTGCAGCCCCGAGTGGGGCGGCGGCGCAGGCGGCGTAGCACGTTTGCGACCACCAACACCACCACCACTACCACCACCACTCCTCTCTCAGGCCCTCAGCCCTTTTGTTTTCCGGGCCAGAAAAAATCCGCAGACTCTCTTTCTCTCTCTGTCTCTCTCTCTCTCATGTGTTATCCGCTCTTTGTCTGCACTTCATCTTGCCTCCCGCGCCGGTCGTGACCTACTTGCCTCCCGGGCACAAGTCGGATTTTTCTAGAGGAATACTGGTATGAGAACTGTGCTGCGGCAGAGTCTTACCCAGGGGGTGGGGAGCGGGGAGGGATGGAGGAGGGCGGTAGCTTTTAGCGAGATGGCCCCTTTCGAAATTTAGAGCGCAGCCTTTGGCATCCGGAAGCGCTGTGCTGGCCCTGGTCCTGGGCCTCGGCAAGCAGCGGCTGCCACGCCGCCGGAGTGCCTCGCGGTGTCGGCGCGGGGCGGCGCGGCGCGCTCTGGGCGGCCAGGAGGCGGGGGCGGGGCGGGGGGCGGCAGGAGCACGTCTCAGGAAGATGACCGTCACAATATCGGTGTCCGGGACACGCAGTGCGGCAGCGGCAGCGGCGGCACACGGAGGGCGCCAGGGCACGTGCGGGTGGTCAGGCTCCCCGCGCTGAGTGCGAGAGAGACGGGGCGCGATGGTGCGAGAGAGGTGGCCGACCGGGCATCTCTGTCGCACTCGCCTCGCTCGAATCAGGCGTCCCGTCTCCCTTGCACTCGGCCGGGCCGCGCGGCCCGGGCTGAGTGCGGCGCTGGGCGCGATGGTCCGCGCGTGCCCCTCGTGGACATGACCCCCACGGCGGCGCCCCCTGATGGCAGCCATCGACGGCGGCCTCCCCGACGCGGGCTTCCCTCCCGCAGCTAACGCCCGCGCGGCACGACGGCGGCCCCCGGCCGACTCGACCCCCGCGACGACGGCGCTCTCCCGGAGTGTGTGGTGTGACATTTCACACCTGCACGGGCCGAGCTCGCCGCTGTCCGGCGCGCGGGGCGGCCCTGCCCTCTGCGGCGTCCGCCGCGGGGGTCATGGCCTCGGCTGGCCCACCTCGGCCGCCGAGCCGCGCGCCCCGCGACCTCCGCCAGCGGCAGGCCAGGCCAGGACCCCCGCGGTCCTGCGGCCCGCGTCGTGACAATGCCAGTAAAGCTGCCCAAGGCGCTGCTCGCGCTGCCTGCGCAGCGATATCTCTCGGGATATCAGGATACACGTCTATACTGCTGCTGCCGCCCGTCCACCGTACTGCGCCTGCCTGCCTGCCTGCCTGCCTGACTATCAGTTTCAAACTTCGCACCGGACCGGACACCCGAGCCGGGCATACCCGAGCAGCATCCAGCGGCGAGACACCCGCGGCCGCAGGACCCCGGGACCTCACACGACACACACATACACACACACACACACACAGCCTCAAAGGCCTTCCCGGAAGCTGGAGCCTGGAAAATGAATGCCCCTGTGTGTGACCCTGCTGCCGGACACCCCGCAGAGAGTACGTATTATTACAATAGCACTGAAAACATCCCAGCGCGTCTATTTTAACTACAGGGTACCTAGTTCACAAAATTTCCAAAATACTTTCGTTTATTTTTAAAAAAATTACAAATTTTCCGAAATCTTTTCTAAAAAGTTCCGGATTTTTTTCCAAAAATTTATTTGAAAATGTGGGAACTAGAAACCCTATCAGCTACAGGCATATCACAATAAAAGTATTTCAGTTTCTACGTCTTATGCATTCATTTGTCGTCTGCAGGTTCTCGGCAACGTTCTTTGCACGGGAACGGCGGAACGTAAACACCCACTTTACGCCCCCCCCCCAATTCGGGCTGACAATTAGTAGGAATGATGCATCTAAATTAAAACTCTGCCCCCGCGGACGCGATAAGACGCCGATAACCCGCCCGCCCCCGTCTGCTGCTTGTCTCGGCGCGAGTCTTATTGTGTGTTTCCAAACTGGAGTCGCGTCGCGGCTGCGATACCGCGGCCGGATAACCCCCGCAGCGCCGGCGGCCGGCAGCAGACGCCCGCACCCGCGGCACCGTCGTGAGAACCGTTTTAATGATGGTAAGCAGACTGCTCGTGTGGGGCCCGAACGCAAAGCCGCCGCGCCGCCGCCTATAAACACCATTTCGATGCATCGTCTATCATGCCCCCCCCCCCCCCCGCGCGGGACACAAACTCACTTTGATGCACTCAAAGGGCACAAACTGCAGCGGCCGGCAAAGGCACCGCGCGCGCCTGCAGCAGTGGAGGCGGCGCGGCGCGAAAACACGAAAATAACACCAGTTAACAGAATGCTACCGTATCGAGGGCCGAAGCGTTCTCCCCTCTTCTCTCTCCTCCCCACCGGCGCTGCGCTGCCGCCTGCTGCGCAACCCTTTAAATCCTGTAATGTGTTTAAGGACGCACGGCCTGGAGGACCGCCTCCGCCTCCTGGGCTGGACTCCAGGGCCTCCCCTGTAAGCCCCTGTGTAAGCGGGGAAAGAGAGAGAGAGAGAGAGAGAGAGAGAGAGAGAGAGAGAGAGAGAGAGAGAGAGCTCACGGTAGTTAGGCAACCTGCACCACACCCACATCCTCCTCCATAATAAATGCCGCCCGAAATTCGCTCTCTCGCCCCACTCCGCCGTTCTGTATTTTTAATTGCGAGGCGCGCCGCGTCCGCGGGGCAGTCCGGGGCAGTCCGGGGCCGTCCGGGACTCCAGCGACGGGGGAGCGGAGCGGGCGGGGAGGCTCCAGGGCTCCAGGGCCCGCCCGGGTTTGCCGCCGTCCCCTCCGGGCGGCCTCCGCGGCCTCCACGCGGTGTCGCCGTGCCCCTCTGTCCATGTCACCGCCAGGACGAGACGGGGCAGACAGGAGGCGGACCTCAGCAGATTGCCGAATGCTGTAATTCCGCTAATCTGGGACCTTCCTCTTCTCCCCGGGTCTGAGTCAGAGGCCGAGAGAGAGAGAGTGAGAGAGAACCCGCGGGGAATCCGGCGGCTGCCGGCCTGGCGCCTCGCTCCGCCACGCCCCTCATCGCCACGCGCCGCCACGCGCCGCCACGCGCCGCCACGCGCGCGGACATGCGCCGGCATGTGGCATCCTCTGCCTAACGACTGCATAATTGCCTTCGAACACTTATCATGACTCGTCCGGCACGCGCCAACGGCAAGCCGCGCGGCGGGGGCGAGCAGTTATAAAAGCGGGAGAGCGAGAGAGCGAGAGAGAAAGGGAGAGATAGAGACAGAGAAAGAGAGTGTACGGCGGAGAGGGTTAGGCCTCCCCGCGCCGCCCGCCGCCGGCTGTGTCACGTGGCACTGCATAACTACTTCCTATCGTCTCTCTCTAACTCAGCGCGGGGCAATAGCCTCCGCCACCCTTCTTGTGAAAACTCCCCCCCCCCCCCCTCCCCCCCCCCACGCTCCCTCTCTCCCTCCCACCCCCTCCCCCAGAGGGGCTCACCACCGCCACCGGCCGGGCGGGGCGGGGGGGGGGGGGGGGGTCGGACACCATTCTCAAAGCATTTTCCATAGTGATTTTCCCCTCCGTAGATAGCGCCACAGTCTCCTCTCCGCTACAACCCCCTGGCTTCTGGTCTGGCTCTACCCTCCGCCCGCCCGCCCCTTCCTCCCCTCTCCCTCTCCTCTCCCCCTCTCTCTCCCGGCCTTCCCGATTCAGCCTGGCTGGCTCGTTCCCCACCCCCACCTGAACCCTCCCTTCCCTTCTCCCCTCCCCGGCGGGGCGATCCGAGCCGAGCGATGGCGAGTGGGTGCGCAGCCGAGCCCCGGCGCGCCGGCCCGCGCCGAGCCGAGCCGGGGCGCCTCCAGCCTCGCCGCTCCGCTCGGCGCTACGCCGGGCGCTCCGCGCCGCCCTCCCCCCTCCCGCTCCTCAGTCAGCTCGCTGCGCCCGGCGGGAGAGGACGCGCGCAGGAGTCCTTGCCGCTGGTCGCCGCCCCGACTCTCGCTACGCCCCGCGGCGTCACCGGCTCGCCGCGCAGCGCCTCGCCGCGGAGAAGCAGTGCCCCGGCGTCCGCGACCAGCCCCTGGATTACCTGGTCCTGCCGCGGCCGCCACTGGATTACCCCTTTCGACCGCAGTGACATGTGACGGTGTTGTTGCGGCGACGAGCCCTCGGGCCTAAATGAATTGAGAGGCGTGTCGGAGGACGGCTCGCGTCGCATCGCCACGCGCTCGCAAACGCCTTAATTGAATCTGTCGGCGTGCGTGCGTGTGTGAGTGAGTGAGTGTGTGAGTGAGTGCGCGAGGGGAGTTCGCGCGAGGGCCGTGCTCGGCCCGTAGCTGCTGCCCGCCCCGCTCCCCACGCGCGCACCGCCCGGGAATGCGTGGCCCTCGGATACCTTTCCGCCAAGGAGTACCTGCAGCAGCAGCGCCAGCAGCATCGCCGCCGTCCGCGACGTGAAACACCCGAGAAGGCGTTCCGGAGAGGTGAGTGTCGTGTCGTGTCGTGTCGTGTCGGGTGGAGAAACCTGTCCCGGTGCCGGGCCGGCGGGTTGGGCTAGTGTGCCCCGGCTGGGCCAGTGTGCCCCCGCACTATCAGCGCCTCAGATCAACGACTTCATTTAGATACAGGCTTGTGGCGGAGACTGTACGGCAGGCGATACCGTATCGCACGCTGTCTGCCGCGGTGCTTCCCTGTGCCGCCGGCTGCTGTCAGCTGTTGCCCCGCGGTGTCTTAACACGGACTGTACCCATATAATTGGAGGCAGAATTTATTACTACATACTCATGCTCGGAACATTTGTACAACCGGTACCACCACCTCGGCCTCAGCACACTGACTCATGTGTACACACACACACACACTGCCCAGGGCCCCCTCCCGGGCCGGCCGGCCGGCTCCGCACCGTGTTTGTTTTATCATTCGGCCCGTGGGGTCGTGCGCTGCGCCCTGCCCCCCCCCCCCCCCCCCCCCCCCCCGTCCACTCGCCTCGCCTCCCTCCGTTTTCTCTGTTTGCCTGTCCGTCTGTCTATTTCGTCGGGTCTCGTTCGTTCTCGTCCCCCCCGGACGGCTGGTATAATTGATTGTCTGGACCCATATTGATAAATTTTTATTTCTCAAAAGACGACGACGACGACGACGGGGGAAGTGTAGGCGGAGTGGCAGGGGCGTCACAGGGAGGGAGGGGGAGGGGGGGCTGTCATCCTGCGAGCCATCGACGCCCGCCACCACCGCGACGTCCCGCGACGCGACGCGACGCTAGAGACACGCGTGTTGATTTACGGATAAGCTTCGGAGCGACGCCTCGCCTCGCCTCTGCGCGGCGGCGCTGGCGGCGTTGGCGGCGTCCTCGCAGGGCTGCAGCGCGGCGAGAGGCCCGCGAGGACGAAGATGTGAACGAGGATGTGGATGTGGATGAGGCCGCGGTGGTGGCGGTGGTAGGAGCAGTAGTACCGAGGCAATATTTACGTTTCTCTCGCGCGATGTCGGCTGAAATGACTGGCGGCCACGTTATGTGTGTGTGTGTGTGTGTGCGCGCGCGCGCAGAGGAAGAGGGTGCGGGCCGCCAGCCAGCCAGCCAGCCCAGACCGAGACGGCGTACGACGGGGGCCCCTGCCCCTCCCCCTCCGCACCGCGACACTCGACTTCCACTTGGCTTGCGAGCCGAGAGCCGAGCCCGTAGGATGTCCGTGAGGTCCGCGCGACTACAAGAAGGCCAGGAGGACGCACCTCGGACACGCCGGGCGGCGCGGGAATGAAGACGTCGAGAAAAACGACGCCGGGTCCTGGCGTCGTCGGCGACGTATGGGCGGCCAGAGCGTCAGTGCCACGCGCCCGCGCGGCCAGGACGGTTGCAGCGGCAGCGGCCTTAGACGGCCAGGTTACGCGTCCGCCTTTATTGCGCTCCTCCGGCTCCAGTTCCAGCTCCAGTTCCAGCTCCAGCGGCTCCAGCGGCAGCGCCGGGACCGCTGCGTCCTGCCTGCCGCACTGTCGGCTGCTAAATCGGGTATAAATCGGATGGCGAACACCGTACGACGTCAGTTGTGGTGGCGGCAGTAGTACAGTATATTTTCGTACCCGTTTAAGGTGTACAGGGCGGCGGGGTTGGGTACCTACGTTAGTACGGACTGCGGGGCCCATCTCGATCACCTGGCCGGCTGTCCCCTAGCGGGAGAGAGAGAGAGAGAGAGAGAGAGAGAGAGAGAGTGAGAGAGAGACGGAGAGAGACTTTACGACCTCGTAAACAGCTGCAGCAGTGGCACTGGCGCGGTGGCAGCGGTAGCAGCAGCAGCAGCGGTGGGCTGCACACACTCACTACACCTTGCCGTTGCCGCCCGCGGGTGAGTCGCTGAAATCACGGCCCAAGAGGGGCTCCGCGGGTACGTGTGTGTGTGTTGTTGTGTGTGTGTGTGTGTGTGTGTGTGTGTGTGTGTGTTGAGTGTGTCTCTGCGCGCGCTGGTTCACGCCTGGGGCCTCCGCCAGCACTGCACTGCACTGCAGTGCCGTCGACCACCGCACCGATTGCCAACGCCGCCGTTTCGGATGGAATCTGTCACCGTTCTGGACGCATTGAGGGGCGCGGCGCGGGGCACCACGTACGTTACGTCGGCGTCAGCCGCTGCTCCGCGGCCGCCAACGCCTCGCCAACGCCTCGCCTCGTCTGCCTGCCCGGCCTGCCTGGCCCTGCGCTACGCGCCGCCACGCTCCCGTGCTGACACTGTCATCTTCAACTATGATGGATGCTGCGCTATTCCGCTCAATGTAACTTCCATCTGCACGGGGAACGGGGAGGAGGAGGAGGAGAAGGAGAGGAAGAGGAGAGAGCTGGGAGAGAGAGAGAGAGAGAGAGAGAGAGAGAGAGAGAGAGAGAGAGAGAGAGAGAGAGAGAGATGACACGGACGTATTGACCTCGAGAATGCGGGAGCGCGGAGCTGGGCGGGGCAGGATGGGGCGGCTCGATTCCGATATCCGCTGTAAAGGATTGAAGCGGACGGGCGGGATTGTCTTTGCAAGTTATTTGTGGCCGCGGTACGGTACGGTCGGTACGGTACGGCGGCCTGGCGGCCTAGGGGCCCCTCTCCTCTTCCTCTCCCCCCGCCGTCCCCTCCGGCGCAGAGGCGCCGACCGGCGCTGCCCCCCCGCGCGGGCCGCAGCAGGCCGTGTACACCGTCGTGCAGGTCTAGCAAGGGCGCCCAGGCAGGCGGGGCCCTGCGGGGGGCCTCTGGCCGCCTCTGGCTCTGGCTCCGCCCGGCCGGGGCCCGCGTGTATATACGCTAATTAAAACACGGGGCCCCATGTCGGGGTCAATTGCGTTACGCGGCGCGGACAGGCGGCCAGGCCATGGGCAGCGCAGGGCAGCGCCGCCGCCACGGCGGTCATTCATTCCAGTGGAGAGAGATACGAGAGTGAAAGTGTGTGTGTGTGTGTGTGTGTGTGTGTGGCTGGCCGCGCCTGTATTTCATGATCACGAAATCAGATTTGCTGCGGACCTTTGCGTGTCTGTCGATACGTCATGGCGCCGGTGTAAGGTCTGCCAGGAGCTGTCGGAGGCACCGCCACCGTGGGGGGCCGCTGCCCCTGCCGCCGCCCCGGTATGTAACATGCCCGCACGCACACACGCGCACACCTGGGCAGGCAGGCAGGCAGGCAGGGGGCCCGGCCCTGCTCTCCGCGGCCCGGTCCCATGAGCCGAGCAGGCAGGGCATTCCTCATGTCACAGCGGGCCGTGTTGCTCTCGTGTCTCAATATTTTTACCCCCTCCCTCCCCCTCCCTCCCCCCCCCCCTCGACTCCTCCCGTCCTGGGAAGTTGTATGGTCCTCCTCGGCCGCCAGCACCCGGCCGACGCGACGTCCGGCCGCGCCACACGGTGAAGGCCGTGGTTCTGGCTGAATGGCTGTCGCGGCCCCCGAGGAGGCCCCCGAGGAGGCCCCCGCGGCGCAGGTGAGGGTGTCGCCGTCGTGGTGCCCGGCCGCGGCCGTGGCGTCCCTGTGCCGTCTTCCCGGTAATCTCATTCCCGTGTGCCTCACGCCCAGCGGCACGCCATCGCAGAAACCACGCGGCTGCAGCTGCGGGGACACCGGGGACGCCGGGGACGGGCCGGCAGGCCGGGGGGAGGCCGCTTGGAGTTCTCGGAGCGCGGCTGTCATTCCGATACAGGTTCCAGACACCCACGCTGCCCTGCTGCCCGGGCCCCCACCGGGAGCGGAGAGAGGAGGGGGCGGGGGTGGTGAGGTGAAAAGAAGCAGGTAGTCGGTTGGGGGGGGACTCGGCGAGACGCCACCGCCACACGCAGCCCGGCAACCCTGGCTCCCCCTACCCTACCCGCAGGGCCGCGCCGCGCCGGAGCCACTCGAATATTCAATCCATTTCTCCGAGTACTTGGCGGCTCCCGCAGCCTCGCACGGTCCCTATCTTGTGTTCTCCATATACCGATTTTTTTTCCCGACGCCGCCACATATACACAAGCAGCAGCAGCGCTGTTGGTGAGATTGGGAAGTCCCGCTCTGGGGGGTCGACGGGGAGGGGTTGAGGGGGAGCGCGGGAGCTGCGCAGCCCCCGTCGTCGGCGGCCATCTTTGAATATTCATCGGCATTTGTAAATGTAATGTCTGCGTTTGAGAGCGGAGGGCCGGCGGCGCGGCACGGCTCGGCTTTGCTTTCTGGACTCGAGGGGCCGTGTCGCCCGCAGGCCGCAGGCCGCAGGTGTGTGCGTGCCGTATTGGTTCTCATGTCCTGATTCCCCCCGCCGACTATCAGCTGGCTCACCGTTAATCCCCCCTGCTTCGTGATGAGAAAAGTTGGATAAATCTGGGGGACGTGCGGGCCGCGCTGATAGCGCGGTGACTGGTGACGGCGGATGACGGTGACACGTCCATGTCCCCGAGCGCCGTGCTGTGTGCCGTGCCGTGTCGTGGCGGTGAGTGTGCGCCGCCGTGCCGGCCGAGCCCCGGCCCCGAGCCCAGTGCACACACGTCATGTATAACCGGGCCCATCGGCTACGCCCTCCTCCTGTCGCCACTTTACCCGCCACGGCTCAAACCATCCGTGGCGGCCACGCCGCAGCCACGCGCCGCCACGCGCCGCCACGCGCCGCCACGCGCAGCCCGGGCAGCTCATGGCGCCCCATGCCGGGGATAATTGGAGGCTCGTCCAGTCCAGCAGGCCGCTGCAGCTGCAGCAGCTGCAGGGGCGCGTGCCCACCTGAGCGTGTAGCCGGGCCGGCCGCGTGCGTGGCGGTGGAGGTCCGGCCCGCGGAGGCCCGGAGGAGGCCCTGCTGGGATCGGTGCCGCGTGCGGAGTCTCTTCTCATGGCGCTCTTGCATCTCGGATTTCGCCCGTTTCTCTCCCTCCCTCCCTCGTCCACTCTCTCTCTCTCTCTCTCTCTCTCTCTCTCTCTCTCTCCTCACTCTCTCCTCTCTCTGGGTGGCGGCGCGCGTGGGGGGCTTGGATTTCCTCCCCGTCTGCACCGCCGCCGCCGCCGCCGCCGCCGCCGCCGCCCCGGATAGGATGTAAGGTCCCTTTGACAGTGCTGTGGGTCCTCCACCTCCCCTCCGCCCCCTCCTCCCCGCCCGCTGCGGAGCCGCAAGGGGTGGCTGGCTGCGGCACCGCTTTGAACGCCGCGCGGCGCGCGCGCCACCTGAGCGCCGCCTCCACTGCTGCCGCCCGCCGCCGCTCTACGGAACACACCCTTGTCGTTGTTATTTTTGTTGCTTCCAGCCAGCCCCGCGATTTTGTTATTTTATTTCCGACGGCACCTGTCGGTGTGTATTTTTATACTCTTTTGCTGCGCGGCTGAGGTATGGAAGTGAGTGGCGCGCTCTCGCCTCGTCGCTGACGAGGAAAATGCCGCACGTGGTTTTGTGCTGCACGCGGAGGGCTTACGGAGGGCGGGAAGTTTGGCGCGCGCCGCTGCTTGCCGCAAGTTGTGTTGATGCTGCTAGTGCGTGTGGTTGTGTGTGAGTGTGGGTGGGGGTGGGGGATTTATATCGACACACACACACACACACACACCGAGATCGAGCCGCAACGCCACACCGTAGGAGGAGAAAGGGGGCGGGAGGGGGTGGGGGCGGTATGCTCAAAGTCGCGGATATTGTGTTGTGGTGGCCGCCCCGGCCGCCTGTGCGCGGAGCGCTTGCCTTGGTGGAACCGCCGCTGCCTGCTGCTGCCGCCGCGCTGCACAACAAGTCCCTCGGCGTCGTTGTCGTCCCCCGCCCCCTTCGTCACCCCTCCCACCCCCCGGCGGGGAAGAAAAGGATAACCGCCGTGCTGCTGTGTGAGGACGAGGACTGAAAGCAAGGACAGCAAGGACAAAAAACACAGACACTTGCACTTTATTTTACTTGAATTCTGTGTACTACATGAATAGCCGTCAAGAAGAAAGTTAGGCTGTACTTGCTGCCAATGTTTGGGCTTTTCTGTTCGTTTCTTATTTTCTTCTTTTTCTGACGAGAGTGAATGGGTGACACACACACACACGCGCGCGCGGCAGAGAACGGTACAGACAGGAAGAGAAAAGAGGGAGGCAGGCGGGTGTCTATGTTACCTTTTATGGGGCGACAAAGTCAGTGTGTGTGTGTGTGTGTGTGTGTGTGTGTGTGTGCCAAGGGCCGTTGTGCGGGGCGCGAGCGCGGGGGCGGGCCGGGTCCGGCGGCGGGGGCTTAGGTGAATGAATGGCGTGTGAGTCATTGTGTGGGGGCTGAGTGCGGCGGCAGCGTGCGTGCGTGCGTGCGTGCGTGTGTGTTCCTTTGCGGTTCGGTAATGGCTCCTCCTTTATCGATCAGGCAGTGAGTGCGAGGGAGAGAGATGGAGAGAGAGAGAAAGAGAGAGGGGACGCCCTAAAATGTATAGACAGCGAGCTGAAGAGGGGGAAAAGAGGAGGAAGAGGTGGAGAAATTTACAAGCGCGACCGGAAAATAGGCAGAGAGAGAGAGAGAGAGAGAGAGAGAGAGAGAGAGAGAGAGAGAGAGAGAGAGAGAGAGAGGGGGGGGGGGGGGGGGGGGCGGGAAGGCGGGCTGAAATGTGCCCCAAATGACTGGAGGCTGCCGTTTTGCGGCGGCGCCGCGCCTCCTGTAGCGGCGGCGGCGTCTAGCAGACAAGACGGGACTGCCGACTGGCGGCACGATGGCGCTAAAGAGATTTGCTTTTGCAGCCGCCGGCACCGCCAGCGGCGTCCGCGTCCGCGGCGTCGTGCACAAAAATTGTGAAGCGTCACGCGGGGGGATGGAATTATCGCGTAATGCGGCGGCCTTTGGCGGCGCGTCTCCCCGCCGCGGCTCCGCGGGGGGTCCGCGGGGGGTCCGCGGGGGGGATAGGAGCCCGGCCCTCCCCGGCCGCGCCGCTCCGGATCACGACCAGGTCTGCGCAGCACACGGCCAACTAGTGCCGCTTGTCTGCCCGGAGGGGGGGGGGGGGGGGCGCCGCCGCCCGCCTGTGTCTGTGGCCGCCTCGCCTCATGGCTGCTGAGCCGCCGCCGCCGCTGCTGTCACGAGCGTCTCCTTTACTACGGTGTTGGTCCCAGGAAATTTTAAGAAATGTTTCGGGGGAAAAAAATCTATAAAATTTCTGATAGTTTCGAAAGTTTAATAATTTTTTGGGACTAGAAAACTTAGTTTCCTTCCTGCACGACGATGCCGCTATATGTGGGTGTGGGACGTCCGGGCGCCGCCGGCTTGTGTCACCAATCCACGGAGGCGCGCGGGGGGCCCCTGCCGCCGCCGCCGCCGCGGGCAGTACTTATGCCCCTCGTGTCCCACTACCGCCCAACACACACACACACACACACACACACATACAACGTGACAAAAAAAAAGGACTACGCCGAACAGGCGAGAAGAAAACGAACAACAGCAAGGACAAGAAGGATAAGAAGGGTCTGTTTAAAAATAAAAACAAAATTTTGAAAGGGAGAGAGAGAAATGGCCGCGGCAGAGGCTGCCGCTGCGGGCGCAACGCTCTCCTCCGCCGCACTTGACTCAATTTGTCAGGTTGACGGCAGGAGAACAAAACGAGTTGCAGTCCGACACGTCCGAACGATCGAAACGAGAAGTGGGAGTTGTATGTGTGAGTGCGTGTGTGAGTGTGTGTGTGTGGAGACCGGACAAGACCCGCTCGGTCGCGTATATGTACGGCCTGCGCTCTCGGCAGGCGCCCCGAACAGGTTTCTCCGTTCCAAAAGGGACTTTATTTATTTTATCGTCATTATTTTAAAACGAGGCAAGAAGGGGGGGGGGGGGAGGGGAGAAAGGTCGGAGAGGTATGCAATGTTGCAGCAAGCAGGAGCGCTGCGCGGACGGACGACCAGCACACGCGGAAAGCGTGCGAGGCCGTGTGGAATAAGAATAAGGAAGCTTTTTTTTCTCTCTCTCTCTCACTTCGCTCTCGCTCTTATTTCCCTTCTTTGTTTTTCCCACGCACTGGCTCGGGTCGCGTGCGCCGGGGGCGTAGCTCAACGCCCGATGAATGAGGGGGGACCTTAATTCGTACAGGTTCCCCGCCCGGTGTGGTGTTGCCCGCATACTTGCTCTCTCTCTCTCTCTCTCTCTCTCTCTCTCTCTCTCTCTCTCTCTCTCTCTCTCTCTCTCTCTCTCTCTCTCTCTCTCTCTCTCTCTAGCCCCCCCCCCTCCCTCCCCTCCATTTACCCTCTCCTGCTCCGCCAACGCGAGCACAGCCCCGCCCAGCCGCTTAAATTTAGACATAAAAATCCTTTTCCCCTTTTCCCTCTGGCATTCTCTCTCTTCCTCTCCCTCCCCCCCCCCCCTTTCTCTCTCTCTCTCTCTCGTAGATGATTTGCCCCCCATACGCGTGCATGTGCCGAATGTGTGCCGCCGCCTTGCATACTGATGATGTCCCCTTCACGGATTCGCTTTTCTTTTTTTTTCCCCCTTTTCCCTCTTTTTCACTTCCGCACCTCTTTTTCCCGTCCCGCCGCGCGGCGCCGCCTACTTTCCCCCCCGTATGTGCGGTCGGTGTGCGGGCCGAGTGGGGCCGTATGCCGAGTAGTATATGCTTTTTGTCGCCGCGCTGTGAATATTCCGGTGCGCGGCTATCGGCAGCGCAGCGGAGTGCGGCGCGGAGCCGCGGACCCGGCGCGTGCCGGCCGCGCGACACAGTGTATGATGCGCCACCCTGCCACGCCCCTGCCACGCCCCCCCTACCACGCCCCCCTGCGCTGCCGGCCGACCACTACGTACTGTATGTCTGATAACAAAATTTTCGTCACTTCGGCCTCTCTGTCTCTGATCGGCCCGGAGATTCCCCCCAGCGAGCGCCGCCGCTCCTGCTCGCCTCCTCGCCTCCGTTCCATAGGAGGGAAGGAAGCTGAACGGGATGCATTTTTAGTCGGCTCTGGCGGGCCGGCAGGCAGGCGATGCCCCCGATAAGTACAACCCCCCTCCGCCCCCCCCCCTCACCTCCACCTAGACCACCACCACCACCACCACCACCACCACCACCACCACCACCACCACCACCACCACCACCACCACCACCACCACCACCACCACCACCACCACCACCACCACCACCTCGTTCTGCCTGCTTTTCTCCTACGGTCAAAGCCATCCCACACGATTTTGTCATTCGACCTGCCGCCGCCGCCGCCGCATGTGTGGGGGTTTCAATAAGTGTATTATGACGTAGAACGCCCCCCCCCCCCACACCGCTCCCAACCTCCTTTTGATCGTAATCCAATAAAGACGTCATTGTGCAGCTTGTACTTCCAGTGACGGAAATGTGAGCAATTTTTTTTTGCTCTCTCTCTCTTTTTTCATCCCTCCCTTCTGCCGTTGCACGTGTGTGTGTGTGTGTGTGTGTGAAATGCGCAAAGTACGGTTGTGACGTGAACCGCCCGCCACGGAAGCCGACCACATACGCACACATGTGAGCGTATGTGATTCATTTTATCATCACATTCAGATTTCATTCAGGCACTTGCCCCCCCCCCCCCCCCCCCCCCCCCGCTCCCAACACTGCGGCAGCGTGGCACCGGTGTGCACATCACGTGTCATCCCCCCCCCCCCCCCGCACCGCCTCCTTCGCCACGGTTCATTTTGTTTTGTTCTTCCCCCCTTTGGATATTTTTATTTTTTGTGTCTGCCTCTTATTTCCTCTTTCTTTCCATCGCTGCCCTAGGACAAAGACGGCGACGACGACGACACTATACGGGACAAGTTCACAGAAACTGTCTCTCCGTCTCGAATCTCTCCCGTCCTCTCCCCTCCCCTCCCCTCCCCTCCCCTCCCGTCCCCTCCTCTCCCCTCCACTCCCCTCCCGTCCCCTCCTCCCCTGCCGGGCCCCGGCCGCCCCGGCCCCGGCGGACCCCGAGACTCGACTCGACCCCCTCGAGCATTAGTCTTGCGGGAAGGACCAAGTTGTTTGAAATCTGTGCTGTGACATTTGTGTGTGGCGGGCGGGAGCACCCCTTCCAGCCTCCTCCTCCTCCTCCTCCTCACGTGTTTATCGTCCTCTTGTGGGTACCGTGGGCAAAAAAAAAATATATAAATCTCGCAGTGTCATAGTCTAAGCGTCATTTCTAAGCGTTTTCCAGAAGACGATTAGCAGCCTTGCCCGATAAGGTGTACTGTGACTCGAGTATTATGGACTGCGCAAAACGTCCTCCCACTTTTACTTCGTGTAATTATTCAAATACCAAGTACTTTTGATGCACAGAATATTAAGTTGCACTTTCCGCCTCAATTTAAAAATAAAATTTCCACTGGTGTTTTCTGTCCGATTGTCGACATGAATTCGAATCGTCCCCCACTAATTTAAAAGTGGAAGAACGATATGGTGTATTTTTCTTTTAATCTCTCCGCCCCGCTCTCTGTCGTTTGCCTTAATTAATTGCCCCCCCCCCCCCAACAACGTGTGTGTCGCACACGGGCTGCTTTCGGGGCCCGGGACTACCTGCTGCCACGCGGGGTCCGCCTCCCCCCCCCCCCCCCCCTCCTCTCCTCCGCCCGCCCCCGCTCCGCCTTGTGGGCAGACTGTCACGCCGGCTGAATAGTGCGCCCCCAACATTCCATTCAGGGCAATGTACACAGCGCTACGGTTCACTGAAGCAGGCAACACTTCTCGGAATTATTTTTTTTTTTGCCCGGATATCGTACCATACGCATTTGTCGTGGAAATTAAATAAATGTAAACGTTGTAAGAGCAGAAACTGGCTCCCTCCCCAGTTATACTTCGCCTCTCAGTCAGCCGTCGAAAGTGTGTATAATTCGCGCACCTGAAGGTCTCTATGAAGGTGCGCTCCGCTGACTGAGGGACGCCGGGGATGCGATACGCAGCCGTGACACGCTCACCCAGCGTGCACGCTGCCTGCGCATTGAAACTCTGCGACGACGACGTGACGTTTGACGTTTTCCCTCTCCCTTTTAGCTCGCCCTTCCTTTTGTCCCTGCCTTTGTCTCTCCCCCGCCCTTGGGTGGGGCGTCTCTTCTCTTGCTATGCTATGCTGCCAAAATGGATTCGGAGACGTGCGTGAAGGCCTCGTGGATGGCCGCCGCGGCCGTGACGGGTCGCGTCAATGAATGCCGATCGTCCGAATATTGTTTCAGCGGGGGTGGCCTGGCCTGGCCTGGCTGGTGGCGATGGGACAATGGCCCCTGCGCTTTTGTTCCTTCCTTCAGGACCCGACGACGGTGGTGGGGCGGTGGTGCCAACGTAGCGGTCGACACGCTTTCCCGATACTACCACTTCTTCTCATAGTCAGTTCCACTGTGCAGAAAGAAAAGGTAGAAAAGGAGACGGGTGGGGAAAAAAGGTTGCGCGTTTCCCTGTTTCATGAGAAGGGAGTGAGTGAGTGAGTGAGTGAGTGAGTGAGAGATGTTATATTGCTATGGGCTCGTCATTATTGGCTTTGTATGCTGTGCTGTCGGGGGGGGGGGGAGGCAGAAAGAGAGCGCATCCCGGAAAAGGGTGCGAGGTGTGGGGGAAGGGGGTGGGGGGGTGCAACGGACGGAGTGACCCTCTGGCAGCTTCTGGCCGTTGGCATGGCATGGCAGGAGGGAATCGGAATGAATGAATTTTGAACGTTGTGCGCATACGTCCCGGACGTGGCATCCATACTGCTTCATGCGGTGTGTGTGTGTGTGTGTGTGTGTGTGTGTGTGTGTGTTTGCCCATTGATACATTTTTGGCGCGCCTAGAGCAGCAGCGGCCCTTTCATAAGTGTTTCCGTTTGTGTGATTGCGTGACGCCTCCGACACGGCCACAATGAGCCCGCCTGCCTGCCTGCCTGCCTGCCTGCCTGCCTGCCTGCCCGGTCGGCCCGGTCGCCTTGCATTGCACGGCCTGCCTCCTCCGTTGACGCAATTCTATGTGGTGCTGCTGTCTGAAGGGCGAGGCGACGTTTGTCGCGTTATATGCGTGTGCGAGAAGGGGGGACACTGCAAAACGAGAGTGTGTGTGTGTGTGAGAGAGAGAGAGAGAGAGAGAGAGAGAGAGAGAGAGAGAGAGGGAGGGAAAGGTGAGGGGGGGGATGGAAACAGTTTTGGGGTGTTTTGTTTGGCTCTTACGAGCAAATTCCTACTGTACCATGGTGGAACAGCCCAATGCTCTTTTGTGAGTGTGTGTGTGTGTGAGAGAGAGAGAGAGAGAGAGAGGGGGGGGGGGGAGGGAGAGAGGGCGCTAGGATGAAGTGCCGGAAAAACGGCTTGATTGGTCGTGTTCCCTGCTCCCGCGGCCCCAGGAGCTTGGTCTCGGGTCGGGACGTGATGAAGGTGTGGCGGCAGTGGCAGTTTGCCCCCAGCCCCGCCCAGCCCCGCCCAGCCCCGCCCAGCCCCGCCCAGCCCCGCCCAGCCCCGCCCAGCCCCGCCCAGCCCCGCCCGCAGACGGCCGAGCCGCACCCTTGCGGCCCGCGGTTGCCTCGCTGCGCCCTGCACCGGCCACCTCTCTCTCGCTCTCTCTCCTCTCTCTCTCTCTCTCTCTCTCTCTCTCTCTCTCTCCCTCTCGGGCCTCGCCGCGTGCGGGAAAACATAGATCCTTCAATCACTGCCCAACATCAACTAACCTCACTACTTTTAGACCACACCGTGCTGGCCGCCAGCGTGTTGTGAGGGTGTGTGTGGGCGTGGCGCAGGCGTTCGGCCCCGTGTGCGTGCGCGTGCGCGCGCGCGTGTGTGTGTGTGTGTCCAACACGTATACGTGCACCTCCAAATGAAAACACATCGGCGCTCTGCCGGCTTGTTATTGGCCCCTCTCTTCATCTGCCCCCCTCTCTCTCTCTCTCTCTCTCTCTCTCTCTCTCTCTCTCTCTCTCTCTCTCCCCTCCCTTCTCGGCTCGCCACCTCTCTGCTGCGGGCCGCGCCGTGTGGGCCGGCGGGCCCGCCGGGCAGCGGTGCGCCGCGGGTTGCCTGTACCATCCCGCGCGGCTGAGCGCGGGGCCGCGGGCCGAGAAGAGAGACAGATATATGAGAAAGAAAGAGAGAGAGAGAGAGAGAGAGAGAGAGAGAGAGAGAGAGAGAGAGAGAGAGAGAGAGAGGAGGGAGCTGTTCTGCGGACCGCAGAGCCGCCGAGTATCGTGTCGTGTCGCCGCGTTGTTGCTGCGCGAGACAAGCCGCTTCGCGAGAGACAGAGAGAGTGAGAAAAAGAGAGACAGAGGACGGGGGAGTTGAGAGATAGAGAGAGAGAGAGAGAGAGAGAGAGAGAGAGAGAGAGAGAGAGAGGGGGGGGGGGGCGCTGGAATGTCTCGGCGCCCCGCCCGTGCAGTATATCCGAGTGCAGTGCCTGCGGGGTCCCCCTGCGTGCCCTCTGCGGGTCCCCCGCGCTGTTCTTGTTATTTCTGTCTCCAGTCTGCGCGGCGCACGCCTCGTTGCCGAGGGGCGCGCGCAAGTGGGCGCGATGTAGAGCGGGTGGCGGCGGTGGCCGTGGCCGGCACGGGGGCGCTCACCGTGACGCGCCGGCCCGCGAGGTGGCCGGCCGGCCGCTGCCGAAGATTTTTCGTGAGCGCTTGAAAGTTTTGCAGCGACGCGCGTCGTAATAACGGCAAACTGACGCGGCGGCCGCAGTGTGGCGCCGTGCCGCCGGTGCCGAGGAGGTGGGCGGGACGGGGCGGCCGCCGGGACTTCCGGAAGTGCGTGACTTAATTTATGGACGGCCCGCCGTCCTGCCCCTGCCCCTTCCTCTTCGTCTCCTCCTCCTCCTGCCGTCCCGCGGCGGCGCGGTGGCATTACACGACACGCAGAGGGGCGCCGGGGCGCGCGGGGGTCGCGCGGTGCGGTGCGGTGCGGTGCCGCGGCGGGCGGGACTCGCGCGCGCCGCCCCCGACCCGATCCGCTGCCGATTCCTCGTCGGCGTCCTCCTCCTCCTCCCTCCCTGGCAAATGGTTGTTTCCCCGGGCCGTGCCTGCTCTGCTCTGCCCTGCCCTGCTCTGCCCTGCCCTGCTCTGCCCTGCTCTGCCCTGCTCTGCTCTGCCCTGCTCTGCCCTGCTCTGCTCTGCTCTGCCCTGCTCTGCCCTGCTCTGCCCTGCTCTGCTCTGCCCTGCTCTGCTCTGCTCTGCCCTGCTCTGCCCGCCCCGCCCCCCTCGGCGCGGCGTGATGGACTGCGCACGGGATGTTTTCGGCGCGGTGCTGCGAGGAGAGGGTCTGGGCTGCGCCGGCCGGGGCCGGGTCCGGGGGGCGTGGGGCGTTAGTCGGTCCTGGCGTGGTTGGCGGCCTTGCTATCCTGCGCGGCGGTGGCGGCGGTGGCGGTGCCGCCCGGTCCCGGGGGTTCCCTCCCGGGGGGCTGCGTGCCGCTGCGTGCTCGACGCGACGCGACCCCAAGTGGCACACGGCGGCGGGCCGGGCCGGGCCTAGGCGCGGGCAGTATACAGGCCGGGCGGGCTGACCAGTCCGGTGCACCAGATCGATACCGCTGTACCTCCCGTCCCGTCCCGTCCCGTCCCGTCCCCGTGCTGCCCGAGGGGAGGAGAGGCGAGGCTAACGCCCCGGCGGCGGCGGCGGCGGCCGTCGGGGACTTCATTCCGCCTGTCTCCGGCCCCGGCGGGGTAGACGCCCCCACACGGCGGCGCACTGGACGCCTGGAAGTACATGTTTTTGTTTTGCGAAACGCTGAATGAGAAGTGCGTTTGCCGGACTGAGCCGAGCGTCTCGGGTGGCCGCCCCCGCCCGGCACCTTCCGGGGGACGTCTCGGAGGACACGGCGGAGGCGGCGGCGGCCGCGGCGGTCCCAGCCAGCCAATAAGCCGATCAGAGTGGGTCCTGCAGGAGGACGAGACGGGGCCGGCCGGGACGGAGCGACGCGGCGCACTCCTCCGGGCAGATATCGGGTTACGCGTCCGAATCCGGTGCGGGAAGCGCCGGGGCCGGCCCGACAAGGGGGCCCCGCCCGCCCGCTCACTCTCTCACTCACACTCACACGCGGCCGTGCGGAGCGGCGGCGCGAGTGGTCCGGGCACCAATCCGTGCGCCGCCGCGCGCTGCTCCGGGAACCCGGTCTGCGTTTGTGTGTGTGTGTGTGTGTGTGTGTGTCTGTGTGTGTCTGTGTGTGTCTGTGTACGTGTGCCTTGGCACCCCGCTCCTCATTCTGCGACAAATTTGGCGTCGCCGGCCGACTGCTTGGCCGCAGTTTACGAGGCTCTCGGTGCCGCGTCGGCCGGAGTGAAGCGGCGCGGCGCGGCGCCAGCCTCCCTCCGCTGCCTCGGCTTGGCGGCGAGCTTGGAGGCGGCCGGGGCCGGGGCCGGGGCCGGGCGCGGAGGCAGGGGACTGCGGGGGACTCGGCCGGAGAGAGAGACGCCGCTCGCCGCTTTTGGCGGCGCGGCCCGTGCCAGCGCTCTCGGGAAGTGACAGCTTGACGGTCTGTTGTCCTGCTCGGCCGCGGCGCGGGCACGGCGGCGGCCGCCTGGTGTGTGTGGTGTGTGTCCGCGCGCCCCGCGGTCGCCTTTCATCCTGGTCCGGTCCTGTCCTCGGCCCTCCGCTCCGTTGCGTTCCGTCCTCGCGGCGCCCACAGCGCGGCCGGCTCGTGGCGTGGGCTTTGCGATCCCCCCCCCCCCCCCCCCGCGCCATTACATTAAAAGCACCGGTGGCCCCCGCCCTGGGCCGAGGGCTGGGCCGCCACGCCACGCGGCACCCTCTCCTCCCCGCTACGCCACGCCACTCGCCGCGCCTCTCCTTTCCTCCTTTCTTCCCTCTTCTGCAGTTCTTGCTCGCGCTCCACCCTACGGTCCGGAGGTCCGGCTTCGCTGACCTGGTAGAGGTCCTTCGGATGGCGGCCGCGCCGCGTACACACACTCTCTCTCTGTCTCTCTCTGTCTCTGTCTCTCACACACACACATACGCACACACGCACACACACACGCACAAGCTCGGCGCAGATAAAAAGAATGAAAACGAAAGTTGCCTTCTGCCCCCTGTGAGATTTGAACTCACGACCCCTGGTTTACAAGACCAGTGCTCTAACCCCTGAGCTAAGGAGGCGCGGTGGACGGCGGCCGGGGCGTGCCCGGCCGTATGCTGTGCAGCACTGTACAGTAGTGGCGGCCGGCCGGGCCGGTGGCGGTTGGCGGCGCCGCGTCGCTGATCCCCCGGCCTTCTTATCTCGCTGACGACCCGTAAGTAGTAATGCCCCTCGCGTCACGCCCCGCACCGTCAGCAGCGGTACGGGGGCCGCCAGCACCACCACCACCACCACGACGGCGACCGCCTCGGCTAGGTCCTGTTTATCCAGCAGTCCCTCGGCTCGGCCAGCACTGGCCAAGACCCCCGTCGTGGGGCCGGTTTGTTTGCGCTGCCGTGCCGTGCCGGTGCAGGCGGTGCAGCAGGCCGTCGGGCAGCCTCACGGAGCAGCGCAGGGCGGCGAGGTGCGAGCTCCGAGCCGCCGGGGGCCGCAGGGGGGGGGGGGGCGTCCCTAAAGCCCGCGCAAAGCCGTCGCTGCCGCGTCGCGGGGCTCTTATCCGTTATCACTAACCGAGCAGTGTGCGCGCGGGCCGTGGTCCGTGGAGTGATTGTGTATGTGTGTGTGCCGCGGTGACACAACATCTCTATCGCCGTGATTTACGCGCGTTTAATTGTGACGGTAATAAAAGCGCGTGCGCGCGCGCGCGCGCGTGTGTGTGTGTGTGTGTGTGTGTACGGGTCGCGCTGCGGCGCGGTCCATATGATGAGGGAGGCGGGGAGGGGGGAAGGGTTGGCCGCGGGCTGCCGGTGGCTGTCGGCCGGCCTGCTGCTCCCCCCTCCCCCCACCCCCTCCTCCCCATTTCCCACCACAATGATGACAAATTGCGTCGCCGTTGTCGTCGTCCGCGCCATGTACCGGCTCTTTACATCGATTGATGAACTGGTATATATATATTTTGAAGAGCCGGCTGGAGGAGAGGGAGGGGAGGAGGGGGAGGAGAGAGAGAGGGAGAGAGAGACAGGGCGACACGCGACATACCCCCCGCATCCCCTCCCCTCCCCTCCCCTCCCCTCCCCTCCCCTCCCCTGCATCCATCCCTCCCTGTCGCAGCGGCAGGCACCAGGTGTTCGCCGTTGGCTGAAAGTCTCCCCCCCCCCTCTACTGCTTTTCGTCAGCCCTTTCTCCAAAGGGCCCCTCCCTCTCCCCTTTCCCTTCCCGCGGGGGGGGTGCGAACTGGATGCGATGTTACACAGTGTGTGCGTGTGCGTGCGCGCGCGTCTGCATAAATCGCCCGCTGCCTTCGCCAACTGCCTTCTCTCTCTCCCCCTCCTCCCCCCTCCCCCCAGCTCTCTCTCTCTCTCTCTCTCTCCGCCTGTTCAACCCCTTTCGCGAAGCTTTTCTCGCGTGTCTGCGCCCTCTGTGGTGCGCCGACGACCCCGGCGGACCCCCCGCTGCGTCGCACAAGTGTCGGCGAAATGCAGAGTGGCACGCGGCACTACAGTTAGGCGACTGCGCTGAGCGGGTGGCCCGTGGAGGGGAGGCCTCGGCCGGACAGTGGGCCGAAGCAGCCGAGGCCGTGGAGACACAGGAGTTGCCGTGCCGCGCCGCACTCGCGGGGGGGGGGGGGGGGGGGGGGCGCGGCAGCGGCAGGCGGCGGCGGGGCACTTCACGTCCGGGAAGCCCCTGCGGTGCACGTGAGGCGTTGATGCGCCCCGCCGACCCCCCGCGGCCCCCCGACTTCACGCGACTCCCGCCCGGCAGCGCTTGGCCAACGCCACCACCACCACGTCCGGTGTGCCGGCCGCCAGGGCCGCCGGGGGTGCCCGGGGGCAGGGTGGGCGTCAGAAGGCTGGTTCACCTCAATTGCCCTGTGTCGCCCTCCTCCTCCTCCCCATCCCCCCGGACCCGGACGCCGGACGGCACCGACGTCGGCATCCACTGTGCGCCAAAGTTGGCATACATACACTGCTGCGAGACTCCGGCTTGGTGACGGTTTCCAGCGTCGCCCTCTCGTCACTCACCCTCTCTCTTTCTTTCTCTCTCTCTCTCTCTCTCTCTCTCTCTCTCTCTCTCTCTCTCTTGCTCTCTCGCTCTCTCTACCCCGAGCTAGCAACCCCTTGCCTTCGACGGGTGATGGACAACCCCGTCACCCCTCCCGGCCCCGGCCTCCCCCTCCCCCTCCCCCGTCCCGTCCCCCGGCGCGGCCGGCGGCTGGGGGTGATCGGCTGGCAGCCGCGCCGCCGCCGCCGCCCCTGCTGGCCCCGCCCCGGCCCGGCCTCTATTGACCAGGGGTTGCCAAGTTTCACAGCATCCACAGTACAGAGCGCGCCGCCGCCGCCGGCCCGGCTTTTGCCGGCGCGTGGTGGGGGGTGAGTCACGAGGGGGTGGAAATCGCGCACGGGGGCGGCGGGGGCGTCTGGGGGCGGGAGAGGGCGGCGGCGGCGCGGCGGCGGCGGGGTGTCACCAGGGGACAGCGGAGCGCGGCGCGGAGCGAGCGGGGCCCGGGGCCCGGGCCGCACAACACGCACATGTACACGCACGCACACAGACGCGCGCGCGCGCATGCTGCGCCGCGAGAGATAACGCGATGCTCAGGCACGCGCCCCGTCAGCACACACACACACACACACACACACACACGTACACACACACATGCGCATACTCGCGGGAGCGCTGTCTGGGCGTGCCCCGCCGCGGCCCCCTGCCCATTGTGTGGACACCGCTGTCTGTCTGCCTGTGCCTGCTGATGAGCGCGCCGCTCAAACAAGACGTGTGTGACGCCCCCCAGAAAACTTTGGTGAGGAACTCGGCGGAAGCGTGGCTGGCTGAAGCCGAGCTGGAGTGCGGCTGCTGGAAGCCACGCCGGAAGCCGGGCAGCGGCGCCAGGACGTCTAGTCTGGTCTGCGCCCCGCGGCACGGCACGGTGCGGTGCGGTGCGGTGCGGTGCCGGTGGAGGAGCGCAGAAGGCAGACGCGCGCACGTCCTGCCCCCTGCTCCGCGTGCATGCCGGGGTGAGGAGGGTAGGGGGCTCCTCTCTCCTCCCTCCTCTCTCTCCCCGCGCCGTAGCCCCGGGGCCCCTCCACTCCTCCTAGAGCGTGCGGGCTCGGGCCTGTTTGCTCTTCGTGTCGATTCATTAGGACGCTGTTTTCTCATGCGTTGCCCCCGCCTCCCCTACCCTACCCTCCCCGCCCTGCCCTTCCCCAAGCGTGACCTGCATCGGAGACCCGCCGGCGCCGCACCCGCCCGCGGACACGTGTGTACCCGCGTGGCACTTCTGTCTGCCGCACGGCGCGCACGGCCGCCGGGAGGTTCGTGTCGTGTTAGGAGAATAGAATACGTCGCGGAGAGGCTTTCGTAGACCGGCCTGACCTGGAGGGGCGGGCGGGCGGCACAGCGGTACCTAGGGCTGTGCGGTTACTCCAAATGGGAACCGGTAACCGGTTACTAAAATAACCGTCGATTAAACCAGTTAACCGGTTACTCCAAAATAACCGGTTAGGGAATTTTTAACCGAAACCGGTTACGAGCTGTTAACCGGTTATTGGGGTATTCTTAATTAACCGGTTTCTATTATATAACCAGTTTGAGCACTTCCGTGCAAGAAAGGGTTTAAAGTCGGCTGGTTTCATTATGTTTCTGAGAAGTTTAATATACGTTTTTTAAATGGGGTATTTTGTTTAGTTAGACGTAGGAATTCCCAGGTGGTTGGTGGGAGAGCAAAGGCAAGCTGTCTGAAAATGTTATCTGGGCGCCGTGAGCGTGAGCTGCTGTTGGATGCCCCGCGCTCCCCACCCTTTCCTGCCCAGGCGAAGCATAAGCGCCGCGTTGCTCTGTCGTTTTCGTTGCGCGGTGCGGGGCAGCGTGGAGCCTCGGCGTTCAGTTAGTTACCGGTTAACCGGCAGAACCCGGGTAACCGGTTCACTGTGTGGTTTCCGGTTAACCGGTTTCCGGTTAACCGGTTATTTTCAGATTCCAAAACCGGACATCCGGTTAGTCAATTAACCGGGCGCATTAACCGGTTAACCGGTTAACCGCACAGCCCTAGCGGTACCGACCAACCGACCCCTGAGGCCCGAGATGATGTGTGTGTGTGTGTGCGTGTGTGTGTGTGTGTGTGTGTGTGTGGAGGGAGGTGGTGTGCGTGCGCGCGCCGCCAAGGGGTCGCGGGGGGGCAATGACTCAACCCGCCCCGCCGCTGCCGCCGTGCCGCCGCCTCAGGCCTGAGCCCCGCCGAGCCACACACATGCCATTCTCCGGGGCGGGGCGGTCGGGCGCCGGGCGCCGGGCGCCGGGCGCCAGGCGCCATGCGGGACTGGACTGGGCGGGGCGGAGGGGTCCCTCTGTGATGTGATGTGGACTTCATGGGCCGGGGACCGGGGACGGGCCGGACCGGCTAGCTGGCTGCTATTTTTCTTGTCGCCCCTTCATTTTTCTCCTTTAGCGTCCGCGCTCTGCGACGCGCTCTGCGCCGCGACACTCGGCCCGCCCCTCCCCCTCCCACCCCCTCCCACCCCGGCTGCCCTGCCCTGCCCTGCCCTGCCCGGCCCGGCCGCGTCGCCCCGCGTCGCCGCGTGTCACTTGCCGCATGACAGGTTTGACGCGCCCTCGGAGGAGAGGAAGAGGAGGGCCGGCCGGCCGGGCGGCGGGAAGTGCGCAGTTTGCGCGGGCGCGGGTCGGTGGCCCCCTCCCAGCGGCGGCTGCATCAGGAGGGCCTTTTAGGAGCCGTTGGCGTGCCGCACCCCGCGCCCCGCACCCCGCGCCGCGCCGGACACCCGGGGGGACGCTGACGGTGACGGCCCGCATGGTGGGCCCCGGGACCGGACGGGACGGCCTCGCCTCGTGTCGCTGCCGACACTTGACAGTCGCTGCTGTGATCGGGGTTGGGTTGGGTTGGCGGGGGCGCACCGCTCCGCACCGCTCCGGCCGCCGCCGCCGCTGGCCGCTTCACACGTCGCGTCCGCATGTCCTGCCGAGCGCCCCCCCCCCCCCCCCCGTGTCCGTCCCAGGGTGATGGATCGACGTGACGCATCCCTCATCTTTGGGCCGCGCCTCCTCGCCTCCTGCGTGGAGGGGGGTCGATCCGCGTGTTAACTGGTGGAGCCGAGTACTGACGGCCGTCGCGCAGGGGAGTCTGAATTAAAATTGACAGTGGCGAGGCGTGGGGGCGCGGCGCGAGGAAAGGGCTGCACGCGGGCCGGGCCGGGCCGGGCGGGGGGCTCGGGCTGTCGCCCGTGTGATTCAGTCGTGATTCAGTCAGTCTCGGTGTCGGCCTGGCCTGGGCCTCCTCGCCTCGCGCTGCTGGAGGAGGTACTTGCAGCGGCGTCGTGGGCGGCGGCAGCAGCAGCAGCGGCGGCGGCCCCGCCCCCGCCGTGTTGAGTCTCCGGGGCGCAGAGCACCGCGGCCGGGGCACGTTTTATGGCTGGCCGTGTCGGGGGGCAGCCGAAGCGCGTCCCGCCAAGTCGAGGCGGACCGGGTTGCAGTACAGTACGTATGGACCGTTATTGGTCGGCCGGGGCCGCCTACTTGTTGACCAGCTCCCGGCGTTCGCACGTTTCCCGGCTAAGCTGTGTTCACTGATTTGGCTCGTTCTGGGGGTGGGGGGTGGGGGGCTCCCCCCGTGCCGTTTCTCCTCCCCGTCGCTGCAGTCACGCCCCGAGGCCGTGCCGTGCCACCGTGTATTAGGCGGGGTGCGAATGAGTGTGTGTGTGTGTGTGTGTGTGTGCGAGTGTGTCGGGTCGAGTACGTCGTGATACAGGCGGGGTGTAGCGGGGCGGGGGCAGGGCGGGGGGCCCGCTGTTCCTCACCGCTTGTTTGGCACGATCGCACGTTCCTCAGGCAACAACGAGTTGCGCGGCACCGCGAACGCCACCCGCGCCATTTCCTACCGCGCCGGCCGATTACTGTTTTTTTTTAAAAATAATTTAGTATTTATTTTTTGAGAAAATAAAACGTGTGTCTGACCGCGGGCCGTTTGTCGTGTTGCAGGTCGCCACCATGCTGCTGCTGCTGCGGTCGTTGGCGCTGCTGGCGGCGCTGGACGCCGTGCTGGCGGACAAGGGGCTGGGCCTCGGCGGCCCCCACCCGGGGCTGAGCCCGTCGGGGGGCGTCGGCTCGGCGTCGGCGGCGCTCGGCCGCTGCGAGGAGATCACCATCCCGATGTGCAGGGGCATCGGCTACAACCTCACCTCCATGCCCAACGAGCTCAACCACGACACCCAGGTAACGATCCCTCCCAGCGCCAGCAGTTTGGGTGGGGCTTCGGGTGCAGAGCCCGGGGCCTGGGGCCCGGGACTGCGCTGCGTCTGTGTGGGCACAGAGTGTGACCGTGTGTGTGTCCGCAGGACGAGGCTGGCCTCGAGGTGCACCAGTTCTGGCCGCTGGTGGAGATCCGCTGCTCGGAGGACCTCAAGTTCTTCCTGTGCTCGCTGTACGCGCCCATCTGCATCCCGGACTACCTGCAGCCGCTGCCGGCGTGCCGCAGTGTGTGTGAGCGCGCGCGCGCCGGCTGCGCGCCGCTCATGCACCAGTACGGCTTCCAGTGGCCGGAGCGGATGAACTGCGACAAGCTGCCCGAGATGGGCGACCCCGAGCGCCTGTGCATGGAGCAGGAGGGCCGCTCCGCCGCGGGCGCGGGCTCCGAGTCGGGTGGCATGGGCGTGCCCGGGCCCGGCGGCAGCGGCGGCGGCGGCGGCCGGCAGGGCCCCACCAGGAAGACACCCGCGGGGGGACCCAGCCTGTTCCCGACGGCGCCGCCCAAGTGCAAGCCCGGCAAGAACGGCAAGGGCTGCGCGTCGTACCCGGACCGCGACCGCGGCGGCCTCGGCGGCCCGGGGCCCGGCCTGCTGCCGCCGGGCAGGGAGCCCGGCAGGGACTCCGGCCGCGACTGCGCGTGCCGGTGCCGGCGGCCGCTGGTGCCGCTGGAGCGCAACTCGACGTGGTACAACCGCAACATCAGCGTGGCGGGCGTCGAGAACTGCGCCTTCCCGTGCCGCGGCGTCTTCTTCTCGCAGGAGGAGAAGGACTTCGCCGAGGTGTGGATCTCGCTGTGGTCGGGGCTGTGCGCGCTCTCGACCTTCATGACCATCACGACGTTCCTCATCGACCGGCAGCGCTTCAAGTACCCGGAGCGGCCCATCGTGTTCCTGTCGGGCTGCTACCTGATGGTGAGCGTCGGCTACCTCATCCGCGTCGGCCTCGGCCACGACGAGGTGGCCTGCGAGGGCGCCATGATCCGGTACAGCGCGCACGCGCACGGCCCGCACGCGCTGGGCGCGGCGCACGGCCAGGGCCAGGGCCCCGTGGCCTGCACCATCGTCTTCCTGCTCGTGTACTACTTCGGCATGGCGTCGTCCATCTGGTGGGTGGTGCTGACGCTGACGTGGTTCCTGGCCGCCGGCCTCAAGTGGGGCAACGAGGCGATCGCGGGCTACTCGCAGTACTTCCACCTGGCGGCCTGGCTGGTGCCGACCGTCAAGACGGTGGCCGTGCTCGTGACGGCGGGCGTGGATGGCGACCCCGTGGCGGGCATCTGCTACGTCGGCAACCAGAACGCGGACAACCTGCGCGTGTTCGTGCTGGCGCCGCTGCTGCTGTACCTGCTGCTCGGGATGTCGTTCCTGGTGGGCGGCTTCGTGTCGCTGTTCCGCATCCGCAGCGTCATCAAGCAGCAGGGCGGCGTGGGCGGCCGCAGCAAGGCGTACAAGCTGGAGAAGCTCATGATCCGCATCGGCATCTTCAGCGTGCTGTACGCCGTGCCGGCCACCATCGTCATCGGCTGCCACCTGTACGAGAGCTCGGTGTTCACGGACTGGATGACGCCGCTGGCCTGCCAGTGCGGCGCGACGCCGGCCACGCCGCAGCGCCCGCTCTACTCCGTGCTCATGCTCAAGTACTTCATGGCGCTGGCCGTGGGCATCACGTCCGGGGTGTGGATCTGGTCCGGGAAGACGCTGGACTCGTGGCGGCGCCTGTGGGCGCGGCTCTGCGGCCGCCGCCCGCCCGGCGGCATGGGCGGCATGGGCACGAGCTGCGGGGGCAGCGTGCTCATCGCCAAGGCCCACCACCACCAGTCGCACCAGCACTCGCACCCGCACCTGCTGCCCATGCCGCTGCCGCCGCACTCGGCCGGCGTCGGGTCCTCGCTGCTGAGCGCCCCCAGCGTGCACGTGAACCCCCACGGCCACGGGGCGCCCAGCGTCCAGAGCTCGCTGTACCTCAAGCAGCAGCCGCTCAGCCACGTATGACAGAGGCAAAGCCCCGAGGGGCCCCGGCAAGGCCACGGCCTCGGCATGCCCCATGGCATGGGCAGCATGGGCCACGACGAGGACGTGGACATGGACGATGTCATGGATGAGGTCCGGCACGCCCCGGCCGGCGGCCAGGGCCCCCTCAGGGGACCTCTCAGCAATTACGGGCCCATCTAAGCTAGGTGAAGTGAGAGGAGAGGAGTAGAGGAACATTTGGTGCTAGTCAATTCCATGTTTAAGTAAGGACGCTGTGCTCTGTCGGCGTTGAGACAGCGCAATCGGAGTCAGTGTGGGGAATTAAGCAATTTTTGAAGCATATTTTTTGTTTGTTTGTTTTTGTTTGGGGGGAAGGGGAGGGGCCAAATTCCAGCCATGTGGTTCTGAACACTTTTGACATGTGGGTGAAAATGTAAGTCCTCTTTGTTTTGATCTTTTTGTTCTTTTTTTCTCATTGATTCAATTCCCCGTACTGACTTATAAGTCAACTCAGATCTGTGTATTATATATGTCCAAAGTATGCACTTGGCAGGCTTGTGTTTGTGCGTGTGTATGTGCTTAGAATTTCATTAGGGAACGTCTGTATGAGAGCAGTGCCATAGTCCAAATCCCTTTTAGAACTTTTGCAAGGCTGTGTTCATCCAGTATCTTCTCATGCAAATTGTGGGAAGGGCCAAGTCAGGTGTTTGAGTCATGAAATGAAGAAGACTGCTCTAAGGAATCTATGCTGTCTTGGAAAACATAGGTAAATTGTAATGTACTGAATAGAAATTTTAGCACTTATTGTAGTCAGAGTTCTCTTTGGTTTGTAACAGATTTGATGATTCATGTATAAAATGTAAATAGGAAATTGTTTTCTGTGTAGCTATACAAGAAGAAACGACCGTTGTGATCATAGAAAGTCAAGATGCAAATCAAAATAACATAAACAACGGTTCTCTTCTGTCTCCCTTTGTTTTATGTTTTTTGTTTTCCTTTTAAAGAGTGTATTTTGTAAATATAAAAGAATATATGAGTGTATAGATCTATATATGTAATAATATAAATCTATATTCAATTATAAACACTTATAACAAACTTGACTGTAAATTTTTCAGTGGTGTTGCAAAAGTATGTAGATTTACCAAAAAAAGGGCAGCAAGATCTTTTTTGAAAATACAATGTTTTGTTCCATTTATGTATCCGGATTTAGAATTCTAAAATGACTAGAGAACTTTCAGTACTTTGAGTGAACAGCAATCTGTCCAAATAAACATATTTCAAAGGCCTGTCAATGTCTTTCAGAGGTCAAGTTAAAAAGGACCTGTGTATAGTTTTCCTCTCTTGTAGAAAACTGTAGAAAACAGGTACCAGACAATACCAATGAGATTAATCATTATTCATTCACAACAAGACTTATGCAGGTTTCTTGCTGCACTCCAATTATGCTATAAATATTGAAGAGGGTACTGTATAGATTGTGATTTCTGAGTGCAAAATTTGCTTCCTGGCAGCTTTCTGTGCTAAAGTATGCCCAGGCAGTAGCTTTCAACAATACCTTACCTGCTGACACTGAATAAAGTAAAGCATATTCACCCCATCAATAATTGTCTAGTTGTAGCAGATGGAGTTAGATTACCATAATGCTCTTTTTTTTACCATTCTAGAATATTATAGATTTGCTCGGTTTCTTCTGATTTCCTATTTGTGTTAGCTGCTGTGCCATTTAATTATAATTCATAATTACTCTGAGTTTGTATCAGTACCTTCTAGATGCTTTGAAACTCTGGTGGTTTTTGAAATATTTAATTAACTGAGTGAGAGAAGGAGACCTTGTTTGATGAACTTGGCCACAGGGTTACCGGTAATTTATTCAGACTGAGAGCCGGTATGAAATCATGCCTTATATACGTAACTCTCAAGTTATCATTTTATATTTGTAAGATTGATTTGTGAACTCTACTCAGCTTCCATTTTAGCTTTGTGATCTTTTGTTCCTACAAATTCCTATGTTTGCAATAACATATGCACTAGCATACTGGGGAGGCTTTTTGCTTGTTTCATGCTACAAGAAGTATACCACAAACATATCTTTGCATATTCTTATTCAAGGTATGCACAGGTCTCGATTTTAGCTCTCAATTTTTCTCTTAAATGGTAACTCTAAATATTATTGGCATTTAAAATTCGATAAACTGTGATTTGTGATTGTCCTTTTCGTTCTTTTGTGATAATGACCCACTTTTCATGTGCCATTTTTGTTTACTTTTGCTTGAAGTACATATCAGCATCTTGTTATTAGAGCGTTAGTAATTTAAGTTTTAATGTCCTCCTAGTTTGTCTTTGCCCTTCAACATTTCTTTGGAGTATTGTAGTGTATGTTATGCCAAATATGGATGTGATTCAGGTGCACTCTGGCCAGGAATTTTCCTATCACTTGCCGACCAACTGTATACGATTAGCTAAGCTGTACAGAATAGTTCTGTTAGTTATTTATACTGTTACTATTTGCAGTAATCATGTATAACATCTGCATGAGGTTGGCGGATTTGAAAGAAATAAACAAAGGCTGCCTTATTAGGATTCCACTTTTTCTTTTATTGGAGTAGCTTTCCCTTGTTCCCCCAGAAAGTTTGATGACAAATATTAATGGACAACAAACACAACACAGCAAAATAGAGTAACCAATACAAAAAATTGAATCAATGGTTCCTTCCAGAAGCATATCGAAGCCACCTCTTCATGTGTGGCTCAATGTCGCTCTCCAAGACTGGTTGTGGTAATGTAGGATTGCGGCGAACAGCATCTAAAATGTTTATAATATTTGTTAGACAATTGAATGAAACACAATTGGAGTCACACCATCATGGTACTCACTAATAACTAAATCTTTGCAGCGCATTTGTCGAAATGCTCTCTTTGGAGGTCGTCCTGCCCAGTTAAAGGCCATTGCTAGACGGTTGGTCATCAGTTTACACATTACACGTCGTGTTGTATCAACAGTGTCACTTCCACCCAAAGCTCCAAGATATAAAACCTGAAGAAAGAATGAGCTTTTGAAGTATGCAAACCGATGGGAAAAAATATAATTTTTGAAGAGAAACTTACAACTTGCTTGAAATAAGTGTCATCAAGCAAAAGGACATCAAATTCTTCTGCTTGTGCCAAGGTTGCCAATGGTAAACAAGGTAAATCAAGAGGTACTTCAGTTGGTTCCACAGGTCCTAAGTCAGTCATATTCATACTCATGGGAGTCATTTTCTGGCAAACTTCATTTTTTGTGGCAATACTTGGGAAAACATTTGGTAATGCAGTAGCATCCTTGGTAGTTGCGGCAGCTGAAAAAAGAAGTAGAACACAAAATGAGATACTTGTGCATGAAAACAAGTTTCTGAAGGATCACACAAGAAGATTTTCACTCGTGGTCTCATAAGAAGTTTTATTTTGTAATTGAATGCCAACAAAACAACACAAATTCAAACAGATATTAATTAAGAGAATTAATCAAGGGGGTATATATTTTATCCCACAATACAAAATCAAGTTCAAAAATACTAGAGTTCATGTCACTTGCACCTAAATTATGAATAACCTGTGAAATTTCAAACATCCAAGATCATGAGAAAACAGGAAACCTTATTACTAATAAGAGACAATTATTTCAATGATTTAGATGAGTTCGCATATGTAACATAAGGTTGTGCTTGTGCTTTGATTTCTTATGACACAATGGACACTCGAACTGAGGCTCTACTCCACATTCAAACTGCAGATGTCTGTTAAGGCTATGACGTCGTGCATACACATTTCCACATCGGGTACACTTGAATTCTATATCAAGCTCTTCTCTTGTAGGTGTATTCATAAAGTCCATGCCCATTTGATGTGCATACGATGAGAATGAACCTGCTAATTTTTGTAGATTTCTATTACTTTTGCTCTTCAAATCAAATGTATCATAAAGGAGATCACAGTTACTGTGAATATGGGAGGAATCTGCGACAAAAAGAGTGAAGGCAATCAGAAAAATTTGGCAAAATGTAGACACAATTGAAAGGTGGCGGTGACAGCTGTTCTTCAGCACACCTAGGTCTTAAAACTGATATCATTCAACTCCTTATGCTGAAAGGTTTTGTCCATTAAACATTTCTTAAAAGGAATCAATTTTATTTGGAATTTTATTTACTACATTGAACTTTAAAAATACAGCAACAAACAGTAACAAAGGCACATGAACATCAAAGCAAACAAAAGTACTTCACAGTTCGCAGCTCAAAATACGATAATTTAGGTCTGTCATCAATAAAGCATGCACAGACACAATGAAAGCTGAACAGACTTTCACGCTGAGCTATCAGCTATTATATGTAAGGCTGTGTTAACAATAATACAAAAAAGGAAGCTGAGCTATGTCTTTCACTATCAAATGGAGAGTAAAGTTCAAAATCTAGAAAAAAAATCTGACAATAAGAGCTCTACTTAAACTGTTAGATAATCAGAATTTTACTAACATGAATGGACACAAATGGGTATAGAGGAATGCTACAAATTTAAAACAGATTTAAGGAATAGAAAATTATTGAACGAGCGAAGTGAATTCTTTACATGACTTTTTCATATGGATTTGCAAATCATAGTTGTGCTTGAATTTTCTGCCACACATTGTGCACAAATGTCGAGGCTGCTGACCACACTCATACCGCAAATGGCGAGTAAGAGAATGTTTTACACGGTAAGACTTTCCACATTGTGGGCAAGGATAAGCACTGCCCTGTGCTTTAGCTGATATAAGCAAAAACTCCACATCTAAATGCCGCCCTCTCATACTATTTTTGGCTGAGCTCCTATGCTCTGAAATAAAACAAAGGACACTATGTTAGAAAAATATAACATTTCAACCAGTCTTTAACAAGAGAAAAGTAGGCGATTATACAGATCTTGTTAACAGTGAAAATGCACAAAAATGTATGTACGGTACACAGATAGTATAAGAAAATCACATCCTCTTTTCAAAGCTATTTATTTATATTAAAAATACATAGTTACATGTAAAAGAAGAACATGAGACAGTGCATGTTGCTTTCCAACAAATAAAATTCATGAACATTTTCCCTCATAAAACACAAGAAGCTAAGACTGAAACATCGCATTTTATGTTTGGGGCTGTACAAATGACAACATGATGTACTACATATCAGGTGGATTATGTAAAGGATTGCGACGATGTGTTAATAAATGGGAATTTAAGTGGTGCTTGTGTCGGAAGAAACGCATGCATGTATTACAATGAAACCTCGGTTCCTGACCACACTCAACCCTCATGTGCCTTTGCAGAGATATCTGCCACTTGTATGCTCTACCACAAACATTGCAACAGAATTTTTCGTTTTTTACTTGCAGTGTGGAAGCAAGCGTTGTCGGCAAATAGAGTCGTCCAGATCTTTCGGTCGGCCCATGCAGTTCGAAATTAGAGGCCAGATTTTGAGATCCTGCAATATGAAGAGTTAATTCAATATCAGTTCAAGAGCTATTTCACAGTAAAAGCGGGAAGTACGCATACTTCTGCGTACAAAAATGAAACTTTTTTTTAAGGTAAAAGTGGAAACACAGCTAATTGAGGCTGCAACCAAGGTACAAGGATGGGGAAAAAAAACAACAAACAAGAAAATAAATTTATTTTATTGAAGAAAAGATAGTTTCACAAAATAAAAGAAAAATGTAATCTGCCACTGATTCACTTTTTTGTGTTCAGTAACTACAGTCCTGCATGTGTAATGCATTGATTTAGGAAACAAAATTTGCACCTGGTCTTAAAAAAACAAATACTTAAAAAAGACCACTTAAAAAAAAAGACAGCAGACAAGCAGAAGAAAGAAAAACATATTTCTCAATACAAAAATAATGTTGTTAAAGTAAGGCTTGTCTGTCTACAAAATGTGGCTCTGAAAACGGGTCTTTGTGTTTCAAACGAATGTGTCTTAACATTGGAGCTTTTTGCTTTGTTCTGTAAGGACACTGAGGACATAAGAATCTGGGTTCAAGTCCACATTCTTCACGTAGATGACGCATAAGTGAATTCCTCCAGAAGTATTTGCGGCTGCATCCAGGTGTAGGGCACGTCATCATCTCCTTCTCACGTTGTTCCTTCTCAGCTACAATTTCAGCAAGACTCAGGGAACCTGTCAAAAATGAAAAAAGGAGTAAGTGTTAGTTACAAACAAGTTAAATGCATGACACACCAACAAATGTGAATAGAGGCAAATAATGTGCGACAGATAGTAAAAACCGATCTTTTTATTTCTGTGTAAATAGAACTGGGGTTTGTACATGTTTGTGGTAAAAAGATGTCAAAATTTGATAATTGGAAATAATGATGCATTGGAAACAAGTCACAGAAAATAACTATCTTGTAGCATTTGTAAGGGAGTCACAATGTCTTTTAGTGAATGATAATTTCTGACATGTCTCGTTAGGTTTGATTTAATTTTTGTTCTGTAAGTGCAACATTCACAGTTGAATTGTGGCTCCTTTCCACATTCTGTTCTTTGATGACTAAGTAAAGAACATCTCCACTTGTAAGCTCGGTAGCACTGAGCACAAACCCACGGCCTCTCAGGTGTCCACCCTGGTAAAGAGTGCATATAAGAGGGAATGCCTGAAAAACAGAAATTGTTCAATGTATCATTATCTAATGCAAACTGAAGTCACACAAGCTGTCTTGTGCCTTGTTTTATTCCTGAAACAACATAAGATGGTGCGATCCAACATAACCAATTTAGATAATATCAGATTTGGACATAATCTAAACATCATATTTTTAAAAAAAACACACACATGTAACTTATTTAAAACCCTTTCTCTCTTTATTTTTTTCTAGATAAAATGTTTAGAAAAAAGTCAAAGTTACAGATCTTGAAAACACTTTCATTTCAACAGTAACAAAACTTTCAATGACACCAATACCATAGATTTTTTTTTATCTTGAGGGTACAACTCTGATCCCAAAACCACAAGCAATTATTTGTCTTATGTTGCAACTAGAATAATAGAATATAATTATACCAAATTCAACTGAGGACAAGGATTTAAAATTAATAAAACATAACATTCTTAGTAGAAACATCATCTACTAACCAAAATTCTGAAAAGAAATAAAACTTGCATTGAATCAATGCACAAACGAACAAAACAAAGTTTATAGAATACAGCATGAACAGCATATGCACATATGCTTTTCAGAGAGTAAGAGGGCGTAACAATAGAGCCTCCTAGCATTCTTTGACCAAGTTCTTACAAGTACAGATATCATGCTTTGCTAGAGAGAAAACACTACTCAATGATAGCTTCTTCAACACAAGCACAAACATTGACATGCACTCACAAGTTCTCCGAAGAAAACACGCAACTATTCACTCGTGAAACAGGAATAAGGAGAAAATGTGCGTTACAAGTGAACTAATCATCATCATTTACATGTTCTGTTCTATGCTGAGTTTTGGAAAGACTATCCTTCCCCCCTCCCCTTTTCCCCCCTTCCCCTCCCCTCCCCAATCTTTACTACAGCCAAAGATTTATCTGCAGATCCTTAATCACTTACGTTCCAACATAAAATGTGTGACAAACAGCAATGTCTGTTAAACTTATGCAAAACAACTAATAAGATGGCAGCTAAACAAATCAATAAGCCTGACACCAAACATACATCATAAAGTGGGCACAAGCACCTCAGATTAATTCTTACTGCGTGGTTCTGGAAATCAAAAGAAAAACACTGAACCTTCTGATCTAATTATAAAAACCTTAAACCCTTTAAAAGTGGAATTTGGTTAAATAAATTACTGAAATATTGGGCAAGGACAAGCACAGATAACATGATATGTTGCTGAAACTAACAAAAACCAATACTAACATACTGGATATCCCAAAAATAACAATACATAACCAGACCATCTTATGAATATGGCAGACTCACACCAAAGGTAAGCTAACAAAAAAGTTGTTCTAAAACGTAAAAATTATTGGAATAGTTAGTAGACAAGCTTATTAGCAGTACATGAATGTTACAGAAAGCACAATTAGTACAAGCAGACGATGATAGAAAAAGAAATAAGGTAAAATAAATAAAGAGCGCATCCCCACATTACCTACTCCTGCAATTTGTTACAACATCCTATAAATTTTTAACTAAACATTCTCTATTTAGATAAATTTCCCTTTACTTCCCGTAAAAAGGAGAAGCAGAGCTTCACTGCCATGAGACAAATTGAATGTATGCAGCACAAACATTTTCACTGTTTTAAGTTAAAGCAAAGCATTCCATGCCCAATACCTGATAAACAAAATTTAAGGAGGGCAAATATCAGGGAATGTGAAGCAGAGCTTTAATTGAAAGTGACTACCTTGCAAAACATGCTAGAGAATCACTCCATATAATCACGCTGATTGTGGATACATATGGAACATACCAGAAAATGCTGTCAAACAAGAAACCTACATTTATGTTAAAAATAATACTTACATGACACATAGTTCAAGCATAAATATTAAGTGGGTTTACATACAGGATAATTCTCGCAAAGAGGAGGAACATCAGCACAAGTCTTTGAATTTTCAGCCGAGGATACAAATCACATCCACAATGCCGAGATCATGAAAAGATCTCTGACGTGGTTGCCTATAGGACAGTAATCTACTGTTCCAGAAAATAGATGGAAATTCTTTCAAATCCTTTACCTTAAAAGTTCTAGTAATGGGCTCAAGTTTATGATACGTTTATGAAAGACAGAATGAGAAATTTTAGGTTTCTCTAACTTCCTTCCACAACAGATGTCCTAAAGCTTGTTCCATTTAATCACAAATGACAGCACAAATGAAAAAAATATACATATGTATATATACATATATCAACAAGGGAACTTGAGATCGCAGTTCATCTTGCATATAGTACGCCATTTACTAGCATAAAAAGTCTCTAAAACAATCACTGCAAAAAGGTATGCCTCTCTACCATGCCACAAAAAATCATAACAGATGAGGAACAATAGTGTCATAGATTTCCTACACTTGGTCATTCATGACCAGTATGTTTTTTAAATAAATTGATTTCACTTTAAGGCACATAAAAGTTCCGCCTGCAGGGTGGAATACATGAGACAATGACTTTGTTTTTCATTATAATCACAAGCTTTCATCCAAATCCCGCACACATCAAAAATTGGTAATAGCAAGCAAAGGAAAAAAAAAACGAAAAAAAAAAACGGTCCCTTGACTACATTTCACAATAAACCGTACCAAACAAAGTAATAATACCATTAAAAAAAATAGTGACAACAAGCAGTCCAAAATCCCACAGTTAAATAATATGAGGTTTGCAAAGGGCAAACCTAAACTTATCCATATCACCAATTTGATCACTGACAGTCCCATCCAGATTGATGAATGGTAAACATTCCACTTGTATGATATGAGTGGATACTTGAGTAATGTTTCTTACTGTAAACTGAGACTAATAAGTGAACAATACCACCCATTTCTTTTTCTAATCTACATTAGAACTTTGCAGAGAGAAAAAAATGCTAGCTCACCTGAAGGGTGATTATTAAAAACAATTTTGTTCTACGTACACTGTCACCACAGCAAATCTTTTAAAAAGATTGTATTTCATTCTATCATTAACACAATTATGAGGAATGTACAAACTCCATTCACACACACAAAAAAAAAAATAACAGCCTGTTGTTCTAATACTGTCAAGAATTTAAAAATAAATAGTCACATTTATTTCCTTCATTAACATACTTCCAATTGACAGCCACAATTCAGTACTCACACTGTGATAAAATACACCCAAACCTATGGCTTAGTCAGAAGAGGCACCAAAAGCTGCAAGCTTTTCCTTGTGCATTCTTTCCACATGGCGCACAACATGCATTTTTTGCTTGGCTCTGTATGAGCAGAAAGGACATTGAAATTGTGGCTCCTTTCCACATTCCCATTTGATATGATTACGCAAGGAGCTCTTCAGCTTGTACCGACGACCGCATCTTGAGCAGGCCTCGGCCTTTTCTTCAGACCGTCCAAAGCTGTCTTCCAGTCCACCCGTGCCAAACGAATTTTCGGCCGTGCCGCTCCCACTGAATGGAGACCCATTAGCCGCACTACCTGGGAAATGCACACTACTGCCCGATCCCAGATCCAGGGGTGAACTGCTCCGAGCCAACATTATAGGCATTAATGGATGCTGCATTGCCCACTTTTCCCAATTGACTATACTACCGCCGCCCCAGCTAATGCGCTTTGGACTGTTTTCTCGGCTGCCGTCACCTGCAAAAGAAAAAAACAATGTTAGAGCAAGTACATAAAACAGATAACCGAAGCATCAAACTATCTCGTGCAATTTAGAAACATTTGTTTTGATACAAAAAAACGGATTCTTATTGTACATGTCAGTTTTTATTAGCCATGCAAGACATACCAAATAAAAGGCAAAGACTTTCACCAGTGCAAGACCAGCACCAAAGAAGCAGGACACAATTTGAGTTTAGCACAGTAATATGCCATAACAATGGTATTAAGAGTTTTATTCAAAGATTCAAAGACAGATAGACACTTATGAAAGAAAACATAACATCCATTTACATAAATACTCTGCACCTTAATTACAAAACAAAAGATGGTAATACTGTGATGTAAAAAGTGACCTTCTTGTAATTCACACAGCTCTGCTGCTGTTCCTTCTAAGACATGGTAACTCTTGGCATAAACATACACGAACTTTATAATCTATGTTTCACTGGGAAATCTTGATTGAACCATAGAACACTGGGGCTCCAAACTATGCTGTTTGCATAAATGAAAGTAAATCAAAAAAATAAAAGAGAGATTAGAGTTTAAGTTAAGCAATCAATAGTTCTGTGACCAACTATTAAGACATCCTAAAAATCATTTTTCTGTAGCAAATCAAGTATAGAGACTTTATTGACACCACAAGAAATCAAAGGAGGAGAAAGGCCGTTAAAGAAGCTTAAATGGAACAGTTGTAATAGAAATGCTCTGCGGCCAAGCTTATGCAAACAGCATATTAACCATAACTTTATTGTCAGTCTGAAATTAATTTCTCCTGAGATGGCACTGAAATCAGTTTAACAAGGCTAATTAAGTAAACTGTAAATCCTCCTAAGATAAACAAGAACAAGAGAAAGACTATATGACAGTATACAACAAGAGACAAACCAGCTAGTATGAGCTTCTGCTCTAAAAATAACAAGAAACTTTTAACATAAAATATTGGGGGCCCACCACGTTAAAAATAAACTTACTAGTGAAAAAATATATTATATATATAGAAATGGAAGGAAAACTTTCTTGGTGATAAACACAATCAAAACCTCCCACATAGGTTCATACAGAGACATTGACAATTTATAATGGATGCAGTGGATTTAAGTGAGCAAATGATCTGAAGGTACATGCACATTACTTTAAAACGGGTTTGCAAGGAGATCATTCATCTTAAAGACATTGGAAAATAATATCTCAACAATAATATTTGAAACTTTCAGAATATACCAAAAAAATAATGCTAAGTAGTTTTGTCACAGTGCATCAGGAAATACTTTAGTAAAATATATAATGATTCATTAACATTTTGAGTTATCTTCACAGATGAGGTGTCAAGTAAAGAGAGATGCTCATGAACATTGAACTAAAAATTAAAATACACAATTACTCCTACCTTGAAGTTAGTAGCCCTTATCAAAAGCAATGAAACAAGTCTTTGCATATATGTTGAGTTCAAAAATATTTTTTGCGGAGTCAATAAATTCTTGGCAAGGATTCTACAATAGAAGGTGGAAGGAAACCACCACACACAAAATACACAGATATCTTTCAACAGCATTGGGCGCTATCTTGACAGGTAAGTTAATTATCTTAATAATTGCTTATTTCGTTATCAAGTAATGAGTCCAATGGACTCTGTGCAAAACCCAGTTGAAATAAATGAACAGGAGATGAAGATGAACTCCTAATGCTGATGATCAGTGTACAGGCCGAGTTCAGCCAAATCAACTGTTTCTGCTATTTCTCATCCTCTTCACAGAGCTCACAATGCTTGATCTACCATTTGGTCCAAAATACTTTTTTTTCTTTTCAATAAATATTCTAACCCAATTGTGTTTTAATCACTTTACCAGTTCCTGTAGTTCACTAAACAGATGGATCTTGTCCTGATGTTGGCGTTGAATATGTCTTAATTGATGTGACTTGCGTTTGCATTTTTGAGGGCAAAAGGGGCATTGAAATTGAGGCTCTTTACCACATTCCCATTGGACATGACGAGACAAAGAGTCCTTGCGAACGTATGTACGCCCACAGCGATCACAAGGGTATACACCGTGACTATGAAATCGCTTCTTGTTGGGCTCAAAGTCACTCATCACAATTTCACCCTGTGAATCAACCCACATTTTTCGGGTTTCTTCATCCATCTCGGAAATATCTGGTATTCCTGCAAAAGAAAACTTATGTTACTCAGTAAAATATCAAAACCGACACCAAAGAGAGCACATGCGATTATGAGCAGGCCACAATGCTAAGAATTGTACAATGTAAAGCTCCTTTTTAATACTCCAATAAATACGAAAGTCTTATTCTGCTGCAAATTGACAATAAAAAAGCAAAGTAAATGAAAACTAATGTACACTGAAACAATACTTTATTATGTGAACGATGATGATATTAACAAAGAACATGCCCATGAATGAAATGTATAACCATGGAACAGAATATTTGAGAAATCCTTAAGACTAGAGACTCACTGAGAGTAAAGATATACAGCAGAACTAAAAAAAAAATATGCAAGGGGTCAGGAAAACGTGACATGACTTCAGGTGTCCTTCAATAATGATGCCATTAACTCTTATTCAAGAGCTATAACTTCTCAAAACATACCCATGCATATACAATAGCATCCTACAGCATTACCAAATCAAAAAAAAAAGATGAAAAAAAACATGGTTTCTCATGTGTTGATGCAACACAATATGAATCAGAATGCGTAAGTCCACATGTAATGATAAGGACAACACCCTAAATCCTAGTATTGATTCAATAAGTTCTAAATATTCTTTGAAACAAAATGAAATTTTAGTTATGTGTCATCCAACACAAAATTTCAACGGCCCATGAGACAGAATTATCTAGCTGATTATTATCACTATCACTGGACGTAATCTGACTCGGCATTTTCCAAGAAAGCAGGATCATGAACAATCTCTGGTGGTGAATCAACTGATGAAATAGCTAGGTCAGCAGCTGCTTCAGCAGCAGCTGCATTGATGAAATGACGGTTATGCAAATGACGTAGAAGACTATGCTTGTGTTTGCTACGGAAAGGGCAGAATGAACACCAGAATGAAGCCTCTTTCCCACATTCCATTCTCTGATGACGACGTAAGTTATCACGCCATCTGTATGACCGACCACAGTTGGAGCAGTCAAAAGAGGGACTTAAAGGGTCACTGGCCTTTTTGCTGTAGTCTGCATACTCTGAAAACAAAAAGAAATACAAGACTTTTTTAGAGGGGACGGAAGAAATGAGAATGAACCATTTACGATCAATACAGTTACTTACACAGCCCTTATCAGAAGTGTTATTCAATTAAAAACAGAGAGTACTAGACATTGAGGATAAATAACTAACTATACCTTTGATACTTCACTTGTAGTACATTTATTGCAATCACAGGGAATGTATAAGTTGATAAAAGAAGTGCAAATATATATTACCGAAGCAACACAAAAGGTAGCACTGTAGCAAATGTACACATTTAATAGGAAAAATATAATTGTCTAGCACTATAAGTTCAATGATAGATCATTGGAGAAGTAGTCAGTTCTGCAAAGTTTGAATATGTATCTTTAAAGGGTAAAATATTTGTGAGCTAAATTATATTAAATAAAATGACATCCAAAAATGCATATCAATGGTGTAGGTCAAATAAGAACTACTAAACCAGCAATTTTTTCCACTTAAAAAAAAAAAATTAAAGGTATTTTGCCTAACTTCTTATTAAAACTTAAAAAACTTCTTAATAAAAATATGCTAAGTAACACTGACAGCTGATTTTTAAAACAATGGCACACACAGGGAGAAAAATACATGAGAAAAGAAGTTACAAAACACAAAGAACACCCATGTAGTCTCATAGTTCTTTCAGCCTTTGACATTCTGTAATAGCACACAAGTTGGAAATACTGACACGTCTTGACTGCTTACTCAAGTAATTTCAGATTAAAGCTTCCGTGGAATGTATCCAAAATAGCCTCTATGGTTCCTGGCACGGCGAGAAGCACAAACTGAGATTTTTAATAAGCAACTACATTAAACCTAAATCACTAAAATCAGAAGGAACAAAGCATTGAGATTCATGACTGACAAAAACTGAGATCATGAGTCTAATCTCACACCACGTCATTCATTAAATAATCACATCAATTGCCAACAGTTAATCTCTAACTGGAGGAATGTGATTGTCAACTAGAGAGGAAGAATGATACTTGCGTATGTGAACTCCTAAATTACCCCTCTGCCGAGCACGATACGAGCAATGTGGACATTGATGCATAGGTTCTTTGCCACCACACTCATACTGTCGATGTCTTGTCAAAGTAGATCTCCAAAGGTAGGTCTTTCCACATCCTGAACATTTATGACCCTCTCCAGAGCCATCTCCAATGCCTGATCGTCTAGTGGCTGTAATTTCGGATCGCTGAAAGTTAGGAAGCCACCAACGTGGTAACAGCCCCAAGGCCAGATCTGGAAAAAAATAAAAAAGTATGTCAGAGAGGAAAGTGCATCAAGGTTGCAGCTGTTGGAGATAACAATGATGGTGTGATGTGAATTTTTTTTTCTCTACCTATGATCAAGAAGTGAAAGAGACAATAAGAACAGAAAGGATGAGAAGGAGGCAGAGCAGGACAGACCTCATTGAGTCAAAGTGATTTTTAATAGCTGTATTTACACAAATAATCTAGAGGCACCAGGACCAACAACCGGCTTCATATAAAAGTAAAACAAAATTATTGTTGAGACACTTTTTTAAAAAGCAAATATGGAGATCTTTTACATCCACATGTGATGTGACTGAACACTGAAGCATTAAAGAATACATTTAGCAAGCTAACAACTAAAAAACTTTCTTGGTTTGATTGGGTGTAACTGAACTCTACATTCTAGAAAGAAGGAATAAAGATGCAGAGACTGAAGTGAGAACCAGAAAAAGGACAAAGCATAAAACATACTTCCTTTACCCCTACACCACAACTTAAGTTACAGGCAGGAGAGTGGAGCGAGTCATATCCAACCAGCTGGTCACAGCCATTGGACTGTGTTTTCACACAAAGACTAGAAGGCACATCGACTCAAGTAGACACTTATGCACCACTGCATCAATAGCAGCTGGACACAGAAATTCATGAAAGTCGATGGCCTGGAGTGAAAAGTGTAACAGTAAGGGTATACTTAACATATTCAAAAACGTTTTTTATCACAGCATGCATACATCTCCACTACTTCAAATCATTAAAAGGTCTTTTGGTGCTTTGTGCTGAAGTGCCTCAGCAGATCACATTTACGTTTGGTTTTATATGAACAATGAACACAATGGAACTGTGGAGATTTGCCACACTCAAGTTTCACATGACGACGTAGTGTTGACAGATAACTGTAGCGCTTTCCACAGTCACTGCACTGATATAGTCCAGGTCCAAGTCCATCCTCCCCACCGACCACACCAGAGACTTGCACAACATCAGGTGGGCAGCCCGCTAGAACTTCGGTGCCCAATAAATCAAGATCTGTAAAAAAAAATAGAAAAGTTGTCCATGAAGTAAGTCAGAGATTAAATTGAAAATTTCAAGACATGTGACAAGCGTACAAGCTGCAGTTGGAATTCCACAATGTGAGAATGTAAAACAAAATTTCAATTTAAAAAAAGTTATTTAGATACATTAGACAATCTAAAAACGAGTAAGAGATAAATTTCTTTAATACATAATCAAAGACAACAAGCCCACCAAAAGAGAAGAGCAGAATTGTATATCAGATTACAATCTATCACTTAATCTATTGCATATAAAATCTCGATGATGCCACAGCAACTGGTAGTCCATAAAAGTCTGCTTGCACTCAGGGCAGTAAAAGTGCATATCTTCTAGAGAAAAACTTCTATGGGATTGCATTTCCACAACAGACACTGCAAAAAAGAAAAACAACATTGAGTTCATAAACAACACAAGTAAGGAAATTAATAATGAGGGAGACCCTTCATGCAACTCCATGTGTAGTACCCAATTAATTCTGCTGCTTCAAAAAGACAATGTAGATTTCATAGTTTTAATTGAAAAATCATAAAACTGTAAATCGATTGATCTAAAACCAGTATAATTAACAAACGAATCCTCAAGTACAATTGAAAATGCTTTAAAACTAGGTTCTTACATTTCTTACAGTTCCTAGAATCAAGCTAAAAGTAAATGAACAGTTAACACTTTTCTCCTACCAATCGGTAAAACTAGAAATTACCACAATTTTTTTGAATTACTGGCTTCAAAGTTCTCACAAGCATACTTCAAAGTGTCATTTGCTATTTGTTTAGAGGAGTGAATTCTTAAAATATGCACTTTCAAACTACTTTTTTGTTTAGTTTGATGATTACAATAAGGACAGTGAAACTGAGGCTCTTTGCCACATTCATAATTTCTATGTCTCCACAAGGATCTGTTGCGCAGGTACACTTTTCCACAAGTCGGACAAGGAAATCTACCACCAGCAGCTTCATTGGAAGAACGAGAGTGAAAGATGGGTTGGAGATCTTCATGCCATTGCTGAATTGGCTGTTGATGAATAAAAGTGCCATCTTCAACGAAACTTTCACCAGCTCCATCACTGACAGATGGCCAGGACACTGGAGAAAAGAGATGGGCAGAATTAGATGCAGCATTAGATATGTGCCTATTTCTACAATTACACTAAGAGAATATCACATGCAAGGCTAGGAAGAAAATTACCATTGTATGATGTAACAAGAAGTTCTCAAGACCTAATTCATTACAGGAACCCTAAATGGTCCGCTTCGGCCCAACAATAACATATAACCGAGTATTGAACAATCATCCTAATAATATTTATTGATAAACAATGGGACTTTCCACATTACAAAAACACCTAACCAAATCACAAGAGGGCTGAGAAAAACAATCACATTAAGACTAGAGCAGCAAGCAGCCACAGACAAAGGGGGAGGGAGAAAAAAAAAGTTCTTCTGACTTATTGCATACCATGGGTTGCTTGCTTGCCCTTCCCCAAGGATATCAACCAGTCCAATGGGGAAGCACGGCAAATATTAGAAGAATGTCACACATTGCCTCTAATCAGAACAAACAATCCTATGGCACAAAAAAACAGAGAGGCACCAAAGCCATGACTGCATGAACACATTCACCACTAGTCTTAAAAATAGTTTTTAATGACACAAAAATTGTGAAGCAGTTTCATGACTAACCACTACCCATTATCATTTTATTAAATGAATCATGATGTCAAAATGTAGAGTGAGAAATGCGACATGGCACATATGAACCCAAATACACACACGACATGAGAAACAACACAACCCAATAGAGAATTTCCATAAGCTAAAATAACAGTGCAAGTTGACTTTGTGACAACTAATCCAACCATCCAGTAAAGATGTGCATAAGCCAAGATTAGATCACCTTTTACAAGCCACATCATAAGATTTGAAAGATCAAGGTCAAGGGAAGATTAAGGCACTTCTTCAGACAATGGCAGTCATCTTGACCAAACTATTCAGGCTATGCATAATCCATGTTTTGCACATAATTCACCAAACACCATACACTGACTCTACCCTTTGAAAAGATAACCCGTGGAGTACAATACTTTCACCATGTCACAGGAATAGGAAGGGATGGTGCCAACTGGTCAAGAAGACAAAAACATAGCTTCATAACATTACATAAAAATATCAAGTACACACTAAGATGTGCGTAAAGAAGAAAACAAATTGAAATCATACACAATCCCCCCCATCATTACAAATACACCATTACTATTAAAATACATCTTACGACAATCTTAACTTAACAAACGCGACCAGAGCTGCAAACATACAACACTAGGATGTTACGTTAATAGCTTACTCTACAAATACATATTTTTTAAAAATCTCAAGTTAATGACTAATACCATTTCATTCCTCAAAAATTTTAAGTGCTTAAAGTTGCGAAACGCGACCAGAGCTGCATCAACAAATACAACACTAGGATGTTACGTTAATAGCTTACTCTACAAATACATATTTTTTAAAAATCTCAAGTTAATGACTAATACCATTTCATTCCTCAAAAATTTTAAGTGACTAGCTCTGCAGTCTAGCGATCAATGGCATAGAAATTATGCCATGCCATAAATGTGGTTTAGTGTCAAAAATAAGTGAGAGATTAGAAAAAGAAAATAGAAAAAGGATCCAGTTCACTATCCGAAACAATCATTCAAGGCACATGGCATAATGATAGGAAAAAGTGTCTTGAATCCGACGTTATTTCTGGAGGTGCGACTACTTCAACACAAACACTTCTCCCCGCTAGTTTTCCTATCATTAACCAAGCTCTCCGGTTTTGTAACTTGATGCAAGTTATGCCCTTCATGACATGAGAGAAAAAAAATTGGTTTAATCAAAAAAGTCTTTGAGAGCAGAACAGATATGCTATGCTAATCAAGGTATAACCACACAAAAGAGTGACATATTCACCGAGTTAGGAGGCTAAAACATTCAACCCAATTCACAATTTGCTAAAAAAAAAAACTATACAGATTAAAAACAATGATGATAAACGGATAAAAAGTCCCTAATTTCAAGTATCTCAACATAAAGATGAAACCCAATAAATGACTATACACTGCCACAAAGAGAAAAACCACAATTTCACAGAAAATTTGTATGGAAAGTAATATGAGATTCATATGAATAGATGTATAAAAAGAGAAGGTGTGTTGCCTCATTTGTAGACCAAGCCAACAAAATAATCACTTGTACAGTTAATTTAACTATTTTGTAACAAAAAAAAATCTATCTTTGACTTTAAAAAATTAAACAAATGTTTCACTTTACAAATTTAAACTGAGATAGGAAATTTAACACATTCAGTACATGACAATGTATTAAATTCGCTTAAACTAACCAGACGAGATTTAAAATACAGTACCATGATTCAACAATTAAAGCACATTTATTCAGAACACGTGACAAAGAAATTTACCACTTTAGCAACAATGAAACAGGCCATTGTCTAAAATAGTGAGAAAATTATGATGCGTCATCATATTTGAGGATAGAATCCGTCGAACCAGGTTCAACATGACCCATATCAACATTATGGATAATTTTAATGTGTTTGTTAAGGTTGCTCTTACGTTTTGACCTATGGGAGCAGTAGGGGCAACGAAATTGAGGAAGTTTACCACATTCATAATTGCGATGCCTCCACAAGGATGCATATTGCTGATAGGCTCGACCACAGTCACTACAGGTGAATGCTCCCATACCCCCACTGCGAGGCATTGGTCCATGCATGAAGTGTGAGCTGGGAACTGGCAGGACCAGCGTGTCATGTATCATCCCCTTCCAACAGTGACCTGTAAAAGAAAAATCTGAATCAGCACATTAAGCACCATCCACTAATCAATCCAGAAGCAGGTCTGCCTCCTAGCAATGACAATTAACACCTCTTTGACAGCACTGCAAATACTACAAAAGAAAGGCCATAAAAGCACAGCATGCTCTGTAACACTCAAAGGAGAATCACAATAAAAATGCACTGAATTAAGAAGTACCTGTTTATTCGATTATAAACTAAATTATACACACTGAAGTTTGAAAATCATATAGAAGGTGATAGTTCAAGAAAACTTTGACTACAGCATGACTCCCCTATATTTTTAATCAATTGTTATGGCGACTCGAATTGAACACACTAAACGTAAATTTGACAGCATGCTCAATTTGGTGAACCAATGATACAACAGTAGTAATTGAACCTCCACTGTTTGAGCAAGAATGTAAAAGAAACTGTGGGAGAGCAACATATTAGTTTTACTTGAAAGAACAAAAAAAGTATTTAAATGAAAATTATAATGAGACCAAAGACATCTATACTGACATCAGACATATTTGCTTTAAAATTGGCAGAACCAGTCACTCATCCTACAACAACTTAGAATGGATGTGAAGTATGTGAGACTTCATGTTTCCTTTGCGTTTGCATCGATGGTTGCAATGAGGGCACTTGAACTGAGCAGATTTCCCACATTCAAACTTCTGATGATTTCTCAAGGACTGGAGGTGAGAGTACACACGGTTACAGGATGGACAGCAATGAACCTGTACTTGAGAAGGTAAAATATTTTCCACATGATCAGACATGCTATTCTCGTACATCCAGCCACCTGGAAGAGAGAGACAAAATATTAGTCATCCATCCAACTAACCAAGCAAAAACACTCTGTGTTGCATGTAACTGTCTTTCACATCTCATACATACCATTATAATTCGGATATGAAAGACGTATAAAAATTCATAGTACAACAGCTTCTATAAATATTTAAATAGTTTAATACTTTTATTAGACTATCTAGAAACAAACATTTTGCACACTTCTTCACATCTGTTGCTTTTCTACAATAAAAGACCTACACATCTGACTCACAACTGAGCTTCACTAAAACTTGAATCAGTTGCTTGAGTCCTACTAAGACTGTGACGCCTTTCAACATGCTTTTTCATGTAGGCCTTCTGTTTGCAGCGGTAAGAACAAAATGGGCAGTGAAATAATGGCACTTTCCCACATTCATACCGCCTGTGCCGCCATAACGAAGGATATTGTTGATACGATTTTCCACAACTGGTGCATTGGAATGGCGGTCCTGTCACGGAAGACCTTGTGGGAAGACCTGGGGAATCAACATCAGCCAATGTATGCAAATTGTTCAGCGAAGAGTTGGCTCCCAGCAAAAAGTCGTGCCTTTGGTTTCTTTCCCAGACATCTGAAAGCAACAAAAAGAAAAATTAGCAAAACAAATGCATGATGCAGAAAGACATGAACTATACTACACACATTTCACCTCAACAACTTTCACACCACTGGAACAAGTGAGAGTCATGTGATCAGAGACATTTTTTAATTACATATATCTAATACATAAATCACAGATAAGACTTAATACCATTCAAACATTAACATCAGAAATTTCATCAATTATTTTTTTTAAATAAGGGTGTTTTATTACTAAGAATTCAGAAACATGTAATTATATCTGTAGCATATAACCCAATGTAAATACCAGGACAAAAAATGGTTGTTACATTTCTTCTCTTACATGTTAGCTACTTTTTAACTGAAGGTTTTAAAAGACACTGTATCCGTGACATGCATGTATAAAAATCCATGACAAATTAATCCAGTCATTTAACACAGCCTTAATTATTTCACACAAACTGTGCACAATAGACTGAGTGACAGAATCAAATAGACCAACTTCAAAATCAATAACAATTTGAGATATAACATCTTTTTCGCATCACAATAGTCACTTACATCAGTACTCTAGTTGGCAGTCAGGGCATATAATTTGAGGTACTTGCAGATTGTACCTGAAGGCTCTCTGCAGCGCTTGCACCATCCGGAAAGTGCATAGTTGCCAAGTGTCTCTTTAGACTGCCTTTACGGTTTGTTTGGTATGCACAATGAGGACAGTGAAATTGTGGATCTTTACCACATTCATACTTTCGGTGATTCCACAAAGAACTGTCATGAAGGTAGCCTTTCCCACAATCTGGACAACGATAGAGAGACAGTCGATCGTGAGACCGACGGTTCTCACCCCTTTGATGCCAATAAACTGCTGGTATCACATTATTGGCATCTCTTTGAGGAGCTTCAATTTTGTTCTGTAATCCATGAGTTGACCACATTCCATCAATTTCTGCAACAAACAGTAACAATTAAAATAGTGAAAGGAAACAGTATAGTAGGTTCACCTTGCTGTTCCTAGTAATGCAGTACCATTAAAAATTGCAGTCTCCATTCCATACATCAGTGAAATACTGTATAATGGTTTTCAAAATTATGACAAAGATATAATCATACTGATTTAATTAACAGTCTACGAACAAATTTCCACATTAGATTGCTCATGACCCTCACTTATTATTTAAATGGACGTTTAAATATATGTTTGAATAAAGCACTTCACACCTCATGAAAAAATTGTAAGATACTGTATATGAAAGCTACACATCAAATTTATGAATACGTTTTATGTGAACCAATAAACTACTCCTATGTTTAGTTCTATGACTGCAGAAGTCACAGGAAAACTGTGGCATCTGCTGACACTCGTATTTTTGATGTCGTTGTAAAGACCGCAACTGCTGATAAATTTTCCCACAATCTTCACAAGAAAAATTTCCGGGTTTCTGGGAAGAGAATGGCACAAGGGGAGAAGAATTTGTGGGTTGAATGGTGAGGACTGGCTGCCACCGAGGCTGACTCCAGATTTTCTTCTCCAATAATACTGAAACAAAACACAAAATCAATTAAGTACTCAATACAGAAGATAAATGTTAAGTTGTTTACATTCCTTCAAAATAGAAGGTCAGGTAGGAGCTACTTGACAATAAATGTGAAAACATTCTAATCTGTTGTTTAAAATTTATTAAAACTATCGGAGCTGTGGGACAATAATATCTAAGAGGTCAGGAAGCAGATACCCTGTAATCATAGAGAACCAAACATTTCAGGATGTTTTCTGCGCATGTGGCCTTCCATATGGATCTTCTGAGAGAATTTGTCGGCACAATAGAGACACGAGAAAAGTCGTTTATTTCCACACTCGTAAGAACGATGTCTCCAGAGGGAACGGCGGCGAAGGTAGACTTTACCGCAAGTTTCACAAGTAAAAGTGCTTCGACTACACTCCTGATCAGGATCAGGTTGAGCATGCCCGGATTCCACAGTAGAGCGGCCCCTCCAACTGTCCCAGAACTCTCCTGAAACAAATAAATTGAGAGGTCAAGTTCCAGTTTTTAATCTTTTTAAATGAGAAGTCAAGTAACTATAATAAAGTAATGTAAGTAGTCTAATTTAATGGAATTGACAGCTTAAAGAACTGTGAAACTACAAACGGTTCAAAAGATTTATTCACAAAATCTGCAATGTTGAGAAAATCAAAAAATTTCAGACAACTTTTATTTAGAGACCATACTATTTTCTCCAAAATGACAGGCTTGAATTCAAAAGATACACTACACTGCCTATTTTCATTGAAGTTGTACCACTATACGATCAAACCAAAGCCACAATTTGGACCCAAGGGATTTTATGACATTAAATTATATGGTAATATTTGTTATGTTTTCTTAAAACATGTCTTTTCAGATCAGCTTTTTGCTTTGTTCGATGAGGGCAAAACGAGCATAAAAATTGTGGAGCTTTGTTGCCACACTCATATCGTTGGTGTCGGTATAATGAGGTGTATCGTACATAACTCTTATGACAATCTACACAGGTATATTCTCTTTGAAGAGGATCAGGTGTCTGAATGGTGGGACTGCAGGGCTGTTGCACTTCAATGTCAACTCCAACACCAGCCAGTGCATCTTGGCATTTTAGATGGTTCCATACTGAAAAGAAATAAACACAAATAATTAATATCTGAACAACATAACTAGGGATTTGAAGCCAAAAAACACAAAAGTAAGGAAGAGAAATCAATAATAAAGAAGTCATTGGCTGTATGTGAACTGAAATTCTATTTCTAAAACTGGCATTACAAGGTCTAATTTTTCATTCAATTACTGAAGGCTTTAGGAACAGTTGCAAATGCAAAATTTCATACTTGAAGACTTGAACAACACTACACAAATCTATTCAATCAGAAAACATTTGAAGTTGTTCTTCACTGCACCAATGCACTCTATCTTTCTATCGAAGAGATTCACAAGAGTTATGTTATGAACCGGAATACAACATAATGGCAGAAACATACTCCTGCCCCTAATTATATTTTTTAAATCAAATATATAGTAGCAATGGGATCAAAACGAAAAGCTTGAAGAAGCTTGATTTTGTAAGTGACAAGGCAAGTTCCCTTTTGCAGGGACAGAAGAATATTTGATAGGAAGGGTTTACAGAACAACAAAAAGCTTAGCAAATTGTTACTGAATTCCACAATCTACTTGACTGTTGCATTGCATGCACTGATGATTATTGGAGCTGCTTCAGAATTATGAATTCGTTTCATATGCCTTTTCATGCTTCCTTTCTGAAAAGTGCGTTGGGGACAAAATAGACACTTGAAGGTGGGAACTCTTCCACACTCGAACTTTTTATGACTGTACAATGATGAGCTCAATTTGTAAACTTTGCCACAGATTTCACAGGCATATGATTTGCTTTCACTAAGGCTTTCGCCAGGTGCTGAAGATGTCGGACGCTGTTCAAAATGCTGAGGTATAAACCCAGAATGTGGCTTTCCCCAGTCAAGAAATGAGCCACAATGCTTGTAATATTCATCTAAGGACGAGAACGGATCTGCATCATTTGAAATATCTCCATCAATACTGGATATATGTCCATCTCTCCAAAGTCCTCCATTGTCCTCTGAAAGAAATGTATAGTAGAGTTAGAGGTTGTCTGTCATCAACTAATGCAGAATATGGTTCAGCACACAAGGAAGCTAACTATTTATAAACTAAAATACAGGTAAATTCAGAGCAGATTGAATTCAAGCATATGAAGATTCCAACCAGACCCAGACCCTACGCTCATAGATAGAAAGGTGTTAAAGGGATATCCAACCTGGGTTTCGATCCCAGAACCTTTGGCTATAAGCCAATGCTCTTCCAATTGAGCTAGTCGGACTAGAATCCCAAAATGAGAAGAAAGTAAAATGAGGATAGCATACTAAAACATTTACAGATACAATGACGAGGCTCAAAATGCAATCAAAACCATACTGTACGTTAGAATAACACATAAGCGGTACAAGGCAAAATACAGCTGGGAGGTCTACTAAAATAAGCAGTTTTTAATAGGAATGGGGGATAGTAAGGAAATGAAGCACCAGCTTTACCCTACAACACACCCACATTATTTTAACTTTTTCACTTGCGTTTTATCTAAAACTGAATAAATAGAATAAGAAAACAACCAAGGCCACTTTGACATGCACTTGGATAGCGACATTAATTTACACTAAAACACTGACAGGAGACAGACATGAGGACATCAGGCTGCAAATTGCTCTTCATGACAAATTAAAACAAGAGATCATTAGGAACACTTGTATACTCTCACTGTGGTTATGCTACTGTTGATGAGTTGTATTTTCAAAAGAACACCACCTTGTAATACGGTAAAAATAGAGTGAATATTTCTAAATCTCTGCTACCCAACACACCCCAAGTTTTCTGCATCCTCAACCCATGCCTGAAATTGTGGGTCAAAATATCCCTAGTTATGTTAGATCAGCCATGGCTTGATGTGTTCTGGAACACTGGCATCACTGGCTTCAGATCAAATTAAATATCGCACGTACAAGAAAGCAAAGATATGATAAAATCATCACAGTGAGACAAGTAGAAAATTATTGTCGTCATTAGATAAAACAAAGTTGCACATATCCTCAGAGGAACAGGACTAGGTTATGTTTTCTTTCTGAGCATGACACCTCACCACTAGCACAAGGTTTCCAATGGATCAATTAAATATTGAGGACTGTGCGAAAAGATTAAGCTGATATCATTAAAATAGCATCGTTGTTTCTAAGATATTTATTAACAGTGAAAAATCACACTAGGCTTACTATCCATGGCACTTGACAGAAACTTTTGAGGAGCTGAATGACCCAAATCAAAACATCTAGTGATTATGTTTTCATGAAACTGCTTTTCAATCACTCTGGAAGGATTTCTATATCTTGAGTGTCTCCGATCCCTCAAAAAAAAAAAAAAATACACACAGAAATTGCTCCAGAACAGAAGGTCTAAATAACAGAACTCGGCCGAAAGCGGCAGACCGCACTATCGAACGGTATGAATTTCGACCGGAGGAATCAAAGTGAAGAGAGAAACATTGGAGGAGCTTACTTGTCATCGGCGAATTCGTTCACAAACAAGGAAAATTCAGTTGATTGACAAAGAGTCGTAAGGTGAAAGTTGTACTTAATACTACAGGGGTTAGTTCCACGTCTGATGTCACTCTACGATCAAAAAGCCGATCTCGCCGACGAAGACGTTTGACAGCACGAAATAGGTCCAGTGTTTTAATTCGGAAGGGGCTGCAGGGTTCAACGCAACGATTCGAGCGATTTTCTTAAAGAGAACACCGAAAATGCCACAGATTTGAGCTGGAGAGCAGAGTTGAGTAGTTAAGACCCATCTGCCTTCTACAAAAACACAAAACAACTGAACAACGAGCCGTCGTCTGTGGAGGCATCAGTGGGGTGGATCGAGAAGAGCGGGTATTTTAAAAATTTCTTGCCTGTTCGGAGAGCTGTCACCTGGCGGAATGACGTGGAAGATGAAACCCAAAAGCACACAAGTGACGGGAAGAATAGAGAAGGCTAAAAAGAATATAAATTCGTCCCCCCAGTGCCGTACGTCGTGCACTCCGAAGTCGCTACTGTCCTTTTTATTAGTTTTTTCTCAGAGCAGTTACGATTTGAGGACTTACAGACGCTGATTAATATGTGTCACAAACGCTCCAGAGTTGACTAACGTGTGTTTTTCAAAATACGATTCCAAGGAAAATTTTTAGGGAATTCAGGCAATCCCTTCAGTAAAACTCTGCAGAATTACATGTACATGTAAATGTCAAAGCAACAACCCTCCATCATAGATCGTGGAGGACACCCCCATAAAAAATGGTAAAAATGCGGGGACGGCAAGCATTGACATACTGTCGCGTAAGCGGTTCTTCTTTTCGAACATGTTTTTTTTAATATTTTTATGCGACACGAAGGAAATAGTCTCCAGTGATGCGCCATGATGGCCTGGTGTGCCGCCTGGACCGCAGCGCACCGCAGCGCGAATCACCAGCGCGCATGCGCAACGTGCCACCCCCTTTATTTGGGTGTCGTTTTTACTCCTATGGGGACACAGGGTCCGATGCTTATAAATGTTTTCGAGAGAAGTGCTCTTTTAGGTTTGTAAGCTACCATCTTAGTATGTTTAATCTATTAAAGTGCTAATTTTTGTCCCGTTGGAAATGAGAATTCCACTCAGATCTCATTGGCCAATCACAGCACACCGCCGATGTCCCCAGCTCAATAGTTTGTCGAAATCATCCCTATTTATCGATAACAATTGTGCACATCACATATAACTAGGCGTATTTCTACATCAATTGCATACATTTTTATGTATGTAGACTAGATTAGTCAATTTGGAACTTTTCGTTTCAATTCCGACTAAATCCTTCAGTGTAACCGTGGTCTGTGATTGGTCGGCGGCTGGGTGGTGGGGGAACTAGCAAGCGTCGTTGGTGCCCTCCCCGCAGCGGTACCATCAGAACATCGCCATCTTCTCCAGAGAACGGTTCGGGCGTCCTACTTAGTTTGGAAATGTAAGTATTACGTCTGGATATCATCCCTGGTCTCTTGGCTTGTGGTGTGACGGTTGGGCGTGAGTTTCGTGACTCCTCGGCACAGCCGCGTGCTCGTGGTCGTTCCTAGTGTTAGAATTTCGGTACGGATTCCAATCCAATTGACGCTTGGCTGCATGGTGCCTGGGCCCTCTGTGCGGTGCGCCCGTCCGTGGCCCCAACTGTTAAGCTTACCGGCGGGGTGGAGCGTCCTGCGCTTGCCTTGCGTTCGCGTGGCCACTGCGTTTCGGCCTTATGCCGGGCCGCTGTCAAAGTGTGACTCCTGATTTGGCGTTTCTGTCAGACGTGTTCTTGCCTCATGGCCCTAGTTCTCTGCGCCGCGTGTGGCGGCGTGCGCCGGTCGCCTAGTTTCTCGTGCGGTCTGGCGGCCGTCTTATTTCACTAACTATCGCCCTTCTCTTGGGCTAGTCAATTTTGTTCACTCGCGCTGCGGTGGGGCTTGCCGGCCTTCCTCCAGCGCCGCCATTTTGGTTGTCGGGTGTAGTGACGCTGCCTGGGCCGCTCCCCTTTCGTGGCCTGTCCACTAGTCTCGGGTCCGTGATAGTTCGGGCCGGCTCCCTCCGTGGCTTTTTGTCGTTCGTTGCGTTTTGCTTCTACCGATCTTGCTGTGCCAGCTTTCGGAGGGGTGGGTTGATCGAGCCTTTGTCCAGATCCGCCATGTTGTCGCTGGCGGCGGGCGCCTGCCGTCCCAGGCCTGTTTCCACCGGCGTACTCTCACTTGGCGTCTTTATTTTTTTCGGTCTTCTGGCGTGATGTGCTCGTCTTAATACTGCCATTCATGCTTAAGAAGCAGCCCGGCTGTTGCCTGAGTTGATGATTGTGACAAGCTTCTGACGTTTTACATTGTTTGTTGCAGGAAAAAATGGCGGAACAATATTGTCTAAGATGGAACAACCACCAAAGGACCCTAATTTCAGTCTTCGATTCCTTGCAAGAGCGAGGATGCATGGTAGATTGCACCTTGTCTGCAGAGGGGCGGAGTCTCCAAGCCCACAAAGTTGTCTTGTCAGCATGCAGTCCTTACTTAGAGGTGAGCAGTGTTCCTGGCTTCCTACTTTATTCACCCTGCCGGTTGTATTAAGTGTTGGCCTGCTGCCCATGGCGTTTCTTAATCTTACCATCATTTCAATGATGGTACGGACATAAAACTTGGGGCAGATGCAGGCCTGAAGAGGATTGTTCAGACGCGTCATGCTTTTGTCCTTTTTCGGAAGTTTTCAAGTTTCGGCACAGCCCACCCTACAGGTGACTAACTTCCTCTGCTTTCTTGTTCCAGGATCTGCTGACGAAGCATTACGACAAGCATCCTATCCTTATCCTGAAGGATGTAAAGTTCGAAGAGCTGAAAAGCATGTTGGATTACATGTACAGAGGAGAAGTCAATGTTGCCCAAGATCGCCTCAACACCTTCCTCAAGGCTGCGGAGAGTCTTCAGATCAAGGGTCTGTCAGATGGGGGTACAGATCCACCTGATTCTGGGGGGACTCCTGGAGCAACCAAGAGGACATCGAAAGGTGCCCCCGTTTCTGTTCGGTCAGAACAATTGACAGTTAGGACAACAAATTTAAATGACAACACATCAAGAGATGGAAGTATTTCACCTAGTCTAAGGAAACGAAGAAGAAGGCGGGGGTCAGACGCCTCCGATCAAGAATCAAGTTCTGTTGAGAAGCAATCTTCAGCCACTCCTGCTGCGGGACCTCTAGCTTCTTCTGACATGTTACCTACCGTGCCTACCTCTGGTCCTGCAGATGCTTCTGCACTTTTATCTATTATGGAGAATGAGACTGAACCGACTGATAGTGGCATATCCATTGCTTCAAATCAAGTGCCACTTCAAGAAAATGTGATAAGAGAAAAGGACTCCGAAACCCTTATTGAGCCTAAATCCGAGTTCCTTGATGATGATACTGCTCAAGATCTCCCAATGGAAGATGATGACATGTTTAGGGCTGGTCCCTCGCATGGTAGATCAGGTGTGTACGGTTTCGTCCTCAATATCCTCACTATTCTGTTGCTGTGTCCTAATCTTTTTTTGTTCTTTCCTCAGGAAACTTTGGGGGTGATGAGGACGTTTACATGGCTCAAGATTCTGGTGCTAATGCACAAGGTAAGAACAGGTATACGTGTAGGAGAGACCTAACCCTTGCTTCAGAGGTTCTAATTTTTATCAATCATCGATTTCTCACATTTGGTTTTTATACCTCTGAAGCAAGGGCTTGGACAATGATCTTTGGAAGAGTGACTTGAGTTCGTGGATGGCAGAGCAATGAAATGAGTGGGCACTCTTGTTTGCATTAGGTGTCTCATCTTTTCTCCGGTCTCCCATTTCAGACGGGGTGATGTGAGATTTGTCAATGCTCACGTTTTATAGGGTGCTCACTTGTTTCTGGACTGTTAAAGGCCTCTTTCAAAGATCAGTGTTTGGGCGTTTGAATGCTGGAATTCTAGCATTGCGAACGTCCTGTAGTTTGTTGTAGTTTTGGTTTTGTATTTTGGTGTCTGTATGGTGCTGCATTATTTCCGCTGAGGGTTGCATGTTGGCCTTGGGATGTTTCGACCGCTTCTGTTTCTTGCTTTGCCAGGTTAATATTTTTTTGTTAGGCTAACTGGGTGGGTAACAGACTGCCAAGCTCGTTTACGAGGATTTTCCACCAACTTTTTCACGAAGAGCACTGTTGTGCTGAAGATCGTTTATTTCTCCTGCCCAATGATCCTGGTCTGCGCCCCCTGCTGGTTGTTTGGTGTGCTGCAAGATCTTCATCGTCAATGCTATGGTAATGTCTTTATCTAGTGCTCCCAATGTGCTCCTACATGACTTGATCCTTTGAGTTGTACACATTTTTGTGGCACGTTGTATCAGTTAGGTTCTCCAGACGGCTTGTTCACTTATCCACATTGCGAGCTTAAGTCGGGTCTCTGGGGATGTTCAGTTTTGGCACTTGCGAGAGTTTTGGTGGTGCTAAAGTCTTGTCCGTGAGGTTGTCATTTTGTAGCTTTGGTCAGGGCATGAAGCTACAAATTGGCCGCAGCTATGGCAACACTGGCTATCCGATCTTCAGACCAAGGGCATCTGTGCTGTCTTCCCCAATTGATTTGCTTTAGGCTTTGCTTTATTTTTTCTTTGCATTTTAATTGTCTGTGCTGGAGTGCGTTACTGTGTACATCGTGTCTGGGATTTCACAATGGGGGGTTTACCTACTATCAATTCATCCCTTGCCATGAAACATTGTTGCTCTCATTGCTCGCTACAATGCCATTATCACTTGGTCCTCTACGTGAGTTGACCTCAGGCTGCTCAGTTTCTCCTTGCCAGTAGCCTTTTTAGTTCCAAATTGTCTAGTCGTTACCTTTTTACTAGTCCTACTTGGCTCAACTGGCAATTTGAAACGGGTCTTACACCGCACCTACACCTCAAGATGCATTCAAGATTGAAGACTTCGAGGTCCAAGAAAACTATGTATTTTATTGAAAATAAACCTATTGCATCTAACACTTTGTTCTCAATGACCTTATCCTTCCCCTGCAATCATTTGTCAAGTGCAATCAGTTTACTGTTCCAAATTCACCAGCCGAAGTGGCTTCAAAATTATCTGGCCTCGGTGCCAGCACATGTGGCTACAATTTCGGCGCTTCACGCCTGACCGTATGAGCCTCCTTTCATTTTAATATTCATGGGGTTAAAGTAAATAAACGCTGAGTTTGGTCAAAATTTTATTCCACTCTAGACATTACATGTCATTCAGGGGGTTGGGAGGGTCTGTGCGCTGATCCTTGCGCGATGGTGACAGTGCTGTTGGGCCGCCAGTCGTGCTGAGATCGCATGTGCGAGAGAAGGGCGTGCTTGTGCTTGGTGCGGTGCGGGCAGTACGGGCAGTGAAACTGGGGTTCCTTGCCGCACTCGAAGCGGCGGTGCTTGCACAGGGAGGGCTGGTGGCTGTACACCTTGCCGCAGGCATCGCAGCGGTAGCCTCCAGGGCGGCGGGAGGTACTCGGAAGAGGGGGGAGGGGCGGACAGGGCAGCCATCTCGAAGCGCACCCTGTGTAGAACGAGAATGAATTCTTAGATATGCGTGCGGGCAGGCCTTCTCTCAGGGGAAACCGGGGATTTCATTAACGGAATAAGACGACATAAATTTAATGCTCTGGTCAATTTATTATCAGTAGGTTTCGCTAGAGCCGTCACGCCGGTGCCCATTGGTGGATGGTCTTGAGGTGGGTGCGGAGAGCGTGCCGGTGTTTGGTGCGGTGCGGACAGAAGTGGCAGTGGAACTGCGGCTCTTTGCCGCACTCGAACTTGCGGTGCTTGCGTAGGGAGGCCTTGTGGTTGTACACCTTGCTGCAGTCGACGCAGTGGTAGCGGCCGTCAGCTCGGCGCGCGCTGTGGCCGGGCGGGGGCCGCGGGGCCGGGGCCGCCGCCTGGGGGAAGGGGAACGGGGCTGGGAAGGACTCGTCCCACTCTGGAAAGGAAGAGAAGAGCAGTGTGAGCGACTGGCAGACGTTTGGCGGCGCGCGCTCTGGCTGTGGTCGGGCGCGGGGCGGGACGGAGTTCGTGCCGAGGGGTTCACATAGCAAACGCCGTCTCTGATTAAGAAAATAGGAAAGTGCACGGTAAGCGAGGTTCGCGCTGCGGTTTGGCTCGCGAAGATTATTTTATTTCCACATCATGAGCAGTCGTTCAGTACAAGCAAGTCATAGTTCTGCCGCAGGCTGTCATATCGGCGGGTGGCCGAGGTCGTGGCCCCCGGGGCCGGGGTAGTACTCGTAGCCGTAGCGTGTCATCTTGGGCAGCTTGGTATCGTGCAGCTTCTTCATGTGCCGGTTCAGGTTGCTGCGGTAGCGGGAGCGGTACGGGCAGTAGGCGCACACGAACGACTCGGTGGCGCTGACCGAGCCGGGGCGCGCCAAGTGCGGGGCGGGGCCGGCGGGGCCGGCGGGGCCCCCTGCGTGACCCCCCGCGGGGCCCGGGGCCCACTGCTGGGGGTGCGTGGGCTGCCACGGGACCGAGGGAGGCTGCTGGTGCTGCATGCCGTAGCCGTCGACGTCTGCAACAAACCACGCACGCGTGAGAGCGGGCCCGCGACGCACCGGAGTATGGCGGGTTGCCTAGCACTTTCGGGGACGGCAAGGTGAACAAAGTTTCCAGTTCGTTTTTCATTCAATTTAATTCTCAGGAAAAAGGGCAGAAGGGCATGCAGTGAAGCCGCCGGGCGTCGGCGTCAGGTGTCGTGGGTGAGCAGGTGGCGGCGGAGGTTGCCCTTCCGCTTGCAGCGGTGCGGGCAGTGCGGGCACTGGAACTGCGGCTCCTTGCCGCACTCGTAGCGCCGGTGGTGCGACAGCGAGGACCGGTGCACGTACACCTTGCCGCAGGCCTCGCAGGGGTAGGCGCTGTGCTGTCCGTGCTCCCGCGGCCCCTTGCTGCTCGGCGCCGAGGCGGAGGCCGCGGCGGCGGCGTAGCCCGCGAAGCGCCGGGCCAGGGCCTCCTTGTCCACCGGCCGATACTCGTCGTACTCGTCGCTCATGTCGTACTCGTCGGTCATGGCACTCCAGCCTGGAAGCCAAAGCCGTAGATATTAGTTGGGCAAGTGCTCCTTGCACCACGTACACTCCGCTGGGGTGCGTCCGCGACCGGGAGAACACGGGAAGGAAAGACAACAACACAGAGTAGGGGTGGTGGGACGTAGTTTATTGGATAGCCAGAGGGGGTGCGACCAACGGGTCCGCGTCTAGGGGCAGCCCTTGGGCAGGTTCGCGACCACGTTGTGCCGCATGCGGAGGTGGCGCTTGTAGTTGCCGCGCAGCTTGAACCGCAGCGGGCAGTACTGGCACGCGATCTGGGGCTCCTTGCCGCACTCGTTGCGCAGGTGGCCCTTGAGGGAGGTGAGCCACTGGTACTGCTTGCCGCAGCGCTCGCAGCGGAAGGGCCGGTCGTGCCCCCCGCCGTCCACCCCCATGAATCGGAACGAACCTGGCGAGAGGGAACGTGGCGTGTTAGCGGCACCGTCCAGGGCAGAGGCCAGCAGGGCCGCGGGGGACAGGGCCAAGATGGGCACGCGCATGGAGACGGCTCGCGGCTCGCTTTCCCGGTCCTGGACGGGGCTCAGAAAGGGTACGGCGGGGCTGCGCTCGGGGCCGCGCCGGCCGTCCGCCGCTTCGTTTCCAAGCTCAGGCCGTGCTGGGCCTTGAGGTGCCGTCGCAGGTTGCCCCGCAGCTTGAACTTCATCGGGCAGGCCGGGCACGGGTTCTGGGGCTCCTTGCCGCACTCGTAGCGCCGGTGGTCGCTCAGCCCGCGCTCCCACATGTACGCCTTGCCGCAGTCGCTGCAGCGGTGGCGGAGCAGCGGGTCCGTGCGGCGGCTGCGGCGGGCCGCCCTAGCCACCACCGGCACGAACTCGAACTCTGCAAGATGCGGAGAGGCAGTGGAAAGTGTTAGTGGCTGCATCTTCCGCCGCAGACAGCGAGGGGAGGGGGGACGGGGGTTTCTAGTCCCGAAAATTCAGAGGAAATTTTTAGGGGAAAATCCATCACAGCCAATAAAATTTCAGATTTTTTTTGTTGGAAATTTCGACGTTTTTCTGTAAAATTCTGGATCTTTTCCGAAAATGTTTCAGAAAGCTTCGGGACTAGAAACCCTGAGGGGGCCACGACTACGTACACAACAACAATTAAGATGGGACTGCAAGGCATGTCACCGGGCAAAACACTATATTTTATTTTTTTTCCAGCAACCTATCACATATGAAACAAAAGCACAAAACGAGAATCGCGAATAAATAAATAAATAAATAACGGGGACGACATCTTTTGGTGGAGGGCTTGCAGCGCAGCCGTCACACTTGGTAGGGGTGCTGCGTGCGGAGGTGGCTGTCCAGGTGGTGCTTGCGCTTGGCCCGGTAGATGCAGTGCGGGCAGGCGAACTGCGGCTCCATGCCGCACTCGAGCTTCTGGTGGTTGCGCAGCGACGGCAGGAACTTGTAGGAGCGGCCGCAGCGCGAGCAGGCGTAGTTGTCGCGGACGTGGTGGTGGGTGGGGCCGGCGGGGCCGGCGCCGGCGGACGGCCGCCTCTTGCTAAGCCACGCCCGCTGCAGCGCCACCTCCTGGACCCAGCTCGACGGCGGCAGCCAATCTGCAAACGCACACGCAAAAGGTCAGAGCTCACCGTCGCGCGCGCACCCGCCGTCAACCTCACGCTGGCTGGCCAAAGGGTTCCCCATGAGAGAGTTCAGTCACAGAATCGTTCGTACTTTGACATCGTTTAATCGTGGAAAAGGGTAACAAAACGCTATTCAACAGGGAAAAAGTTTTGTGAAAGTTACATGGTGCGCGTCTTTAAACCAGGAGCGTAGCCAGAGGGGGGGGGGGGGCAAAAAACCCTCCCAGAAACCGGAGCGCGGCATATCAGCCCCCGGAAAACACTGTCTGGCTACGCCCCTGCACAGCACGAGAGAATCAAGAGCCCAGGCCCAGAAAGTCCGGGCGCACGTTGTGGATGCTGATCATGTGGTTGTCGCGGTGGTGCTTCCGCCGGCCGCGGTACGGGCACATGGTGCAGGGGAACTGGGGCTCCTGGCCGCACTCCAGGCGCAGGTGGTTGCGCACCGACGTCGAGTACTGGTACTGGCGGCCGCACCGCGGGCAGGAGAAGGGCGGGCCGGGCCCGATGGGCGCGAGGCGGCCGTAGGCTCCGCCGGCTCCACCTGTCGGGGCAGAGGAGAGGAGGGGTCGGGTTAGCGCCGGCAGCAGCGAGCGCCCGACGACCGCGCGGTAGGCAGTCCCGCAACGCACGGCAGCGCGACAGAACTGCCTACCTGCCGGGGGCCGTGGGCAGCCGTGGGCAACCGTGGTCTGGGGGGCCGAGTGTGTGTAGGAGTGTTGTGTCGGGAGCAGGTAAAGGGCGAGACCGTCGGATGGGGACAGTTGGATGTTTAATCAGCAGATTAACGCGAACAACATGTGGCAGACGCGGACGGGGCGGCGGGTCGCGCTCAGGGCCTGCCGCCGTGACGCGCCTGCAGGTGGTACACGAGGTGGTGCTTGCGCTTGGCGCGGTGCGGACACAGCGGGCACTGGAACTGCGGCTCGCGGCCGCACTCGAACTTGCGGTGCTTCCAGAGGCTGGGGTGGTGGCGGTAGGTCTTGCCGCACGCCGGGCAGCTGAAGGGCGGCCCCGCCGTGGACCCGTACGACCCGTAGGACCCGGAGGGCCCCGCCGCCGGCGGGTAGGGGGCCACGGGGGGCTCCGGGACGGGCTCCGGGACGGGCGCCGCGTACCAGTCTGAAACAGGACAGCGTGACATGTCAGTGAGGCGCGCCGGCACCGGCGGGTGTCACGCGGCCTGCGTGGGCTCGGACACGGCTACCTCTAGGACGACGCGGACGTGGACGCGGACGTCGAAGGCATCGGGAAGCCCTGGTGGACGGTGCCGACGTGGCGGCGGAGGTGCGCGGCGCGCTTGAAGCGCAGCGAGCAGTAGGGGCAGCAGAAGGAGGGCTCCTTGCCGCACTCGAAGCGCCGGTGCTTCCACAGGCTCTGGGCGTGCTTGTACACGTTGCCGCAGCCGTCGCACACCTTCCTGGCCGCGAGCTGCGGGTCGTGCTGGTCCAGGGCCGCGTGCTGGCCGTGCCCGTGGCCGCCGTAGCCCTGGTGGAGCAACAGCCACGACGCTGCGGGAGGGAGGCAGAGACGAGCGGTTAGCGCGGGCAAAGCCAGCCACGGAGAGACAGCAGCAGAGCATGGCGGGGAAGGAAGGGGCGGGAGAGACACCACGACAGACACATGAGGGGGGCGAAAAGATTTATTTCAAACGGGTCGATAACAACAGGCAGGACGGGAAGGGGCGGCCGGGCCCGGCTCAGCGGGCGTGGCGGTGCTTGCGGTGGATGTGCAGCTCGAGGTGCTGCTTGCGCTTGGCCTGGTGCGGGCAGTGGGGGCAGAAGAAGGACGGCTCCTTGCCGCACTCGAACTTGCGGTGCTTCCAGAGGCTCTGGCCGTGCTTGTACGCGTTGCCGCACTCAGCGCACACGTAGCGGCCCGCGTCCTGGCCGGGGCCGCCGGGGCTGCCGGGGTCGCCGCCGAGACCCGCGCGCACCATCCACAGGGGCAGCGGCACTGCGGGCAGCCAGCAGAAAGGGGCCGAAATTAGACCAGCTCCGGGTACCAGGCGGGGCGGTGACGGCACAGGGGCGGGGCGAGAAACAAGAGGCAGTCGGTTAGAAAAGTAAAGGATCACTTTATTAAACAAGCAAATCAGGAAACATGACGGTAACTCTATGGCCACGCAGGGCATTGATCACATAGTGCATTGGTTTCATCGGGCGTCGGAGCTTCGAGGCCGCTCAGACTCGGGGGCGCGCTACTGCCGGTGGTGACGCTGGATGTGGAGCTGCAGGTGCGCCTTGCGCTTGGACCTGTGCACGCAGTACGGGCAGGAGAACTGGGGCTCGATGCCGCACTCGTAGCGCCGGTGCTTGGACAGGGACGACTGGTGCTTGTAGACCTGGCCGCACAGCGGGCACGGGAACTTCTGCTGGCCGTCGCCGGCGTCCATGGCAGCGGCGTCCAGGGCGGCGGCGGCCAGGGTCCCCGTCGGGCCCGGGGCCGGCGATGAGGCGGACCGCTTACGCCGGCCGCCCTGCGCCAGCGGCGCCAAGCTCACCGCCGTGATGGTCTCGAGCGGCGTCAGCAGCCATTCTGGAACACAGCGGCGTCTGTGAGTGGCACGGCCACGGTCTCTGTAGGGGCCGGGGCCGTCAGGGCGGGGGCTGGCCGTGCCGGCGGCTCATGTGCAGAAGCAGCGTCCTCTTGCGCTTGGCGCGCTGCGGGCAGTGCGGGCACTGGAACTGGGGCTCCTTGCCGCACTCGAACCTGCGGTGCGTGCTCAGGGAGGCTCGGTGGCGGTACGTCTTGCCGCACCGGGGGCACGAGTACGCCCCCTCCAGCTCGAGCTCTAACACTGCAAAAGAAGAGAGGACACAGCTGTAGACGTGGCACACAGGGCTGCTCTCACGCAGCCTGGAGGGGAGTTGCTAACCGATGGAAGGGGTCTAGAAAAAAAAACAACACCAACTCATTGTCGTCGGTTTAATTCACAATGGAAATATGCAAGAACTTTAAGAAACAACAAAAACAAAACGAATAGCACTACTACAAATCTGGAAGTAAAGGTATGTACTACAAGAACGCACACTGTGACCTAAATAAATGCAAATTTAAATAAGAGATATTGTTCCACAAGTAATGAATGAGGTAATAGTGTAACATACAAGTCGCATAATAGATAAGGGAACATTTATAAACCACAGTTTTAAAAAATCTTGCTGCTTGCAAGGCTGGTGCAGGAAGCAAACTGTTGCTGGTGCTGCCTTAGTCTCCGACTACAGGCTTAATGGGTTCGATTCCCACAGACAGTTCCAAGCACCTGCCAGCAAGTTTATGTTACACGCTTTATGACTGGTACCCACTAGAGAGATAAATATAATTAATATTATAGGTATTTCGACGTTCAGGACCAAAAGAAATCTAAACATAAAACACAATATGTGAGTACTGGGTCCACATTACGTCTAGCTATGTCTCATTTGCAAAAAGGGTTTTGCTTGCAAAACAAAGGGAAAACAACTATGACACCCTGTAATTGTTTTCGTATATAATGTAAATCAGTTCCAGAAAAAATTGTGCAACAGCACATTTGAACACAAGGTATTTATAAAGAAATATCAGACTATTGTTACAAGTACAATAACATGCTAATATGACTAGTTGGTTTGATTAAGTATATGTTTTGACTATTTAGATTACAGACAGTCTATATACACAATAATGTAATCATGTAATTAATGAACACAATTTGTGGTATCCATCAGCCTTACATGCCGACCACAAAATATCCAAACAGAAAATCAAGACATAAAATGACACACAAGAAGTCATCACATTATCTCCATAAAGAGGCAATAAACCCTTCTTTAGACTGATCAAAGTAAATACAGAATCCTGAGGCCCACATGAGGATGGAATCATTCATAGTCACCCCATCCGAGGGCTACAGTTAAGTAGGTGAACATCTTTATCATATGACACAACACCAAATTGAAGCTCTCCGCATGGAGGGGAACTGCCCGGGATATGAAAAGCTTATCACAATAAAGAAAAGGTTGCACTTCCGACAGCGCCAGTGAAAAGTGCACGTATTATCACAAAACATATCAGGTGGGCAACCCGCCCGCACTCCCGCGTCGATGACGCGCCAGAAAAAGCATAACCGTGCCCTTCCCGGGAACGGGCGACTTCCCGTGCGTGTAGTGTGACTAGTCAAGTGATCGATCCCACAATGCAATACTCTCTCGCGGACAGCGGTGGCACGGGGACGAGGCGGAGACGTCTGGCGCGCCGCCACCGAGCGGGAGCTACTCGTGTCACAAGAGGAACTGCGTGAGGTCGATGGTGGGCAGCGAGGTGCGCGTGTGGTGGAGCGGCGCCTGCGGCAGGCCCAGGCCGGGGCTGGGCGACGGCGAGGGCGTGTTCCAGCGGCCGGGGCCGGCGCACGCGGCGGGCCCGCGGATCACGGAGGTGGCCGACGAGGTGGAGTGGGGGCGCGCCATGAACGGCTTCACGTCCTCGTCGGCATCCTGGTCGTCGTCGTCGTCGCGAAGGCCGACGGGGGCGTCCACGAGCAGACCGAGGCGCGGCCAGCCTGCGGACACAGAGGGGCGCGGGGTTAGCGGCATCCGGGAGGGACCCCCCGCGTGTCAGCCGGAGCACCCGCTGAAGCATGCCGCTCTAGAGGTACGTACAAAACAAATAAAAATCCAGGCTGGGAAAAGCGCCACTACAGCACGGCACAACACAGCACGGCACAGTTCGTCCACCGCCCGTACCTCGGTGACACAACGCCTGTCCGAACTGTCTACAAGCTTTCCTGGGGTTCGGGTTCTAGGGCTAGCAGTCCAGTCTGAGTCAGTGGGCGGGTTATTATCGCAATTTTATTCTCCAAACGCAACGCAACGACTACACAGTTCAGAAAAGGTGGTGGCGCCAGTCCGGGGCCGCGGCCACGCCCCCCGCAGCCACGCCCCCCGCGGCCCCGCCGCGCCTTTGCTTCATGTGCCGTTCGCGGACGTGCTTCTTGAGGTTGCCGCGCAGCTTGGAGCGGTGCGGGCAGTGCGGGCACTGGAACTGCGGCTCCTTGCCGCACTCGAACTTGCGGTGCTTGCGCAGCGAGGCGGCGTGCTGGTAGGTCTGCGCAGACAGACGGGCGGGTCGTACAGGGGCGGGGCAGGGTAGACTCACGATCACAGCGGCTCCGCGCCGAAGACATACAGACCTTGGCGCACGTGAGGCAGCTGTACGCCTTCAGGTCGCCGCCAGCGCCGGAGGCCCCGGGTCCGGGGGCGTGGTGGGCGGACACGGGGACGCCCTCCCTCGCCGGGCTCGGCTCCCACACCGAGAACACGGACGGGTCGTAGTCTGGGAAAGGGCAACAGTTTCAGAATGAGAACAACCGCGGCGCAACGCTGCCCCTCCCTCCGTAAGAGCAGAGTACCACCACGTGACCACAAGGGGAGCGCAGCACGAGGCCAATACTTAGATGTTCAGCAACAGGGCGCATGATTTCTAAAATTACAAATAAAAGAGCGACTCCGAAAATTCCCATTCAATTTCTTTTATTATTATTATTATTTCTATTTTCCAAAAAGTCAGCTGTCCGTGAGCGCGAACACGTTAGGGTACACGGTCAGCCCGATGCTGTGGCAGGGCCGGGAGCGGCGGATGTGCCGGTACAGCGAGCGCCGGTACTTGTAGCCGTTGCCGCACTGCGGGCAGCTGAAGGCGAAGGCCCCCGGCGGCCGGCGGCCCGGCTCCGCACCTGTGGACCAAGCAGCAGCCGTCAGTGTGGGGAGGAGTCCCAGAGGCGTGTCGGCCTGGAGGGGGGGGGGGGGGGGGGGTGAGAACGACACGGTCAGAGGCGGAATAGAAATAATTTATTAGCGGTCAAGAGGAACAGAGTCAGGTCAGGAGTCCTCGGCCTGCGGCTGGAGGTGCTTCTCGCGGACGTGCCGGATCAGGTTGGAGCGCAGCTTGGCCTTGTACGGGCACAGCGAGCAGTGCTGCTGGGGCTCCATGTTGCACTCGTAGCGGAGGTGCCGGATCAGCGACTTGCGGTACTTGTAGGGCTTCCAGCAGTTTTGGCACACGAAGGAGGCACCGTCTGCGCCGCCACCTGAAACACCGGGACGCGTCGCCAGTTAGAGCCTGTATCGGAGTCCCGGGGCCGCTTCGGGGTGGTGGAGGTCGTCTAGCGTCGGAAGGGAGTGCGAGGAAATAGACCAATTTCGTAAGAAAACAAAACAAGATTTATTTCCAGTTGTCACAGTCGCGGCGCGAGTAGCCTCGCGGCGTTCACAGGGGCGGCCAGTTGTGCGAGTTGCGCAGGTGCTTGGTCAGGTTGGTCTTGAGCTTGGTGCGGTGCGGGCAGAAGTTGCACTGGAACTGCGGCTCCTTGCCGCACTCGAACTTGCGGTGCTTGTGCACCGACGAGTAGTGCAGGTACTCCTTGCCGCAGTCCGTGCACACGTACGCGCCGTGGAGGCGGCCGGCGAAGCCGCCCTCGCGGTAGTACCAGCCGTCGCCCGCCTCCCGGACCCTGGTCACGACCTGCCCGGGGTAGCCGACGGGGCCGACGGGGGGGCCGAGCGGGGGCCGAGCGCGGGGCCGACGGCGGGGCCGTATGCGGGGCCGTAGGCGGGGCCCAGCAGCGGGCCGCCCGAGTGAAAGCCTGCAAGCACACAACCACATTAGAGCTGCGCCAGAACCCGTCCACCCGAAGGGCCCAGGACACCCACACAACCAACGGCCAAGTGTGAAGAAACGGTGCTTTTATTGTTTCCGAACGCCAATTACAAGTGCAGAAACCCCGTCGCGCTACGCGATGCCGGGGTGGTCCGTGGGGTCGCCGGGGCCCCCGGGGTCCCCAAAGCCGCCGGGACCACCGAGGGCACCGAGGGCCGCGGGGAGGCCGTGCTGCCGCTGCTGCTGCTGCTGCCACATCTCGGCGGGGTGCACGGTGAGCAGGTGCTTCTGCAGGTGGTGGCGGCGCTGGGCGCGGTGCGGGCAGAAGGCGCAGGGGAAGCGGCGCTCGGTGCCGCACTCGAAGCGCTGGTGGCTCAGCATGCTGGTCCGCCAGCGGTAGCCCTTGCCGCAGCGCGGGCAGCGGAAGGGGGACGTCGCCGACGAGCCGCCCGCGAACCCCTCAAAGTCGCCGCCGCCGCCGCCGAACAGCGCTCCTGAACACGAGAAGGGGCTCCTGTCAATGAGAGACGCACGGGGCGGCACGAACAGGGGTGCGGGGCGGGCGGGGAGAGGGGTCAAAACACGAGCGCGAGCGGCTGAGAAGCAACTCCTTTATTTCACGTCACTGGCCGGCCAGGGGCCGGCGAGGCCGCCCAGCCGGGCCTGCTGCTGGCCGTGGGTGAACATGTAGTGGCGCTTGAGGTTGTTGGACTGCGTGTACGTGACGCCGCACACCTGGCAGCGGTACGGCCGCTCGCCCGTGTGCGTCATGAAGTGCCGCTTGAGGTTGCTGGTCGAGGACAGCACCACGCCGCACGTGTTGCACTGCAGCGGGTTGCCGGCGGCGGGCGTGGGCAGCTGCGGCGGCAGCGCGGGCAGAAGTGCTGCGACAGAACACACCACGGTTAGGCCTGCCCTGCCCTGCCCCCTCCCCTCCCCGTCCAGGAGGCGGCCAGGGCGAGCATGGCGCCCGGACGGTAGGCAACGCCTCGCACGCATGCCGTGCGGGCTGGCCTACCCCGGCGCTCGCAGGCGCTCGGCGCCGCCCCGCGCAGTCGCCGCTGTAAGGCGAGAAGTCGAGCGTACATTGTGAGCCAAGGATGCGGGCACCGCCCGGCGAATAAAGGGGAGGGGGGGGGGGGTGAGTCGCACGCCTCATCACAATGATCGATAAAAGCCAGTTCTAAAAAAATAATTGAGATACATGAATGGAAAGTTCGAGCTTTTCAAAGCAAGTTTATTATTTTACTGACAAAATTAAATGTGAATACACGGAATCGGTTTCTGAACGCAAAATTATGATTTTCAAAACAAACTGGCTCCAAGAAGCCATTTACGCGAATAGTGACTGAAATTGCTCATTGCAATATGCTATAAATAAGCTAACATTCACTTTCTGTGTCGAGCTCACATTGGCTTAAAGAGATCCTGCCGTATGCAATTAAATAAACAATTTGCCGCTAAAATCGTCTTACACCACTGACTTTGCGGAATTCACAATATGAACTTAGACAACAAAACATTGTAGTATTGCACAAGGAACTTCCCGCCGTGTTTCGAAGTAAACTGTCCTTTCATGCGAGCAGGGAAGTGCGTAGATCCTACATTTATATGGTAACGTTTTGTGACAAGGGTCTGAAGTCTCCGACCACAAAGAATTCCAATCTCGATTCGTCATCTTATAAAGGTACAACGAGTTGTCAACGCTATTTCTGTAAGCTCAAGTGACCCTCAGGACCAGGAGCTCCGGAGGGATCCGACGACAAACTGGAGCGCCCACATGACGTCGAGGGTGGCCGACGGGCACGGGGGGCCCGGAGCCACCGCTCCCAGCGGGGGCGGGGGGAGGGCGGACGTCGTCGTCGAGGTCCTGGGGAGCCCGCCAGGACGGGGGCCGCGCAGGACGCCTCCGGAGTGGGCGGCTCAGAGGGCGGCGCCGGACGGCTGCGCGTGGCCGTGGCGGTTCCGCATGTGCCGCTTGAGGTGGGAGCTCTGGCGGAAGGAGAGGCCGCACTCGCGGCACTGCATGGGCTTCTGCCGCGAGTGCGAGAGCGCGTGCCGGCTGAGGTAGTCGGTGCGGGAGAAGCCCATGCCGCAGTCCGGGCACTTGTACGGCCGCTCGCGCGTGTGCGTCAGCTGGTGCCGCTTGAGGTTGCTGGGCGTGGAGAAGAGCACGCGGCACAGCGAGCAGCGCAGCGGCTCGTCCGGGTCCAGCGGCACGTCCCCGACGTCGTCTGCACAGAGAGGGTGGCGCGTTAGTGGCGGGCACGTCGGGCGGGCCGGGCGAGCGGTGGTGGTGGTGGTGGTGGTGGTGGTGGCGGCAGGGAACGGCAACGGTAGACGTCAGTCAACTTCACTTCAAACTTTATTACAAACAAAACAAACGCAAACAAACATTGACTATTATCCCTGAGACAATGGAAACACTCATCACCTCAAACAAAACACAAGAACAAAGGCGTGCGGTGCGGCGGCGGTCACTGGCGGTAGTGGCGCTTGGAGTGCTGCTTGAGGTGCGCGCTCTGGCGGAAGGACACCCCGCAGACCTTGCACAGGAAGGGCTTGGCCTTGGTGTGGATCAGCTCGTGGCGCGACAGGTCCCCGTTCTTGGTGAACGCCATGCTGCACAGCCGGCACTTGTACGGCCGCTCGCCCGTGTGGCTGCGGTAGTGCATCTTGAGCGAGTGCCGCGTCGAGAGCACCTTGAGGCAGACGTCGCACTGGTTGTCCTCGAGCCGGATCAGCTTCTGAGCCACCTCGTCCACCACGTAGCGCCCCGCCGGCGGCAGCTGCAGCGTCACCCGCGACCCTGGGCAGAGCGATGCATCACAGTGTTAGTCCAAAGTCACGACCACAGTGCTACGCTTCGAAAAAAAAAAAGTTTAAAGTTGTTTCCTCCTGATGGATGAGTGAGTTGAATCAGAATGGAAGGGGAAGCTAGGACACGAAAGTAAGAGACTCGGGAGTAACAACAGTGGCATTGCATAATTTATTCTCAAAGTTGACAATGAATTCAAACGTCATCAGAAGTGCACACATGCCATTCGTTAGGGAGGCAATATCTTTGGTCTTAGTTTTAAAGTTTCAACCCAATGGACAGAGAGAATCCTTAAAAATTAAATCGAATATCCCAACACTACGTCGTCTACTTCCATAGGCAAAAATCATTAAGTACTAACCATAACATCGTTAAAACTACAGTTTTAAACAGACAACTAGAACGCGAAAAGACTTGAGGGGTTAGTAAATGCTACAAAACAGGAACATAATGTGTTACATATACATAAGAAAACACCAACAATACAATATAGGAATAAGAAAAATCATCATAATTAGCTAAGACAACGACTATTACAGGTAAACCAGCCGGAGAACTGCACCACCTCCTTCACACAAAGGGCGCCTCGGAGAGTTCCGCGGGGGGCCCTTGAGGCAGTGGCGGCGCCTCCGGCGCTTGCGCTGCCTCCACAGAGGCTGCGGCCGTCGCGGGGGGGCGGATGCCGTGCTGCTCCTGGCAGTGCTTCTGGATCTCGTTGTCGCGGAAGAACGCCTGGGAGCACCGGGGGCACTTGAAGCGCCGCCCACCCTCGGCCTTGTAGTGCAGGCGGAACTTGTGGTAGAGGTAGGCCTTGGCCGGGAACATCTTCTCGCACGAGAAGCAGTACTTGACCTCCGGCCGCGCCTCAGTCTCGGTCACCTCGACCTTGACCTTGGCGGCGGCCTCGGCGGCCTCGGCGGCGGCGGCGACCGGGTCGTAGCCGTGGCCGCGGACCCAGTGCTCCTTCAGGCTGCGGTGCAGGTTGAAGCGCTGGCCGCAGCGCGTGCAGCACATGCGGCCGTGCACGTGCACGTCGTACAGGTGCGACATGAGGTGCTGGACGGGCGTGTGGCACTGGTAGCACCAGCTGCCGCCCACGGGCCGCTTGCGCAGCTTCCGCTTCTTGGCCACCCGGATGAGGCGGATGACGGAGCTGGACGGGGCGCCGACCACGCAGCGGTAGCGGTCCGCGCCGCCGTTCGCGCCGTCCTCGGCGGGTCGAGCCGACTGCGAAGACGTGCCGGCCCCCGCCAGCAGGCGGACGAGGCGGCTGCGGCGGCTGCGGCCCTTCCGGGAGTGGGGGTGCGCGCGGAACATGCGCTCGCCGATCTTGTAGGGGAAGCCCTTGGCCGCCTTGCCCTTCCCCGGCCTGGGCGCCGCGGCCGCGGGCTCGCCGGGAACCATCCCCTTCCGAGGCCGGCCCCGCTTCCGGATCGGCGCGGCGGCGGCGGCGGCGGGGCCAGCGGCCACGGGGGGAGGGTGCTGGCCGGCGTGCCTGGCCAGGCAGTGCAGGCGCAGAAGGTTGTGCGTGGGGAAGAAGGCGCCGGGGGGGCAGAGGCCGCACGGGAAGCGCTGGCCGCCGGGGCCGCGGTGCGTCTGCAGCAGGTGCAGCTTCAGCTTGTCCACCATCGCCCAGCACAGGTAGCAGAGCGTCTTCTCCGGGACGCACTCGTGGTGCGCGGCCGGCTCCACCGCCCCGGCTGCAAGGCATAAGCAAAAGGGGAGGCGATGAGATGCCCGTCACAGCACACCGAGTCAGTTTAAAATTGTTTACATGGTCTTTTCTATTTTTTTGTCGAGTGAAAGGGGCCGTCCACATATTACGTAATCACGAGTTTCGAATGAAGAACCAGCGTTTATGCAGTGTTTGAAGACGGGAAAAATAATTTTCAATTCTTTTTTTTTAAAGTTCGACTAATGTACTTTATTGATCTCAAGTACACGATTACAAAATGCCAAAAGCTCTTTGGTCTATTCCAGAGACTAGTCCTGAGTCGGGAGTGGCCGTGTCCATCCCGCAGCGCCGGACACCAGTACCAGTCTGGAGAGAGGGACATTGTCGTCCCAGTCGTCACCTTCCTCTGCATCTACAGTTTCTACGCGGCCGGGGCAGCTTCGACGCGACACTGTGGCAATTCCGAACAGCTTTAGTTCCACACAAAATAAAATTACGACGAAATACGATTACTAAATCAGAAGGGCGCCTCCCCCCCCCCCCGGAAGCAAAGTCGCGACCCCCAACCCATGCGTGATTACGTAGTGAGTGGACGCCCCTAGGACAGGTCGTGGGTGGAGCGCTTACCGTCTGTGTCACAGGCAGGGGGTGCGGGGGGTGCCGGGGGCTCGGCCGGGGGTGACTGCGTCTCGGGGGGCGGCTCCGCCTTCGCCCCCTCCCCGTGGTCCAGCTTCACGTGGTCCGACAGCTCGCCGTTCAGGTCGAAGCGCCTGCCACAGTTCGGCAGCGGGCACCGGTGCGTGCGCCGGCCCAGGTGCAGAGCGCGGTTGTGCTCCAGGCGAGCCTTGAAGCCGACCAGCTTCACTTCGCACGAGACGCAAAAGTACGGCGCCGCGGTGTCGGCGATGTCCTCCGCCTTTACAACCTGCAGCTTCTTGGAGCTGCGCACCGGGCGGACAGCCGGGCGGCGACGGGCGTCCTCCGCACCCAGCACCTTCCTGGGGCGGCCAACCGGACGGCGACCTGGGCAGCGGCAGGGCACGGCGTCAGTGCAAGGGCGTCGACGTGAACGGGCAACACCAACAGGGTGGCTGGCAACTCGCGTACCTGACTTGGGCGCCGGCGGTGCGGCGTGGGGCTCCTGCGGGGTCGAGACGGTGGCCTCGGCGGCAGCCTCGGCGGCGGCCTCAGCACCAGCGAGGTCCTCGTCTGCGTTCCAAACGGTGTCGCCACTGGCGCCCACGGCGTTGTCCTCGGCGGGGGCCCCGCTCTGGTCGCCGCGCAGCTTGGGCTGCAGGAAGCTCATGTTCCCGGGGTGGGCGGCGAGCATGTGCCGGCGCAGGGAGTCGTTGGTGTCGTACGGGCGCCGGCAGCAGGGGCACGGGTGCCAGGTCGGCTCCTGGTGGTACGCGGCGTCGTGCAGCCTGAGGGCCGCCGCGCTGCCGAAGGACACGCAGCACGAGTGGCAGGTCTGCGGCAGCGCCGCCGGGTGGCCCAGCGTCTGCATGGCCGCCAGGGCGCCGAAGCGCACGCTGCCGGGCGCGATGCACGGCACGACGTCGAGGCCGTCCCCGGCGCCGCACCCCCACGCCTCAATCTCCACGTCGACGGGGTCGCAGTGGCCGTTCAGGAAGCCTGCGGCATTTTCAGAAACAGACGGATGCCGTCGGATAACACTTTTTTTTTTTTGGGGGGGGGGGGGGACTTCAACTCGGACGTGAATAGCAAGAAAACACTTCAAACTTAAGGGTCCAACATTTCCCGTCGTACAAATGCAACCGGTATCATGCACGAACAACAGCCAACTAACTACTGGATCACCGGGGAGCAAACTACTGAAAGGACCAACTACTAAACTACTTTTCCCCACCCACGAAGAGGTTCTGAGGAGTTTTAACCCCGAACGTGCTCCTCACCCCACAGCGACAGCGGGCGCCAGTCTCACTGACGGGGGGCTGCACGAGGCAGCAGCAGCCTACCTCTGGGGCCGTCGGGACGCAGGCGGCGCCTCCGGGTCTGGGTCTGGAAAGCAGCACGCGGTAAGTACCTGGTGTACACCTGGCCAGAGAGCGAGCGAGGGGACAAATGAACACGGCCGACGGAGCTACACATACTTAATTTTATTTGAACCACAACAAGTTTTCGCAGGAAGGCGTACAAGAATGAATGAAATTAAAAAAAAAGCACGCTAAGAGTACACGGGACGCAGAGGCGTAGAGAGAGGGAGAGGGGAGGGAGGGGCCTCGAAGTCTGTCTACGCCCCCTGACACAGGAGGAGAACCACAAGCTACTGCGTCCGCCACCACACCAAAATTAGAGTCTTTCTACGCCACTGGGCGGGACCCACGAGGCAGAAACCTGCGAGTAGCCGAGCCGGGCGCGCTACTCTCGTAGGGCGGCAGCCTGCGCCTGCAGCCTGCAGCCTGCAGGGCCTGCAGCCTGCGGCGCCTGCAGCCCGCGCAGCACGCTTTGCTCGCCTACTGGCAGGGCCGACCAAGCCCGGTCCCGGGCCGGACCAGCCCGGGTCTGAGGGCACGAGGTCCCCCAGAGCGGCAGCCGTGCGCGTGCACCTCGACAAGCACGAGACTGGCACTGCCCGAGCCGCAGCTGCCGCCCGAGTGCTCGGTGCGCCCGCCGGGCTAGGCCGGGGCTGGGCTGGGCCGTGCCTAGCAGAGTTCCGGGTGGTGCTTGCGGACGTGCATGCGCAGGTTGCCGCTCTGGGAGAAGCGTGCCTGGCAGACCTCGCACTGGTAGCGCTTGGCCTTGGTGTGGACGACGCGGTGGCGCCGCCAGTTGCTGAGGTCCGTGAAGGCGGCGGGGCACACGTTGCAGCGGTAGGGCCGCTCGCCCGTGTGGGAGCGGACGTGCACGTTGAGCGAGGTGCGGTTCGAGAGGACCTTGGCGCAGTGCGGGCACTGGAACGGCTTGGCGCCGGGGGCGGCGGCCGAGGCGGCGCCGGCAGCGGCGCGAGGAGCGACCCGGGAGCCGGGGCCGGCGCGAGAGCCGCGCGCCGGCAACCCTGAGCCGGAGGCCGCGCCGAAGCCGAGAGCGGGCTGGGGGGTGGTCCACTGGTAGCTCACGCTGTGCTGCTGCTGCTGCTGTTGCTGCTGCTGACCCATCCATGGCGCCCAGTCATCTGAATCAACGGAAAAACAAAAGTTAGTACCGATAGAAAAGTGCCTACCCAACAAGTATGTACTCCAAGGGAATGTCATGGGGGTGCGAGTCATGGTGTCCAATGGTTTTGGAGGGATGAAGGTTGACTTTGTCCATGTAATGTTCAAAATGGGAAATTGTAATGCAGTATGTAAGTTGATTGAATTTTGCATGGAAAATTACATTTATTACGAATAAATCTATGACTGAAGCTACAAAGGAAAGTACAAGAAGGAATTATTTTTTAAAATAACTTGAACAATACTCTCTGAGTCTTTTTTTAAATTTGTTCAAATCAAAGAATAAGAAGTTGGTACATAACACGGAGTTCAATGTAGACCGGTGTGTCTACTGACAAATGCATTATCACAAATCATAAAAAAATGGCCTCTAGATGGCGCTCACAGCCACACTACGTACGCACTTAGAAATTCACACGAATACAACAGCACTGACTTGCAAGGTAAGATAACATAAAATGGCTGCGAACCAATGGGGAAAAGTAAATAATGACTCACAAAACATGAAACAACTCTAAAAGAAGGCACAACCTCGTCAGACAACATCTCCAGCTTACGCTTCAATCGCAAACTAGATATCGAAGTGCACAAAATTGGAATAGTTGCATTGGCCAGAAGAGTCAATAGGCACGCACAATAAAAAACTAGATCTGATCGGCGCATGCATATCGCGTCAGGAACAGCAACAGAAACGCTGGTTGGGGCCAAAATCTTCTCGGGGTTGCTACTGGCTAACGGCGGCGGGGGCGGGCTGCGGGGTGGCCGCGGCCAGGCTGTGGTGGTGGGTGGCTATGTGCGAGCGCAGCCGCTTCGGGGACGACAGCACCTTCCCGCACACCGGGCAGTCCAGGTTGCGGCGCCTCTTGGGGTGGCCGCCGGCGACGCCGTGCGCCGAGTTCATGTGCGCCTCGAGGCGCTGGCCCGACGACAGGACGCGGTCGCACTTGGGGCACGGCCGGGCGAACGGGGAGGCCTTGCGCTCCTCGTCCGTGTGCGTGTTGATGTGGCGGTGCATCTGGGCCCCGGAGCCCACGTGCAGCCCGCACACCCGGCACGTGAACGTGCGCGGCTTGCGCGGCTTGCCCGGCTTGGCCCTCGCACCGCTGCCGCTGCCGCTGGCGCCGCGGGGACGCACCAGCGCGCCACTCGCGTCGCCCACTTCCTCCTCTTCTCCCCCCTCTCCCTTCCCTTCCTCCTCTTTCTTCAGGTCGGCCGGGAGTTCGCCGCCCTCCTCCTCGATGTCGGCTTCGAGGTCGGCCTCGTCAGGGTAGCTCTCGACGGGCTCCTCCTTGAACGGGCCGGGCATCAGGGCGTTCCAGACGCCGCTCTCGTCCACGTTCTTCATGTTGACCCCGATCACGCTGTCCTTCACGGAGGCGCCGCCGGTCACCCCCTCGACCCACGCCGCCCGCTCGTCTCCCCTCGGGCCGGCGGTGCCCCGCGTGCCCACCAGAGCCACGGCCCCTGCAACAAGAGTCGCCGTTAGTCCGGCCGGGTCCCTCGCGAGGACCGCTGCCGCCGGGCCCCCCAACTCCACTCGGCGCCACTCATAAGCTACAACGTGCACAAGCAGAAAGCGAAGCCGCACATCGCGACGGCCGCCGGGCTCGGAGCCACGCCTATCTACCCTTCACCCTGCCGTCTTCCACCGGCTCCTCACCACGGCCACGAAAAAGGCAAACTTGGACGAAATTCTTTATTACCCTCATCACTATTCGCAGTATACATAAGATCACAGATGCCGACGGTGGCCCCACGCCCTCAGTCCCTGGCGTGGACCGTGCTGTAGTGCCACTGCAAGTTGCCCTCGACCGCGAACGTCTTCCCGCACTGGGTGCACATGTGCAGGCCGCCGCGGCCGCGGTGCTCCTTGGAGTGCGCCTTGAGCTCGGACGGCAGGCGGAAGTCCTGGCCGCACGTCTGGCACGAGTACGGCTTGACGTTCTTGTGCTGCACCTTCATGTGGCGGTAGAGGGCGCTGTACTCGGGGAAGGCGAACCCGCACACGGAGCAGGCGTAGGGCCGCGGCTTGGTGGTGGCGTGCTGCATCAGGTGGCCGCGCAGGCGCTTCTTGTTGGAGAGCACGCGGCCGCACAGCCCGCACTGCGTGTCGCTGGCGCCCGGGTCGGTCAGGCGCGCCAGCAGCTCGGCCACGGCCGTGTCGTCCACGACGAGGCCCCTGCGCGTCAGCGGCGGCCGGTCCGGGTCCCCGTCCCCCGGGTCCCGGTCCCCCTTCGGGTCTCCGGGCCCCGCGCTGCCGGGCGGCCAGTCCAGGTCGTTCCAAGGGAGGTCATCTAGGCAGAACACAAGCACAGGGTCAGCGGTGCGGGCAGTGCGGGCAGTGCGGCCGGGACATCGCGGACACGTCGGAGGAGGGCGGCGTGGCGGGGCACACCATCGGGGATCGCCGCACTAGGGTATTCACTACAACAGGACGAGCACGTCAAATATAATCATTTATTTAACGAATTAAACGCAAATCAATATTGGCACCTCAAGTGTGCGAAATCAACATTGTTCTCAACAAGTTTTAAAAGACATGTCACAAATCCTCCATTACTAAAAAGAAGAAGGTACAAACAAAGTATAAAAACATAACAACAATAAGAACCAGATCCAATTTAACACAGAGAGATTAATTATGAAACTACCATCAGGACACAGCACCCAGACCCGTATTCCCGGCCGAAACCGCACGCGGCCGGCTACTCGAACTGCTTGTTGAGCCTCCAGATGGTGACGGGGTGCACGCTGTACTCGACGGCCAGCCGCTGCCGGGACTCGCCGGCGCGCAGCCGGCTCACCACCTCGATGCGCTGCTGCGGCGTCAGTCGGTTCCGCATCTGGAAGCCCTCGCCACCGAGCACCACCTGCTGACGCACCACCACTCCGCCCGGCCCGCCTGCAAGTCAAACAGCTGTATTAGCGTTACGGTCCGTTCCCTGCCTCTCCACGTGCAGCTTCGCACAGGTCTACAGGCAAGTTCACGCTGTCTTACATAAATTGTTTTCGTGGTAGTCGGTATATAAGTTTATTTTTGAACAGTTATGGCATGAGTACGGTTCTCGTATTTTAAGTACATGCTGACACTTCAAAAATAATTATTACAAAATCAAAATCAATGCAGGCCGTCCGTGGCTGCCAATTGTAATCTCATAAACATTCTCTTCATCTTCTGTTCTGACATGGGGTTGCAATTGTGAATTCCTCGACACTCCAACACTTCTCTGCAGTCATCACTGAGAACAATTTTAGCATTGCAAGTACTCGAACAGCACCTGGTTTGGAAAATAATTTTCTTTAAGATGCAGCACAGCAAAAACTACGCCATTTTAAGTAGTACAGATTGCAAATTCAACTTACACCCATGCCCTCCTTGGTGGCTTGGTACGGTATCTGTACCCATTGTACAGAACACACGGTTTACCCAGATTGGTTTTCAGAAGCATGGGTCGCTGAGAATTATAGCTCTGGCCATGATCCTCACCAGGCCCCACATAAATCTCATTCGGGTGAGTGTTGTAAAATCCTGGGAAGAAAACACGACACAGTCAGCACAGAAAAATACAAGAACGATAGAATCTATTATAAATAATAATATGGAGTTATAAAAATTGCGAAAAAACTGCATGGGCTACATGAAAATTGTGTTTATTGGCTCAATTCATAAAAAGGCAGTCAAGACAACAGGTTCATTACACGAAACACGGCACAGCCATAGAAAACAACACAAACAACTAGGAAAACTATGACATGAACACAATACGGTACACATCCCTAACAGCAGCACAACAGTCCTAACGCTCCAGCTCAGCCTCCGCAGGACAGCTGATGGTCGTTCCTGGAGCCTTCAGTGGTGTAGCCTCGGTTGCAGACGCCGCACCTGAAGGGCAGGGCGTCGGTGACGCCCAGGTGCTCCTTCTGGGTGTGTATCCTGAGCAGGGAGGGCAGCCGGAATCCCTCGCCGCACACCTGGCACGGGTACACCTTGGCGTTGCGGTGGTAGTTCTTGTTGTGGTGGTACATGGCACTGTACTCCGAGAAGCCCACGCCCGGGCAGATCGAGCACCTGTACTGCATCGGGGGGAACTCCATGTGGCAGTACATGTGCGACTTGAGGCGCAGCTTCATCTTGATCACCTTCAGGCAGATGGGGCAGCGCCAGCCCCCGTCCACGCGGTGCACCGTCTTCCAGACCCCCGTCTGGCCCATGCTGGAGATGACCTCGGTGGCCACCTCGTCGTTGAGCTCGCAGGCGCGGGGGTGGCTGAGCTCGGGGTGCCTCTCCTTGCAGTGCGCCAGCAGGGCCCCGTCCCCCTCCAGGATGGCGCGGCACGACTTGCAGCGGAAGCGGCGCGAGGTGGGCCCGTCATACAGGTCCAGGTGGACCGTCTGGTTGTTGTACTTGTACTTGCTCTGGTTCGGCGTCGCGCTGCTGCCCTGGCCGCCGTCGGCCTCCGCCGCGGCGCGGGACTGGGACTCGGCCTCGGCCGCCAGTTCGGCTTTCACCTTGAGCTTGGCCAGGGTCGCCCTGGCCTGCCTGACGGCCGCCCGGTTCACCTTGCCGCCGGCCTTCGACGGCCGCCGGGGCTTGCGGACCGCCTTGCGCGGACGCCCGCCCCGCATCTGGGTGGGCAGGAAGCGGGCGATCATGCTGGCCACCTCGGCGGTGTGGTTCTCGCAGGGGGCCCCCGGCACGCAGCACGTTCGCCGCGGGGGACGGCCGGGGCCGCGCTTCACGGGCGACACGGGGGCCGCGGCGTGGCCGTTGGTGCCGCCCGAGCCGGGCGAGAGCTTGACTGGCGGGGGCGTCGGGGAGGGCGTCGGCGTCCACGTGTCCACGTCCGCCTCGTACTGCTCACAGCCGTCGCCGTCGCCGTCGCCATCACCGCTCTGCAGCGGATCCCGCACCTGGGGCACGTCGGGGAGCATCACCTCCTCGTCCTCGTCGAGGATGATGGACTCGCTCTCGTCCACGAAGGCGGTGTCCACGGGGGCCTGGGAGTAGTAGACGTAGTAGCCTGCAATCACACGGCAGCAGGTGAGTAACGCGCCGGGCATCAACCAGACCAAAGGACAAGCAAAGCACCCAACACCAAAAGCAAGGCGAACAACAACACGCTGAAACTATACACCACTCACCAATCCTACACAACAGTTCTCAGCAAACAAAAACGCGCGATGAAAGAATGAAGAAATGTTCGAAAGGCACCAGAAGAGCGGATGGCTACAAATTATATATTTTTTTTATTCAATCTGAATATTGTACATGGGCTCCAAAAACATTGCGTAACAATAAATTTGACATAGTGAGGCAGAAGGTGGCATCTTTGTCAGAACCTGCAAATATTGAGACATAATTGGGATTCTAACATTGCAGTAGATACAGCCAATAAAAATTATCAAAATATATGATCAGTTTATGTTGTGCCATACTTTAAAATTTCACAGTCTTATAAGGCAAGCGAGAAATATCTCACACATATTTATCAATCGTTTGATTTAACAGTCAACAGGAAAACATTTAAAATAAGGAAATCACAAAAGAAATCATCAAGCACTCTCGACTAAATTGCATCATCCAGCACACTCCAAACAACACAATAACAATAATAATGTAACAAGAGTTGTCAAGGATCACAATTATTTTCTTCTCAGGGAAAAGCAAAGAAACACGTCACATCTAGTTCAACTGAATGGGAGGTTGAACCGCGGAAGAAACACTCACTTCACAGTTCTCCGACTGGCTGCCTGACTCAAAAGCCGCGTGGTTTTCCGACGAACCATTGACTAGGTCGGACGCACCGCAGACCTTGGTTATCATGAATGGGGGAGCCTCGTCGTCCTCGAAGGGCAAGATGCTGCCCACGGCCTCCGCCAGCTCCGCCTCGTCCACTGGCGGCGGCGGGGTCTCCTCCGCCAGGCCCTTCTCCGGGGTCGCGCCCCGCGACGACGGCGCTTCGGACGCGGCGGCCGCCGCGGCCACGGCGGCGTCCGTGTCCAGCGGACACGCCCCCTCCAGGGCGTCCACGGCGTCGCCAGCGACGCCGACGCACTCGGGAAAGTCCGTGTGGGACGACGCGGATAACGAGATCTCCTCCATCGGCGCCGGCGGCGCCGCCGGCTCCGGTGCCAGCTCAAGCAGCACGTCGTCGTCATCATCATCATCGGGGATCTCCACCACTTCGACGGGCCGCTGGTCGCGGCGGTGCTCGCCCAGCACCACGATGTCCTCGGAGAGGTCTATCACGTCCGCGTCCTGAGCGGCGCCCGCCGCGCCGGGGGGAGCCGTCGGCGAGGGCTCGCTGGGCTGGTTCAGCCCCACCGTGTGCTCGGCCTCGATGTGCCAGCGCAGGGTTTCCTCGAGCGCGAAGGCGCGGCCGCACAGGATGCACTCGTAGAGCGAGCCCGAGGCCAGGCCGGAGCCCGTCTCGTGCTCCAGCTCGTGCATCTCGAGCTGCATGGCGTGGCGGAAGCTCTCGTCGCACTCGGAGCACTTGAAGAGGCGGGCGTCGGGCGGCACCTCCTGGGCCACGCGGGTCGTCTCGTCCTCCACCAGCTCGTCGCCGTCGTCGTCCTCATCCTCGTCCTCCTCGGTGCCGTCGCCCTTCCCCGGCGCGCTGTCGTCCCCCCTCTCCGCCCTCTCCATTTCGTCCATGATGGTTTGGAGCGGGCGCTTGCACTTCTTCTTGGGGCCCTTGGCGGGCGACTTAGCGGGGGACGCGGCGGGCGTAGTCTCAGCCGCGGCCGCGCCCTTAGGGGGCCGGCCGCCACGCGCGCCCGAGACCTTGGAGGGCTTGGGATCGGCCGTGACGGTGGCGGGCTGCGACAGGCTGGACGAGGGGCTGGGCCGGCACAGCAGCCGGTAGTTGCCGCGCTTGACGCGCCGGAGCCGGTTGGCCCGCAGCGCCACCTGGGCGGGCCCCGTCACAGTCTTCTTGGCCTGGCTGGCGGCGGCGCGGAGGTGCATGCGCTTCTTGAGCAGCGCCATCTGCCTGAGCTGTCGGGTGGTGACGCGCCCCTCGGCCTTGGTCCGCGTGGCGGCGACCTCCTCCGTGGCCACGGCGGCGGCCTCCGCCCTGGCCACGACGGCGGCCTTGTCCTCGAGGAACTTCTCCTGCTTCGCCACCACCTTGGCCTCCGCTCTGTCCGGGCCGCCGCCGCGGACCTGCCGCGCCAGCAGGCCGTCGCTGATGCCCATCGCGATGTTGTTGGCGTGCATCTTGCAGTAGTGCTGGGCGAGCGACGTGGCGAAACGAAACGCCTCCCGGCACTTCATGCAGTGGAACGGGCGCGCCTTAGGGTGGAGGCGGTACATGTGGTTGGCCATGGTCTTCATGTTGGAGGCGCGGTACGGGCACATGACGCAGCAGATCTCCCGCTGGCTCGGCAGCGGCTGGGCCGGCGCCGGGGCGGCAGACGGGGCGGGGGAGGCGGGCATCGGTGGAACGGGGGTTGGGGCGGGCGAGGCGGGTGGCGGCGACGGCGACGGTGGAGGCGCGGGGACGGGCGAGGCGGGGGGCGGCGGCGCGGGGACGGCCCCCGCCTGCTGCAGCCTGCCCTTGCAGCTCAGCACGCCCCCCTTCATGGAGAGGTGCCGCAGCAGCCACTTGCGCACCCGGAACCGCTTGCCGCACAGGTGGCACTCCTGGGCCTTCTTGTCCTTCTGGCCGGCGGGGTCCTTGGTCTCGGCCTCGGCCTCGGCCTCGGCGGGGCCGGCGGGACGTCCCTGGCTGCCCTCCCAGTCCCCGCCGCGCAGCGTCTCCACCGACTGGATGAGCAGCGTCGGCAGGCTCCAGGCCTTTGCACCTGCAAAGAAGGGCTGGTTAGTGGGGTCCCGCGTCAGCCATGGCGTCCCAGCACCGCAAACACCACACGGCAGGCAAAGCATGCGCACTCGGGGGACGCAGAGGGAAAAGAACCAACGACCGGTGGCGGAGAAATGTTTATTGGCAAGACACAAGGACACGCGCGACGTCAAGTCATCCGAACCTGCAATTCAGAACACTAGCCTGGGCCCTAGCACAGCGGGGGGCACACGCCGCCGTCGCCGTCGCCGCCCTGGCTGTGCCGTAGCCGGATGTGCCGGTTCAGGTTGTACTTCTCCACGAACTTGGCGTCGCAGCACGGGCAGGCGTGCGACTTGAGGCCCATGTGGTAGCGGATGTGCCGGTTCAGCCTGCCCTTGTGCGTGAACATGCTGCTGCAGTACGGGCACGAGAAGGCGTGCGGGGACTCCAGGAGCCGGCCTGGAAACAGAGATCGACGACGTCAGAGCGCTGGAGCTGGAGAGCAGCCAGGGGGAGCGGGCCGAGAGGCGGCTAGAGTCACAGATCCGAGACTCGCCGAAATGCACGGGATGGAAGGAGAGCTAGGAAAGACCGGTTCATTGGCCGACTTTATTTTCCCCTAAAGAATACACAAAACAAATGCAAACAATTGCAACAAAAAATAATCAGACTAGTACGTTCTCAGAGTGCCACGTGAAAGCGGCCAGAGCAGGGCGTCGTTCGCCACGCGGCGCGTGCAGGTGCGCTAATCGTCTTCCTCCGTGGTGGACGCCTCGCTGGAGGGCGGCTCGCCGTCATCGTCGTCATCATCATCATCAGCAAGGTCAATCAGCTCGATGGGCGGCCGGATCACGGGGATCTCCAGGATGTCGTCATCGGTGCCGGGCGTCGCTGACTTGGCCAGAGAGGCAGGCGTGGCCAAGGGGCTCGGGGTGGTGGGTGTGGTGGGGGCGGTGGGCGTGGAACGGGCAGCGGGGGTGGTGCGGGAGGCGCGGGTGATGCGGGTGGTGGGGGTGGTGGGGGTAGTGCTGGCGGCGCGGGTGGCAGGGCCTCGCGGGGTGGACGGCGACGGCGGGGTGGGCGGCGGGGCGGCGACGACGACGCGCCCGTTCCGCTTCGGCTGCCGCGCGCCCTCGGCCCCCGCGCCCTCCTCCTCCTCGTCGTCGTCGTGCTTCTTCAGAGGCCGTCGTCGGCTGAGGGGACCGATCTTGGGTCGACGCTTGGCCTCGAACTTTATGGCTCTCTCGGGACGCGCGTCCGCGCCTGGAAGGACAAAGAGAAAATAAGCAGTGTCATGAGGTGTGCATCGAGTTGGGACGTGAAACAAACCGCTACAGCTAGTTGGACAAAACTACTACTTCCCACATCCTGCAACGAAACGAAATGCATTAGCGCCATATGAGAGCCCACCAGAAGGCATAATTTCGGTCACTCAGCTGGATAACGTCCGTTAGAATTGACGAGTCGTTCGCATTGCATTGCAGACATCAACGATACAGTACAACCAGCAAATGCAACAAAAAAAATATCGGCAAAAGAGGAGGCAGCAAAGAAAAGGAAATTTAATAGTCACTTCTCAGACTACAAAACGAAAAATTGACACATATTACATATTAGTTGTAGAAAACAGGGAATGGAGTGAAATAAAGAAAAGTATTGGCCATTAAACAGAGACCTGAAAAAAACCGATGGAAATGCACTGTTTGGGGACACTCAAGAACTTTTTCAAAAGCGCGAGAGCTCATGTTGCGTTTTTTTCTTTACACTTGGGTGGGCGTCCTCGTTTGATTTTGCGCGGACGTCCCCGGCGTCGTCTTCCTTGGGCCCCAGCCTTCGCGAGGACTCTTGCGTCCCTCGCAACCCGTTCTGCTTCATCGTCGTCCTCAACAAGATCCACGAGGACGACAGGTGGGCGGACGACGGGGACCTCCACGACGTCGTCGTCGCTGCCGTCGTCCTGGGGCACGTCGGGCACGTCGGGCACGTCGGGCACGTCGGGCACGGGCCTGGCAGGGCTCGCGCACCGGCGCTGCTCGAACACCTCCCGGAGAGCGGCACAGAGCCGATCGAACGACGGGCTCAACTTGCCCTTCTTGGGGGAGCCAGTGGAGGCGGAGGCCCAAGTCTCGCGGCCCGGCACTCGGCCCGGCACTCCGCCCGGAACCCCGCCTGGAACTCCGCTTTTCCCCAGCACGTCCACAGCACCGTCCTCCACCACAGCCCCAGACACGGTTGGGTCGCCTGAAGAACAGAAAAGCAAACGGAGTGGAGCCGCCGAGCGCGGAGCAACGACGGGGAGCAGTAGAAAAACCGAAACATTGCAGCTGCTCGCATCAGAACCACAAGGTAACCAGAGGGGTGAAGCAACCCAACAAGCTATCCCAAGCGACCGAACGAACACCTAAGCACGAAAATGACACTGCGTATACCACCAGAGGCAGGCAGAAAGCTGTAGGAAAACCACTGACACGTCCCATGCAAACGCAAAAGTACACGCCATGGCACACGAAAATGAGAAATCACGGCCCGTTTAAGAAGTACAAGGGGAGAAAAAACATCACGCTCGCCAGCCAAAACTTTATTCAAGGCATCAATTTCATTAAGGCACATCACACAGTCCACACTTCAAGAACATCCACGTTGCTGTGGGCGCACGACGCCTGGCAGGTAGGCAGACCCTAAACCTCCACGCACGCGGGCCGGGCGGGTCAGGCTACCCTGCCACTCGCAGGCGCTCGACGCCGTACAGCCGCAGCTCTCCTTGCGGTGCGACAGCGGATCTGAGGGGGCAGAAAACGGACGAGTCAGCATCCGGTCTGAGACTTAATTTCGTGACACTTTCAAACGGAGCCGTATGCAATCCACGTCAGACGCTGAAAAATAAAATTGTCAATCAGTCGGCCGATTTTCTCACATTCAGCTGGTACCAATGGAGCTATTTAATAATTACATGAGAGTGTTTTGCAGGGCTTGCCACTCTTATGTAACTAATAAACAGCGACCCATAAAAGAGGAAATAGTCACGTCATGATGAGTATAAATGATTTTATTCAGGATCAGAAAGCTACAAATCCGATGAATTAATTTGATGTAAGTCATAAAAAAAATACAAATTTGTAAAAAAGTAAAAAAAAATAGCTTTTTGATTGTCAACAGCAATAATACTCGTCTTAAAACGCAAGCGATAAGGATTTATATGGAGGATCACAATACTGATTATGACCCATAGAATAACAATATCCGAGTGTACCGATGTTTGAGCACTGTGAACGAGTCCTCACTGCAGGCTCCGTCTGGCCCGTTTCTTAGAGGCGTTGGGATTCGCGTGGATCTTAGTTACCCGGTACTGGCCACTGTAGGGGTTGGGCAGCAGCGTGAGCCGCATAGAGCGGCGGTGCGCCTGCGGTTCGACCTTGACCTCGCCGGTGACCCTGGAGGGTGTCCTGCTGTCCACGGCCTTCCTGGCCACCTCACGGTCAGCGCTGGGGACGGCCTTGCTCGCCGCCTTCAAGTCCGGCTTTTCTTCTGCCGGCTCGGATTTCACCACGACGGCACTCGGCTGCACCGCGCCCTTGGCCGTGGAGCGCCTGCCCCGCCTCTCGGCCCGCCGCCCGTCGCTGTTCACAGGCGGTGCCGCCGCCGCCGCCGCCGCGTCCGCCCTCGACAGGGAGACCCTGCTTTCCCTGTGAGCTTCCGTCGGCGTGGTCGCGCGGAGCCCCGTGGTGGAGGCGGGTCGGTCCCCCGAGGCAAAGACGGGGCGGGACCCGGAGGCAGAGTTGGGGCGGGACCCGGAGGCAGAGTTGGGGCGGGACCCGGAGGCAGAGTTGGGGCGGGACCCGGAGCCAGAGTTGGGGCGGGACCCGGAGCCAGAGTTGGGGCGGGACCCGGAGGCAGAGTTGGGGCGGGACCCGGAGGCGGAGCCGGGGCCGCTGCTGTCTGCCCTCAGAGAGAACCTGGGGGCCGCGGCCGACGCGGAGCGCCTGCGCACCTTCTCGTACCCGTACCCGTCCCGGTGCCGGTCGAGGTGGGCGGCCAGCGCCTTCTCCCGACGGAAGCCCGTGCCGCACAGCTCGCAGCTGTACTTCTTCCGCTGGGCCTGGTCGTCCTCCATGTCGACATCCGCTTCTTCATCCGTGTCCTCCTGGGGAGCCGCCGCCGCCGCCGCGTCACCGCCAGCCACCTGCTCCTGGCGGGCGCCGGCGTCGGCGTCGGCGTCGGCGTCGGCGTCGGCGTCGGCGTCGGCGTCGGCGTCGGTGCTGGCTGGGACCTCGCCGCTGGGGGGCGGCGGGTGTGCGGCGATCTCGTGGGCCAGCAAGTGGGAGGAGCTGGGGAAGGCCGAGCCGCACCTGCCGCACGCGTAGCTCAGCGGCCGGTGCGTCAGGACGTGCTCCTCGAGCGCCTGTTGGCTCTCGAAGGAGAGGTCCGGACACAGGCGGCACCCGCGCGCGTCGCCGAACAGGTACTCCTCGAAGGCCAGCATGCCCCCGTACATCTCATCCACGTCCGTGCAGTCGGTGGGAGGCGTCGCCGACCGGGGGTTCTTCGCGTCGCCCTCCGGAGCGCGGCCTGGGTCGACGCCACGGTCAGGGTCAGGGCCAGGGTCAGGGCCAGGGGCAGGGGCAGGGGCAGGGGCAGGGCCAGGGGCAGGGCCAGGGGCAGGGCCAGGGGCAGGGGCAGGCGAACGTAGAAGCAGCGCGTCGCCGTCCTGCTGGAGGCCGGCGGCGATGGCCGAGATGCTGTCCGCTGGCGCTGGTGCCGGCGACGGCGGCGACGGGTTCCCCGGCTCGTCCGAGTTCATGGCCAAGGCCACCCCCTCCAGCGGGTCACTCTCGCCGTCTAGCGCGGTGTTCCCCACGTCCATCCCCGGCTGAGTCCGCGGGGCGCTGGCCAGTTCCGGTAGGGTGTACGACAGAACGGAGGTCACCGGGCCCTCCAAATTGTCGACGGTGAGGTACATCCACGGCCCATTCATGGCCTGGCCGCTGGGGAACTCAGCGAACGGGCCGCCGGTGCCGAGCTGGCCTCCGAGCTGAGCCAGGTACTCGATCGTCTTCGTCGGCGACCCCAGCAGGCTGGCGGCGGAGCTCGGGATGGGGTCGGGGGAGGAGCTCCGGACCGAGCCCGACGTGATCACCTCCGGGAGGTGCTCGGTGATGTCCACGAGGCCGGGCGCCGCGTCCGAGGCGAAGCTCGCCACCCGCGAGGAAGCCGCCGGCCGCGGCTGGGGCTGGGGCTCCGCGGCGCCTGCAAGCAGAAAGGCAAATGATTCTCCTGCAACACCGGCACGCCCTCAGATCCCACCCGACGCATGCACATGCTCGTCACGCAGAACGTACTAGCCCTCATGCCCATGAGATCTACTCTGTCTAACGGCTACCAGGCGGGGAGAACAAGAGGGAGTGGGGCGTCACAAATAAATAATGTGGAGGCCAAAGAGCGGAAAATGTTATTCGTACGAAAAACGATAAAACAATAAGAAGCTAAATGGGCACACATATTGAATAACGACAACGAATGACGACAGAAGCAGCAGAATCTACGGTGGACGTCAACCTGCACATACAGAGAAAAATATTAGATACACCAGACAAAAATGCATGCTCAACAAGCCCATCATAAAAGGCAACAGAAATGATACAACAGCATCGGAATAACCAGCACGCGTTTTATTAGCCATTAAAAAGCATAATACATCGTCATAAGAAGAAAATACAAAGAAAAAAATCGTACTGAAAAAGCAATCTACAAAATAACATTTCATTTTATTTTTATTTTTTAAAATATCTACCCAAAGCTCATGAGGGGCATAAGGCAAGCCATATTTGCGCACAACCAGACTCGAATCATGCACTTGAGGAAACTAAACATTATACCTGCAGAGTCAAGTCCACAAGACAATAAAAAGGATAAAGACGTGCCGTCCAACTAATCAGCGAATTCATTGCCTCGCAGACGCACGTTCGCCGCGCCGCTACATGTTACGGGAGAGCCGCGCGATCACGGCCGCGGGCTCCATGGCCCGCGGGTGCGCCCGGCCGACGTGCTCGAGGCAGAGCTTGGTGTTGGCGAAGCGCTGGTCGCACACGGAGCACTTGTAGGCCAGACTGTGGATGGCCTGGTGGCGCAGGGCGTGGCTCCGGGAGTGGAAGCGCTTCGGGCAGCGCGGGCAGGCGTGCGGCCGGTCCGCGGCGTGCGCCCGCTGCAGGTGCTCCTTGAGCCGGTCCAGCGAGTGGAGCCGCTTGGGGCAGTAGTAGCAGGTCAGCTCGTCCCGGCCTCGGCCGTGCGCCTCGCGCAGGTGCTCGGCGAGCAGCTTGGCGGAGCTCCGCCGCGCGGGGCACGAGTGGCAGAGGAAGGAGGCGGACCGGACGAGCGCGGCCGACTTGAAGACGCCGGCGTCCGACGAGCCGTGCAGCCGCTTGGCGTGCTGCCGGAGCAGGTTGGTGGTGCGGAAGCCGGCCTTGCACGTGGCGCACCGGTGCGGCTCCTCGCCCGTGTGCAGCAGCACGTGCTGCGTCAGGCGGCTGCGCTTGTTGCGCGGGAACGTCTTGCCGCACAGCTGGCACATGAGCACGCCGCCGGCGGGCAGGTACGTCGGGTGCGACAGGAAGTGCTGCACCGCCTCCGCCACGTCCGGCATGGTGGCGCCGCATATCAGGCACCTGCAGGGCACGGCCGCGTCCCGCGGCGGATCAGTTTCAGGTCGGGGCGAACACGAGGGGTTCACAGAGAAGACGGGGGACTCACCTGTTGGGGCTGCACGCCTGGTGGGCCTGCACGTGCTTCTTGAGGCTGGACTGGAGCGTGAAGGGCATCAGGCACAGCGTGCACTTGACTACGTTCAGGCCCGCGGACTTGGGCCTGCCCAACGCGATCCTGGGCGTGCCCGAGGCCGCCGGGGCCGCGCCCAGCTCCGCATCCCTCTCCTGCTTCCGAGAGCAGGACAAGGACCTGGGCTTCGTGCTCCTATCCCTGATCCGGCCGTTAGGGGGCGCCACGGACCGTGAGCGGACACGGCCGCGGTCGGCAGCCGGCCTAGCAGGCGGAGAGGGGCTGCTGCGTGGGGGGCGGGCCCGGGAGCGGGCCCTGGAGCGGCTGCGGCCCGGGGGCGTCGGACTGCGGCTGGCGGTCCGCCGCGGGCTCGGCTGGGGGCCGCGCCCCGGCAGCTCCGGGCGGCGCGCGGGGGGCAGCATCAGGTTCTCCAGGCGCACGTAGCAGGGGCGCACGGCGCTGGGGGTCGGCGCCGACACGTCGGCGGCGAGGGCCGACCTCACGAGGTCCTCGCCGAACCACTGCCGGTACTCATCGGGGTCCATGGGCTCCAGCTTCACCGTCGTCATCGTATGCGGAGGTTCGCCTGCGGAGAGCAGACAGACCGGGGGTCGGTGTTTAGCCTGGCAGGCAGAGGGTCGTCTCGGGCTAAATAATTAGTAAGTAGTGGGCAAGCACAGTAACCAGCCAACCGCAAAACACCCGGACCTGGCTATTCAAGAGCGCAGCGGTGTTGCCAGAGGCGTGGGAGAAACGGAGCCCCAGCGCGCGGGTGTGAAGTGGATGCCTACCTCCGCCTGCCTGCCTGTTGAGCAACACATCGTCAGGGCGGGCGACAGCTTGCTTGGCAGGCAGCGGGTACACATCAACTTTACACTCGTGTGGGGGAGCTACGCTTTGCCCACTTCTAGGCTATACCGGAGCTCACCAAACTGCACAATACAAACTAAGTCAATTTCCACAGCATACCATTCACAAAAAAAAATACGCCGACCAGAACGCACACAGGGCCGTCTCCCATGCACTCACAGACCACAACCAAAAGGAAAGCATTTCGAGGTAAAGCGTGATGGTGCAACCGACGGGGCTCAATAAAAAGAAACTTCGATGGAAATCATTTAATAACGACGACGGCCAGGTTCACGGTCGGTGACGCCGACGCAGCGGCTCGCACTCGACCTCCAGGTGGTCCAAGTCGAGGCCGAGGCCGAGGCCGTGGCGCCGCTTCATGTGCTCGCGCAGCTCGCACAGCTTGCGGCCGCGGTACAGGCAGCCCGGCTCGCGGCACGCCAGCGGCTTGCCCGTGTGCGTGTACATGTGCTCCTGCAGCGACTGCTTCTTGCCGAAGCGCCGCTCGCACTGGTCGCACTGGAACGGCTTCAGGTGGCGCAGCTTGTGCTCGTGAAGGTCGCCCGAGACGGCGAACGCCTGGCCGCAGCCCGGGAACTCGCAGCGGAAGGGGCGGTGCGTCGAGTGCAGGCGGGCCAGGTGCGCCCTGCAGCTCTGCCGCGTGCGGAACTCCTGGCCGCAGACGGGGCACAGCAGGCCTGCAACAGGGGAGGGCGTCAGCGGGGGGAGGGCACCGGGGCGGCGGGGGCGGTGTGGACGGGCAGGGGAGGGGAGGGGAGGGAAAGGACACTCAAAAGCGCACACTCGCGGTTCGTCATTCACTGCTTATTATTTCACACACGCTCAGTCTCTATACAAAGTCAGCAGAGTCGGCCCGGCTCACGGTCAGCGGCTGTTCTGAGTCATCTCCACCATCTCGGCCGGGTGCCACTTGCGCATGTGCGCGTGCCGGTTAGAGATGTCGCCGAAGCCGCGGTCGCAGAACAGGCACTTGTAGGGGCGCTCGCCGGTGTGGGTGCGCAGGTGCTTGCGCAGGTCCGCCGGCCGCGGGCAGCTGTAGTCGCAGTGGTCGCAGCGCAGCACCTGCCGGGGCACGCGCCGGGGAGGGAGGTTCGCCAACGCGGCGATGGCCATCTGGGACCAACCTGCGGGGAGAAAGCCAGAATTAGTACCAGAGCAACCGAAAACAAACTGATGCTTATTGTCCTATTAGTTTTATTTTTCATTTTTTAACAGACGGTGTGTGTGGGAGTGTGTGTGTGTGTGTGTGTGTGTGTGTGTGTGGGAAGAATATATGCTACTGAAATCATGCAGAACTTTGTAAAAATGTGCAAAAATGATACAAAGAGACTGTGTAATTAACAAAACTGTGATACAATTCTTTGAAGTGTTTTTATTTATTTCATAGATAATAATTTGACGATAAAGGCTTTTTTTAAGACATCAAGCAGACATCATATCACACATTACAGTACTGTATCTTAACATTGAGCTAGAATCACAACGCAACCAGTGCGGGGTCACTAAATACTGATGGAATGGCTCTCTGGACTGTGATCTACCTTGCAGGCACTTAGGACAACGACAATCACCATAGTGGATAATACCAACAACAAGAAAACAAAATTTATAAGGAAAACAAAATGGACTCGACACAAAATAATTACTTGACTCGCTTACTAACTAATAATATAATGCAGTCAAACTTCCCACTCCAATGGAACACAACGAAATATTAAAGCACATCACAAACTCGTAAAAAACAAGGACCAGCCTCTGTGCTTGTGCTGGATCGAGGGAAAGGAGCAGGGCTGAACACAAGAGGCACTCTGGTACTCTCGTTCTGGGACAATGATATGTTTCGCCCTACCCATAAACAGTGATTAACAACGGAACAAACAACAGACTATCTTAAAAAGTGAAGCATGCATGACTCTGGGCTGGCCGATCACACGGCTTCTGGGGGGTGCGTCGCACGGATGTGCGCCTTGCGTGCCGCGGCCGTCGGGAACTCCCTGCGGCAGTGGCGACACCTGTACGCCTGGCGCGCCAAGTGGGCCTTCATGTGGCGCAGCAGGTTGCTGGCGTTGGTGAAGCGGTGGCCGCACTGCTTGCACTTGAAGGGCTTGACAGAGGCGTGCACGCGCTGGTGCGCCCTGGCGGACGCCATGGACGCGAACACCTGGTCGCACTTGCCGCACGGGAAGCCCTCGCTGCTGGGTGAGGACGGCGCAGAGGGGGAGGAGGGTGCGACCGACGCGCCCGGCTCCGCCCCTTCCTGGCCCTCCCAGTCGGCCTTGCGGTGGAGCTCCGCGTGTGCGCGAAGGTGGCCCCTGGCGTTGAACTTGGCGCCGCACTCGGCGCACGGGTACATGCGGTTCGTGAGCCTGTGGGTCTTGAAGTGCGCCCAGAGCACGCGGCGGGAGCTGAAGCGCGCCGGGCACTTGCTGCACTTGAAGGAGCGGGTGCCCGGTGAAGCGGCGCCGACGCCGGAACCGGCGTTCAGGACGCGGTCGGGACTCCGCGGCAGGAGAGGGGATGGGGCAGCAGGGGAGGGGGCAGCAGTAGAGGGGGATGCAGTGGAGGGGGCCGCAGTGGAGGGGGCTGCAGTGGAGGGGGCATGCAGTGGAGGGGGCATCAGTGGAGGGGGCATCAGTGGAGGGGGCCGCAGTGGAGGGGGCAGCAGTGGAAGTGGCGGGGGCAGTAACATCCCCCTGATTCTCCGGGTGCAGCCACTTCATGTGGTTGAACAGGTTGATGCCGTAGGGGAATGTCAGCGAGCAGACGGAGCACTTGAACTTAAAGCCGTCGTCGTTTCCCCTAGTATGGATCCCTTCGTGGAGGGCCAATCTGACGCGGTTACTAAACCTCTGGGGGCATCGGGGGCACTTGTAGCGGCGCCAGGCCGGCAGGCTCGGGTGGGGCTCCGGCTCCGGGGTGTCCGCGGCGCCGTCCTCGCTGTGGGCCGCCCTCACGTGCGCCCAGTGCGCCTTGCGGTCCGGGAAGCTCTCCAGGCACCTGCCGCACCGGATCCTGCCGGCGGCGGCCTCCGCCTTCTCCTCGGCACCCTTCTCGTCCGTCAGCGAGGCGCTGAACTCCGGGTCGGTGTGGACTCGGTAGTGCCACCAGTGGCTCTTGCGGTCGGGGAACACCTCCGGGCACTTGCTGCAGCGGAACTCCCTCGCCCTGGGCTTCTCCTCGTCCACGTCCTCGATGGAGTCGGCCACCTCCGACGTGTCCGTCGAGGCGCCGTGCGCGGCACGGAAGTGCACAAGGTGGCTCTTGCGGTCGGGGAACGCCTCCTCGCACTTGCTACAGCGGTAGCCCTTCGCCTTGGGCGCGTCCGACACCTCGACGGCGTGGGGCTCGGCCTCGGGCGCACTCGTGTGGACGCGGTAATGCCACCAGTGGCTCTTTCGGTCCGGGAACGCCTCGGGGCACTTGCTGCAGTGGTACCGGGCCTTGGCCGAGGACCGCTCCTCGGCCGCGTCCGACGGCGCGTCCAGCGGGTCACCGACGCCGTGCTCCTCCCACATGTGCCGGCGGCGCGCCTTGAGGCCCGCGAACTTGGCCGGGCACTCGGTGCACTGGTGGCGCTTGCAGGTCAGGGGGTCCTCCTCCGGGTTGTCGGTCAGGTCCACGATGAGGTACGTGTCCGGGCCGACCGACTCGGCGCCCGGGTCGTGCACGGTCTTGTAGTGCCACCAGTGGCTGTCCGTGTCCAGGAAGATCTCCCGGCACGCGTTGCACTGGTAGCCGCGCGGCTGGTCCGGGTCCAGGAGGGAGGCGGGCGGAGGCGCGGGGCCGGCGGCGGCACGCGGTGTCACGTGCACGGCGCAGTGCAGGAAGCGGCTGCGGCGGTCCGGGAACACCTCCGGGCACTTGGAGCAGGGGTACCGCTTGGCCTCGGGCTTCTCGGACTCCACCACCTCCTCGCAGACGTCCTCGTGGACGTGCTGGCGGTAGTGCCGCCAGAGCGCGTCCGCGTCGGGGAACGTCTCGGCGCACTCGAAGCAGCGGGGCACGACGGGGACGCGAAGTTCTTCGACGGCGTCTTCAAGGGCGGCCGCGTCCATGTGGCTCCGGTAGTGCCACCAGTGACTCTCCAGGTCAGCCGACTCGGCGTCGCAGGTGAGGCAGCGGAGGGAGTCGGGCGGAGCCTCGCGCGCCTCCAGGTCCACCTCCTCGCACGGACGGCTGTCCCAGTGCTCCTGGTAGTGGTCCCAGTGGCGTTCAGGGTCCGGGAACACCTGGGCGCACTTTCTGCACCGGACCGGGCCGCCGGCGTCGGCCGGCGTGTCCGCCCCGTTCAGATGGCCGTTGACGAGCACCTCGCACAGCTCCTCGGCCACCTCCGCGCCGACCGCGAGGAAGTGGTCACGGAAGTGCCACCAGTGGCTGTCCTCGTCGGGGAAGGTCTCCGGGCACTTGGCGCAACTGTACTCCGTCGGCGACTCCACCGCCTCGAAGGAGTCCGCGACGTCGGCGGAGTGTCCCCGGTAGTGCCACCAGCGAGTCCTCTCGTCGGTGAACACCTCGGAGCATTTGGAGCATTTGAACGACTTGTCGGACAACGGGTCTGTTTGGTCTTCAGCAAGAACTATTTCTTCGGTGCAGCCAGGCTCCGCGGCTTCAGTCTGGCAGTGCTCGCGGAAGTGCCACCAGTGGCTCTCGAGGTCCGCGAAGACGTCCGGGCAGCGCCGGCAGCGGTACTGGAGAGCGGCGCCGCCGTCCGGCTCCTCCCCGTTCAGGGCGCTCACCAGGTCGTACAGCTCCATGGCGGGCGTGTCCACGTGCGTCTTGTAGTGCATCCAGTGGCACCTCTCGTCCGGGAAGGTCTCCGCGCACTGCTTGCAGCGGTAGCCCTTGCCTGTGGGGCCTTCTTCCGCCGGCTCGCAGATCGCGGCCACGTCCCCGACGTGCACCCTGAAGTGCTGCCAGTGCAGGGCCCTGTCGGGGAACACCTCGGCGCACTCGCTGCAGCGGAACCACTTGGACAGGGGGTCCAGCCCGCCGGCCGGCTCCGCGCGGCACGTCTCCTCGGGCGTGTCGCCCGCCACGTGCACGCGGTAGTGCCACCAGTGGCTCGCCTGATCCTCGAACTCCTCTGAACACTTTCGGCATCTTGTATCTGGGGCCCACGGGTGGGCGCTGAGAATCATCAGTCAGGTTGGCCATCTCGAACAGCCTGGTTTCAGTCGTGTCCTCCATGTGCACCTTGTAGTGCAGCCAGTGACTGTCGGCGTCGGGGAACACTTTCGGGCACTTGGCACAGCGGTACTTCTTTGGCTTGGTCTCGGGCTCCACCTTGATCACAGTTTTGGTGTGCCCGGAGTGCACCCTCTCGTGGTGCACCATCTGGCTCTTCTTGTCGGCGAACACCTCCGGGCACTTCCGGCAGCGGAACAGCTTACTGCTGGAGCTCCCGGTGGCGGCGGCCGCCGCGGACTGCGGACTGGACGAGAGGGGCGTGGCGGGCGTGGAGGGCGGCGTCGGCGGCTCCTCGGCGTCGTCGGCCCCCGGCACGCACATGTTCATCTTGCGGTGCGCCCAGAGGCCCTTCCTGCCCCGGAACGCGCGGCCGCACTTGCCGCAGCGGAACGAGTTCTTGCCGTACACCTTGGAGCCCTTGAGCTTCTTGGCGGGGCGGTCGTCGCCGTGCGGGGGGGCGTCGGCGTCGGCGCCGGGACCCTCGCTCAGAGCAGCGTCGTCGTCCACGCTCATGACCACCATGGCGCCGGAGTGGGTCTTGGAGTGGACGTGGAGGGTCTTCCTGTCGGGGAACGGCTGCGAGCACTTGCCGCAGCGGAACGTCTTGCCGGGGCTGGTGGCGGCGCGGCCCTCCTCGCCCTCGTCCGCCTCCTCGGCCGGGGCCTCTGTCTCAGTCTCGGCCTCAGTGTTGGGCTCCAGCTTGACGGCGTGGGTCTGCGAGTGACAGTACAGCTCCTTCCTGGTCCTGAAGCGCATGCTGCACTTGCCGCACGAGAAGCCGGCCTTGGCCGGGCGGGGGGCGGCGGCGAGGACGGGGCAGCCGCGCTTGCGGTGGCTCCACAGGGACTTGTACTTGTCGAACACCAGCGGGCAGGTCGGGCACGGGTACGTCTTGACTGGGTCCCCGGCCTGGCTAGTCACCGCGGGCTCCTCCTGCTCCACCTCGAGTCCCCCGTCCCGCTCCCTGTGCGTCTTGAGGTGCGCGTGGAGGCTCTTGCGCCCCACGAAGCGCTCCAGGCACTTGCTGCATCGGAAGTACAGGTTGCTGCCCTGCTGGCGGTCGTGCGTCTTGAGGTGGGCGAACAGCGAGCTGCGGGCGGCGAAGCGGAGCGGGCACAGCTTGCAGCGGAAGGCCAGCGTCTTGCTGTGCACGCGCAGGTGGCTGCGCAGGCTCATCCAGGACGCGAAGTGCAGCGGGCACTGCTTGCAGTGGAAGCGGCCGCCCGAGCCGTGCACGCGCGAGTGCGCCCACATGGCGTTGGCCGAGGGGAACACCTTGTCGCACACGAAGCAGGGCGTGGGCTGCTTGGCGCCCGCGTCGCCCTCGTGGTGCGGCAGGTGCGGCGGCAGCTCGGGCGGCGGCAGGATGCCGTGCTCCACCTCCTCGTGGTGCTCGAGCGCGGCCTTCGACTCGAGCAGGGCGTTGCAGGTGGTGCACTTGAGCGGGCGCTCGCGGTGATGCTGGTCGCGCATGTGGGCCGACAGGGCCTTGGCCAGGCGGAAGCGGCCGCCGCACAGCTCGCAGGAGAAGCGGAGGCCGCCGGAGTGCTGGCGCTCGTGGGCGGACTTGGCGCCGCTGTGGCGGAAGCGGCGCGGGCAGAAGGCGCACAGGAAGGGCTTCTCGCCCGTGTGGCGCCGCATGTGCACCAGCAGGGACGTCTTGCTGGTGAAGCTGGCCTCGCACGCCTCGCACCGGTACGGCCGCACGCTGGGGGAGCCCACACCCGGCCGCCTGCCCGGGCCGCCGGCTGCCAGCGGCGCCAGGAAGCCGTCGGCGTCGCCGGGGAAGCGCGGGGGCGGCGCCTGCGTCCCCACGGGGATCTTCTCCAGCACCACGACGGGCTGCAGGTCGTCATGCTCCGGGTCGTCGGCGGGGTGCTGGGCGGCCCAGTCGTCGTCCCACTCGTCGTACTCTATCTCGTACTCGCAGTCCGCGGGGTGGGGCGGGCCGGGCCGGTACAGCGAGACCACCGAGTTGATGAGCAAACCTGCGGGCAAGGAGGAGGAGGAGGGCGTGAGCGTCATCGCACAGCGCCGGGCCCCTCCCCTCCCCCCTCCTCCGCAGGGCTGCAGCTCCGACAGCCTCGCGGAGGGCGGGGAGGGGAGGCGGGCTCCGCGGCCAGCAACCACCACGCAACACCATGCACCGAGGCCCCAGTCCAAAGCAGGCAAGCAGACCCACACCAAGATCCCAACCGAGTACATACATGACACAGCAGGGCTTCATATACTTGGTTTTATTGAGCTTTTAATGAGTACCAGAGGAAACATAAGGAAGTGGAGAGAGTTGACACAAGGGTCACGGCACAGAACATGGCAACGCAAATAAAATGAGATCAATGACCTACTGAACTTGGGTCCATAAAACCGCTGCTAACAGAACAGCCGAGGCTGACAATCACACGGTGCACACCTTCAAAATAAAACGACAAGCACATTCACGCAAATCATAACAACTATTTAAATACATAATCCATACTTTAAAACTACAAAAGGCTTCGGCAAAGGCCAATCTTGAGAACGACTAGAATCTGAGTCCGCACGAATGTGGGACACGGCTGGAGCTCCTCGGGCACTTCAGCTGACGACGGAGTCGGAGATCCCGATCGGGAGGCGAGGCTGACTCTGCTGCTGGAGGGGGGACTGCGCCCACGTCGGCGAGACGTCCACGTCCATGTCCACGGCGCCGAGGGCCGGGCCGGCCGTGCGCTGGCCTTGGGGCTGGCCCTGGGGCTGGGGCTGGCCGACGCCCACCTGGTGCACCTTCTTCATGTGGCTGCCGAGGGTGGCCTTGTGGCGGAAGCGCTCCGGGCAGAGTTCGCACGCGACGGGCTTCTCGCCCGTGTGCGTCAGCAGGTGCGTGCGCAGGGTGCTGCGCTGCGCGAACGTCCGCCGGCAGTACTGGCACTGGAAGGGCCGCTCGCCGGTGTGCACGCGGATGTGGGCCACCATGTCGCCGCGCAGCCGGAAGGCCATCTGGCAGTGCGGGCAGCTGTGGGGCTTCTCGCCCGTGTGGATGCGGAAGTGGGCGTCGCGGGCCGCCGTCTGCTTGAAGCCGCGCCCGCACACCGAGCAGTGCGCGCGCATGCCGCCGGCCGCGGCGCCGGCCACGTCGGGCCCCTGCGGATGCGGGAGCTGCAGCTGCGGCGGCGGCGGTGGCGGTGGCTGAGGCACCTGTTGCTGCAGCTGCTGAGGCCACACTGGCATCCCCATCGCCGGGCCGGCCTCCACCGCCACCTCCGCGTCCATCCCCATCCCCACGACGGCCACCTGCGGGACGGGCACGGGGCCGAGGCACGCGGCCGAGCCCGTCATGGCCACGGCCTCCAAGCTCTCCTCCTTCAAGAGACAGTCGCCGAAGAACATGGCGCTCCCTGGGGGGGAAAGAGAAAGACAAATGTTAGCGGCGAGGGATGCGAGCGTTACAGCGGACAGTAAATAAAGAGTGAGGTGAAGGGTGAGTCCGGTGTGAAATGGCAGGAAGGAGCAGCACCAAGGTACAAGTACATTGACAAATATACATATGTATATTTAAAGATAATCACACACAATTTCGACACATTTAACTCGTAAAATATTCACAGATAAAAATACAAATAAGGTATCACTTTTAGGTAACATGCTCCGAAAATAAACGCAACTAGTTGGATAAATACAGCCGGGGAAAAGAAACGAAGGAGAAGTGAATCGCAATGGCAATCTCAGTCTTGGTCCCGGTGCAGCCCTTCGTGCACCTTGAGGGCGCTGCGCTGCCGGAACCGCTGCGGGCACACCGGGCACTGGAAGGGCCGCTCCCCGGTGTGCGTGCGCTCGTGGGCGTCGCGCACCGCCTTCTGCGCGAACTGGCGGCTGCAGTGCGAGCACGGGAACGGCTTCTCGCCCGTGTGCGTGCGCAGGTGGATCACCAGGCCGTTCTTCTGCACGAAGCGGCGCGGGCAGTGCGGGCAGCCGAAGGGCCGCTCGCCCGTGTGCAGGCGGTAGTGCACCATCAGGTGCTGCTTCTGCTTGAAGCGCAGCGGGCACACGTCGCAGCAGAACCGGCGCTCGGGGTCGTCCTCGGACTCCGGCGGCTCCGGCCACGCCGTCGAGGCCGCCCCCGCGGGGGCCCCCGGGGCGTGCCGCGCGGCGGAGCTTCCACAGCCCGACGCATACCAACCGGCGTTGGGCGAGCAGTCAAACTCGGGGGAGGAGCTCTGGAGGTCCAGACCGCCCGCTAGGGAAACAGCAAAACAATACAACGTTAACAAGAGCAGAATGGGAAATAACTTCTCGTCAATACTATGTCAGTAGTGTACCTTCAAGTCCCCTTCGTCCCCACAAACGTCTCCACAAAAATGAAACACTTCGGTCTTAAATGTTTTGTATAGTAATGAGGACGCAGGCAATTGTAAAACAATAAAGCACATTTAATTTATAGTTGCCATACAATGGTTAAAATCCAACACCACATAAAAGGGTCCACTGACAGTGAAACCGTCGTGCAAGTACCAACGAGTCATACACAAAGGCCTCCCACTAAAATAATACACGAAGGCCAATAAAAACGAATCCAAAATAAAAACGTCCGTATTGATGACTTTCAGCACTGGGTTTCAGCAGTGGTGAGGAGGTCACCGCGGTCACCACTTCCCCGGCGGCCCCGGCGGGGGCGGGCCGCAGTTGTCCTGCAGGAACTTCTGCAGCTCGTGGTCGCGCCGGTGCACCTGAGCGTGGTAGTCCTGGCTGCTGCGGTGCCGGAACGTCTTGGGGCAGTGCGGGCACTTGTACGGCTTCTCGCCCGTGTGCAGCCGGTAGTGCACCGCCAGGTGCTGCTTCATCTTGAACTTGGCGGGGCACACGTTGCACCACCAGCGGCGCTCCGGGTCGTCCGCGACGGGGCCTGCGGGGCCGACGGGGGCGGGGGCCGCGACGCGGTGCGGCGACTCGGGCATGGGCCGGAACAGCTCGGCCCGCAGCGCGTCCAGGGCGCTGGAGCGCCAGCCACCTGTGGGAGACAAGGCACACGGCGTTAGCGACGGCAGGGGAGCGCGTGGCGGCGCGTGGCGGCGCGTGTCGGTGTGTGGCGGTGTGTGGCGGTGGAGGTCACGGTACTGAGGAACGCAGGCCGGTCATCGCTAGCAACTCGTGTATTTCCCACAAACAGCCCGGCCACACGCAGGTCATCATCGCCGCTTGCAGGAGCCGAAGGTGATGCGGTGCGGGCCCTTCTCGTGCTTGCTGAGGTGGGACTTGAGGTTGCTGCGGAACGTGAAGCGGCTGGGGCACAGGTGGCACGGGTAGGGCCGCTCGCCCGTGTGGATGCGGGTGTGGTCCGTGAGCGTGCCCTGCCGCGAGAAGCGCTGCCCGCAGAAGGTGCACGCGTGCGGCTTCTCGCCCGTGTGCATCCGGGTGTGGATCGTCAGGGCCTTCTTGGACGGGCAGGTGCGCGGGCAGAAGTCACACTGGTAGACGGTCTTGGGGCCGGGGCCGGCGAGCGGCTGGCACACGTGTTCCCCCAGGCTGTCCCGAGCGACGGTCACGCCGCACAGCGGGCAGATGGTCAGCAAGGCCGGTTCTGCAACGGGGGAGAGAGCGTTAGACGGGGTCAATGCTCGCCCGCCGCCAGCGCGGCCAGAACCGGGACCAATCGGGGCGCACTCAGAGTCACAAGTCAGTGAATACAGCTTCGGCTCACGTTTATTCACATACTCGCTAAATGTATACAAACTGCCAACAAAGGTACACAGTAGATTAACACGCACACACACACATACACAGAGTGACCTAACACTATCTCTGATAACGCGCAGGGAGTAGAGAGTCTCATGTCCTGGAGCTGCCGCCGGAGCCGCCGGCCTCGCCGTGCCGGCGGACGTGCTGCAGCAGGTGGTCGCTGCGGCGGAAGCGCGCGGGGCACTGCGTGCAGGCGTGCGGCAGCTCGCCCGTGTGGAGCAGGACGTGCCGCTGCAGGTGCTCGGATCGCTTGAAGCGCATGTCGCAGAGCGGGCACGCGTGCCGCCGCTCCGAGAGCGCGTACTCGCGGGGGTGGCGGGAGCGGCGGTGCGCCAGCAGGGCGCGCGCCGACTGCGTCTCCTCGCCGCACTCCGGGCACGTCAGGGGCCCCGCCCGGGGCGCGGCCGCGGCCGGCACCAGGTCGTGGCCGCGGCCCACGGCGCCCTCCAGGTCCCACAGGTCCAGGGACTTGTTGTCCACCACCAGCATCTCGCCTGCAACCAAAGAGAGGGCCGTGAGCGACGACGTACAGCAGAGAGGGCGCCGAACGCCGGGCGCGGCGTGGTCTGGTCTGGGGGAGGAGGTGAGGCGGACAGAGAGGACACGGAGAGCAGTTCATCTCGCTTTAATGGTCAGGCAGGGCGTGCTTGAGCTTGGCGTGCACCGCCAGGACGTCGCGGCGCCGGAAGCGGGCCGGGCAGTGGGCGCAGACGAAGGGCAGCTCGCCCGTGTGCCGCAGCATGTGCCGCGAGCGGTGCTGGGCGCGCTTGAAGGAGAGGCCGCAGTACGGGCACGGGAAGGGCCGCTCCCGCTCCTCACCCTCCGTACCTTGGCCGCCGCCCCCGCCGCCGCCCCCGCTGCTGCTACGGGTCGTACGTCCCGACGACGAGGACCTCGACGGACGCCCCGCCGCCGGCCCGCCCCCGACCAGATCAAACACGGACAGGGAGCCTGCGGAGGGAAAGAAACAAAAGTTACCACAAAGCAAGACACGCACTTCAGACGCGGGGCTCCGCCCCGGACGAGGTACTCTGTTCAAGGCTACTCAAAATCATCCGTATCTTTTGTTTTTATTGTTTTAGATCGCCGGGACACACGGACGATTACACATTAATATCAGTCAATGGCATGTGGCAACGAGCTCTGCTCGACACAATCAACAAACGAACCAACCACAAATAATCTAAGCTAGACAATGTGACTGAGAGAAACATCGGCCTATGGCACATCGAACGCCGATCTTCATTACTCATAGAAGTGACTAGGTAAGAGCAAAATTTTTGAAGGACAACAATTTGATAAGATTAACGCATCTTTGGTTACATTCTGATAAAGACATAAATATCACTACTTACAGAGGAAACAATGAACAACCAGAGTAAAAAACACCCTCATGGAAGATATCGGAAAAGAAAGGATTTGTACTTATAAAATCAAGCAAGGCATTCCTGCGCCTGGAGATCACCGTATCATTTTCACTGGAAGAAATAAATCACTGTGCTTCGCCCCGCTGGAGTTAAACATGGTCTTTTTTTTCATATTAAGAAAAAAAACAGCCTTGATTCAAGTTGAGCACGCCACGCCGGCCCGTCCCTCTAGCCCACCATGGCGGTGTGCTTCTTCACGTGCTGGATCATGCAGTCCCGGCGGCGGAAGCGGCTCTCGCAGTACGGGCACGTGTAGGGCGTCTCGCCCGTGTGGCGCAGCAGGTGCCGGGCCAGGTGCTCGGACCGCTTGAAGGCCGCGTCGCAGTGCGGGCACGCGTGCGGCCGCCCGCCCTGGTGCTCGCTGCGCCGGTGCGCCAGCATCAGGCGGAAGTTGGGGAAGTGCAGGCCGCACTCGGAGCAGGAGAGCGGGACCAGCGAGACTCCTCCTGCGGACAAGGCCAGGCGGTCAGTGAGGGCCGGGGAGCCCCGGGGGGGAAGGGGGGGGGGGCGGCGCTGGACAGACAACAACAAGAGGCGGTCGGTGCTGGAGGCACACTTTATTATTATCGTCAGGTACTAGAGACTAGATGGGGCGCGGGCCGCAGCTCAGAGACCCGCGTGCGCGCGCGCGTGCTGCTCGAGGTGCGCGCTCTCGGCGAAGGCGGCGGGGCAGAGGGCGCACTGGTGGGCGCGGGGCTGCGCCTGGTGCCGGTGCCGCCGGGGAGCAAGCTGCCGCCGCCCTCCGGGGCCTCCGGGGCCTCCAGGGCCTCCAGGGCCTCCAGGGCCTCCAGGGCCTCCAGGGCCTCCAGGGCCTCCGGGCACCTCCTCGGTGTGCGTCAGCTGGTGCCGCTGCAGGTGGCTGCGCTGCCGGAAGCGCAGCGGGCAGGCGGCGCACGCGTACGGCCGCTCGCCCGTGTGGATGCGCTCGTGCCGCACCAGGTGGCTGCTCTTGGGGAAGACGAGCGAGCAGAAGGCGCAGCAGTACTGCCTGCGTCCGGTCGGAGCTGCAAAACCAGAGACAACAGGCGCGTTAAAACACGGCGAGGACAAGCGGGGGCCAACAGCATGAAATACCAGCTCACCTTAGTGTGACGATCGGAGGATATATATATATATATACACACACACAGGGATAACACAGGATAATGCAGAAATAAAACAGTGGTGAAGTGACATTTTAGTTCGTCTTTTATTGAGTTTAAGAATGCTGGCACATAAAAGAAAATTCTAAACTAAGGTACAAAGTTAAGGCACTGGCGAATTTCATCAAATTTTTAAAAAAACATGAACTACATTTTTGTACCTGTAGCAAACGGTGGGTAAAAAAAAAAACATCACCATCGTAAAAAGTTACGTAAACCTATAGGACTAAATTCCACGTACAAAAGTATGAAGTTGATTTTAAGAACTTATCATCTAACAATCATGTACCCTACTACCCTGACGATACCAAGCAGGAGATATAGATATCCCTTCCATTTCGCACACCCACTTCACATCCGTTATCACATGGAACTATTTCCAAAATCCAATCAAAAACTAGCAACGTTAAACTAGAAAGGTTGAGACTGCATCGGGGAAATAAAATACAGAACTTTCCAGGAAAGCATTCTACCAATTCACAAAGATTCAAGATAATCTGAAAAACTGGGCAAATTCACTGGTTTCTTGGGAATATTGCTTTCATCAGTGTTCTGTGCTTTATTTCCCCTGCAACATTTGCAGCTCTATGCAGACAACGGCAACAAAGTGAGGTAAATACTTGACAAACAGAAACAAAGCCCAATAAAATCAATAAAAACGTTCAAAAAATAGGGGTCCACCAATACACAGAAGGACTGGACCAGCTGCCTAACGCGGTCGCCATGAAATCACACTTCATTCAGATCAATGTCAATCTTTCTGTGCAGAATTGGACCACAAAAAAACTTAAACTAAAAAGAAACATACTTACGCGTACTAAAAGAAAAATCAAGAGCATCACTACACATTACAAAACTAATCTCACTTCTAGCGGCAGTCAACCAGGACATGCCGAAACTACGAAAACATGCAAAGTATAATCAAGCAAGTCGGCGGTCTGCGCGGCCGCTCACTTCTTCTTGTGGGCCTTCATGTGGCGGATCATGTGCTCCTTGAGGGTGAAGCTGGCCTCGCAGTAGCCGCAGAGGAAGGGCCGCTTGTCCGAGTGGGTGCGCATGTGCTGCTGCAGGCCGTAGTCGGTGCCGAAGTTGAGCGGGCAGTGCTCGCACTGGAAGAGCCCCTGGTCGGCGTGCGAGCGCACGTGGACGTCCAGCAGGGCCTTGGTGGGGAACGACTCGGCGCACTGGTCGCACCAGTGGGCCTTGGCCTTCTTGACGTGGTGCGCGCGCACGTGGTCCTGGAGCTGGTAGGTGGTCATGAAGGGCGCGCCGCAGTCGGAGCAGTTGAAGCCCGAGGCGGACGTGCGCTTGTGCGAGCGCATGTGCTTGGTCAGCTGGCTCTCCGTCTTGAAGCGGATGGTGCACTCCTCGCAGGGGAACGGCTTGAGGTCGTCGTGCTGGCGCATGTGCGTCGCCAGCTGCGGCTTGGACTGGAAGCGCTGGCCGCAGTCGTCGCAGCGGAACGCGCCCTCCGTGTGCGTCTTCTCGTGCATGTCGAGCTGGGCGCGCGTCAGGAACGCGGCCTGGCAGCTGCCGCACTCGTACTTCTGCTCGTGGCTGTCCATGTGGCGCAGCAGGTGGTAGTTGGTGGCGAACACCTTGGGGCAGAACTCGCAGCGGAGGTGCTCGTCGTCGACGTTGTGCGTGGCCGAGTGCAGGTCCAGCTCGGGCTGGGCGGGGAACGTCAGGTCGCACTTGTTGCACTTGATCTCCTTGGTGTGGGCCTTCTGCATGTGGACGGCGAGCTCCTTGCGCGAGTCGAACTGGTCGGGGCACACTTCGCACGGGTAGTCCCGGGTGATGTGCTCCTTGGCGTGCAGCAGCATCTCGAACGAGGACGGGAAGATGCGGAAGCAGTAGTCGCACTCGAAGGTCATCTCGGGCTCCTTCACCTCCGGGACGGGCGGCGGCGGCGGCGGCACTGGGGCGGGCGCCGTCGGGTGGCTGGCGCGCTTGTGCGCCTTGAGCTCGTCCTTGCCGGTGAAGCTCTCCGGGCACTCGGAGCACAGGAAGGTGTTGAGCACCTTGTTGTGGGTGCGGGCGTGGATCTTGAGGCCGTGCAGGGTCTGGAACACGGACGTGCAGTAGGGGCACTTCCACGAGTGCGTCGGCAGGTGCTCCTTGAGCAGGGTCGCCGACGAGAACGTCTCGTCGCACTTGTCGCAGCGGAAGCCGTCGCCCGTGTGCACCACCACGTGCTGGCTGAGGCGCGCCTCGGACGCGAAGCTGGCCGTGCAGTGCGGGCAGCCGAACGCCTTGTTGGCGTAGTGGATCACCTCGTGCTTCTTGAGGTGGTTCGGCCGCCTGAAGTGGGCCGGGCACTGCTTGCAGAAGAACTTGCGCTTGGACCGGCGGACCTACAACAGCGGGGAAACACTGGTTGAAATCCAGATTCGGACAGGTCTCGTACGGCAGGATGGAGAGGGAGGTCTCGAGCCCTAAATCACCCTAAACAAGACCAGAGCCAACTCTCGAGGTCTCCGCAAGGAACGTCACGGGAAAGTGACGCCTGATTTCTACCGGAAATTTAATGGAAGAAAATAATCCCCACTTACTTTCTCCCCTTCTATCTCCGGTCCGAGGTTCCAACCGTGTGAGAGCCAGTTCCAAATCTGAATTATCCAGTGGCGAGAATCGAGGATTAATAAACCACAGAAGGGGAAACTACTAGACAAGGATAACTACATACACTATATAGAATACGGAAACCCATGTGTCGCGCAGGGCTACGCACATTTACATCGACAGAGCATTGGAGAAATGCGGGTACACAAAAGCACCGCCTGCCGTACACAAAGACAGACACATGTAGCACGCACCTGATCCTCGCCTTCCTTCTCCTCCTCCTGTCCATCCTCGGCGAGGACATCGTCGGCGGCGTCGTTCGTGTCGTCGTTGAGGTGCTCGTTGCTGAGGGCCATGTTGTCGCCGAACACCTCGTCGTGGACCTGGTCGTCGTTCTCCTCGGGGCGCGGGAGGGGCAGCCCGTTCTCCATCAGCACCTCGGTGTCCATGGGCTCCGGCTTGACCGTCACGTCGGCGGCCAGCTCATCCTTGACGAAGCCTACGGAGGAGATGACGGGGACGCCCGAGTTGTGGTCGGTCTTCATCTCCATGTCGTCCTTGATGGCCGAGGCCATCTCGGCCAGAACCTTAATGTCCACATCTGCAACCAAAGCGACAGGCATAAACTACAAAATGCGAACAAGGAGGAATTGGCTCCGCCAAAGCGTCCGGAAGCGCCCGCAAAATGCACTACAGCCACCGCCACCGAACCCAGCCAGCAAAGCTACGAAGCAGGCCCCATGCACACTCACGGCCGACACGCCAGCAGACATAAGGGGGCACAGGGAAATAAATAACGTCCTCTGCAAAATAATTTTATTTCACATTACAGGGCTACAACAAAAACACGCGCACGCAGATTTACACACATTTCATTATTCCCACGCCACAAGATCAACACAAACGATTCCCGATGTTAAGTACAAAGCCCTGATCACGCACGGGCGTGGCGGTCCGCACCCTTCCGTTCCATACCGCAAAGAAATTGATTGTGCGACACGGTATCAGACGGAGTTGACGGGCGGCTCCGGGATGTGGCCGGGGCCACTAGTGCGAGTCGCTGCCACTCGCGGCCTCGCGGGAGGCCTTTGGCAGGGCCTTTAGAGAGGCCTTTGTGGGGGCCTTTGTGTGAGGCCTTTGTGGAGGCCTTTGTGGAGGCCTTTGTGGAGGCCTTTGTGGAGGCCTTTGTGGAGGCCTTTGTGGAGGCCTTTGTGGAGGCCTTTGTGGAGGCCTTTGGCGAGGCCTTTGGCGAGGCCTTTGGCGAGGCCTTTGGCGAGGCCTTTGGCGAGGCCTTTGGCGAGGCCTTTGGCGAGGCCTTTGGCGAGGCCTTTGGCGAGGCCTTTGGCGAGGCCTTTGGCGAGGCCTTTGGCGAGGCCTTTGGCGAGGCCGCGTGGGAGGCCGCAGGCCTTTGGCGAGGCCGCGGGGGAGGCCGCGGGGGAGGCCGCGGGGGAGGCCGCGGGGGAGGCCGCCTCCGGCAGCCGCGGGCTGTGCTGCGTGCGCACGTGCCGCCGCTTGGAGGGCGAGTTGGCGAAGCGCTTGTCGCACTGGGGGCACGCGAACGGCTTCTCGCCCGTGTGCGCGCGCTCGTGCCGGCGCAGGGAGAGCGCGCGGAGGAAGGCGTCGCCGCAGGACGAGCACCGGAACGGCAGCGCCGCCTCCGCCGAGTCCTGGTGGGCGCGCGCCGCGTGGTCGCGCATCAGCTCCTTGGTCAGGAAGTCCTCGCCGCAGCGCACGCACCTGTGGACACACGGCACACGTCAGGGCCACGCCACTCTCGGGGGTCGGGGCTCGGGCCAGGCCCGCGGGGGGCGGGGGCACGTACTTGTACGGCCACTCGCCGCGGTGCAGCCGGAGGTGGGCCACCAGCTGGTCGTTGCGGTTGAAGGAGGCGCAGCAGCCGGTGCAGGCGTGCGGCCGCGAGCCCAGGTGGCACTGCAGGTGCCGGGTGCGGTGCTCGGGCCGCCAGAACGCGGCCGGGCACATCGGGCAGCGCAGCGTCGGCCGGCCCTCCTCGCCCGACGAGCACCCCTCCACGTCCACGTCGTCCTCCGCGGCCCCGGGCGGCGGGGTGGGCGTGGCCAGCACCCGGCGCACGCAGCGCGGCCGCGGACCCGCGCTCAGCGGCGGCGGCGGGCTGCCCCCGTCCACGTCCACCTCGTCGTCGTCCACGTCCGCCCCGCGGAGCAGCACCACCTCGCCGAGGTCGCTGAGCGCCTCGGGCGCTTCCTCGTCGCTCACTCCCGCCCCGTCACGCGCGACACCGTCGCCAGCATCAGCGCCACCGCGCCCCAGGGCTTCTGCAAAGTCAGAGAGAGCACCATGTTAGCCGCGGTGTGAGAGGAGCACGCCGAATATACCGCACAAGGTGGGGAGAACGCCAAACACGCCGCACAAATGAGAAACTCGGGTCGCCACACGTGCTTCTACTTTATTATTATAACGCAACAGAAAATCACCATGCACAGTTCAAAACACTCACAAATAAAACCAAAAATAATAGCTCGTAAATAAAAAATATTTCAAAATAAAAGCCGATCAAGTTACTGGTCCAAGGGAGGCAAAGCCGAGCGCGTATGGCTGCGCACCTTGCTTCAGGTGGCCGTCCAGGGCCACCAGCAGAGCGCCGCTGGCCCCGCAGCCAGACACCGGGCCCGTCCCCCGTCGGCGAGGACCACGGCGAGGATCTGTCGGCAAGACGAGTGCCCCGCTGCGCGGCCGGGCGGGCAGAGCGCGGCCGGGAGGGCAGGGCAGGGCGGCCCTGGCCCGCCCGGACGCGGAGTGCCGCACCAGGCAGCGGCAGCGGCCTCAGCCCGCGGCCGGGCCGGGTGGGCAACACGGCCACACGGCGGTACGGCGCGATGCCTACCCTCCCGACTGCAGGCGCTCCCTACGAGGGGCCGAGTGAGAGGGAAAGGGGGGGGGGGGGAGAAAAGAGCCGGATCGGGTCGGAATGAAACGGGTTTAATGAGCAACAGCAGCGGCGGTGTCAAGGGGCGGCGGGGGGCTCGAGGGGGGCGTCGGCGGCAGGGGCGGCGGCGGCCTCGGGGTGGTAGCGGCGGACGTGGGTCTTGACGTGCGACGCCTGGCTGAAGCGCGCTCCGCACCAGTGGCAGGGGAACGGCCGCTCCCGGGTGTGCGTGAGCCGGTGCCGGTCCAGCAGCGAGCGGTACTTGAAGGAGGCCGGGCAGAAGTCGCAGGCGTGCGAGCGCGCCACGTGCACGGTGCGGCGGTGCGTCAGCATCTGGCGGGCCGTCTCGAAGACTCGCCGGCACACCGGGCACCGCCGGTCGTCGTCGGCGCCGAAGTCCGCGCCTGCAACAGAGGACAGTCAGCTCGCGGCACAGCCCCGGACACCCGACCCGCCGGCTCCACACCCGGCGAACTCAACCTAAAGCCCGGACGAACGAGGAAAGACAAACAAAATTAACGATGCGTTAGACGTATTTATTATCTCAACGGTAACATAAAGTGTCATCAATTGATGCGTGGCGGCGTCGAGGAAACGACCCCAGCTTGTGGGTCACTGCGCCCCCCCCCCCCCCTCCCTCAGTAGACGTGCTTCTTCTGGACGCAGTGCCGCTTGAGGGTGGGCAGCGAGCTGAAGAGGGCGGCGCAGGTGCGGCACGGGTACCGGTTCAGGTGCGCCATCTCGTGCGCGTTCCAGTCCCCGCGGTCCGCGAACACGGCCTGGCAGAAGCCGCAGGTGAAGGCCCCGCCGTCCCAAGCCGCGTCGCCGTCGTCTTCGTCGTCGACCTCCTCCTCCTCCTCCTCGACATAGTCGTCATCGTCATCGTCATCATCGTCATCGTCATCGTCCTCCTCCACTCCCGCGACGCTCCCCTCCACCTTGACGACGCACAGCTCCTGCGGTGCCGGGACCGGCGCCAGGTCCGCCAGGTCCCTGACCTTGAGCCGCGGCCAGGCGCCGCCCGGGCGGCCTGCAGATGACGGCGGCGACGGCGGCGCAGTCAGACGACGGCCGCGGCCACCCCTGGCTGCGGCTGCAACAGAAACCCTGCGTCACACACGGGGGGCTCGGGCGTGGACACCACACCGCCACCGCGCTCCCGCCGCCAACACATGCACACGCACACATGCACTCGAGCGCACGTCGCGCTCGGGTATCCGGGCGGTAGAGGGGGGTAACTCACAAAATGAAAACCACGACAAGAAGGAAATAATCTCAGCACTTTAATAAACACGTCAGCGTTAAATATGAGGCCGGAGGGTGGGGGTGGGTGGGGGGTGGGGGTCAAGACGGAGGCTGGACGCCGTGGGCGTCGAACATGTGCTTCTTGCACTTGCTGCGCTGGGTGAAGGCCTTGCCGCAGAGCTCGCACGCGAAGGGCCGCTCGCCCGTGTGTATCCGGATGTGCGGCCTGAGGTTGGACAGCCTGCTGAAGGCGGCGGGGCACAGGGGGCACTGGTGCGGGCGCGGCCGCTCGCCGGCGTGGTTCATCATGTGGCGCCGGAGCGCGGTCTCCGACGTGAAGCGCGAGCCGCAGGTCGGGCACTGGTGCGGCATGCCGCCGGCCGGGCCGCCGGCGCGGGGCGCGTGCGGCAGCTCGGCGTGCTTGCGCAGCGCGTCTCGCGAGCCCAGCACCGCCCCGCACAACTCGCAGATGTAGCGGACCGTGCGCACCTGGGTCAGAGCCTTCGACGGCGGCACCGGGACCGGGACCAGGGGGTCTTCCAGGGGATCTGTCGGAACAGCAAGCAAGCACGGGAGTCAGGCCCTGTCGGGGTCGGGGTCGGCGGCGTCAGGCCTCCACGCCGTGCTTCAGGAGGATGTGCTGCCGCCGCAGCGTGTTGCGGGTGAAGCGCTGCAGGCACAGCTCGCACTGGAAGGGCCGCTCGCCCGAGTGCGTCCGGATGTGGTACGTCAGGTGGCCCGAGTGGCGGAAGGCGGCGGGGCACACCGGGCAGCGGTGGCGGCGCCCAGTCAGCTCTGCAACCAAGGCACGGCGCCGGGGTCAGAGCAGCGGCAGAGCGGCAGCCGTGTGTACCTCACGGCCCCGTTGAACACTGTCCGGCCGCCGTGAGGGGCCAAGCTTATCCCAACACAACATCCTTCAAGAAAACTTCGTTAAAAAAAACATGAAAAAAAATTAACTTTGGAAATTTTTTGAAATCCTACATTGCCCCCACAAAAAAAATGGAAAAAAAGCCCAAGAGGGAAAAAAAGAACTTTGGACTGGAGGTCGTACAAATTAGTCGTCGGTTTCAAAACACGGTGCAGAGGAACCAGCTTTAATGTATAAAAATATAAGCACGTAAAGGTGCTCGACAAAACGACAACAATCACCAGAAAACAAAATAAATATCATTTACATTACACAACACAACACCAATATAAAAGCTATTATTACAAAAACGTATGACAAACATCTTATTATCTTCATGAACACGAAAAAATGTTAACCAACAGCACAAAATAGCCCACATAGGGAATGGTTTGTTAAACATTTGAAGAGGCAGCCGGCCTTGGGCCGGAAAACCAGCAACAAAATATCGAGGGGGCGTCCACTCTCAAACCGTGCGACACGACTACTCTCACAGGGCTGCCACAGTCCTAACAGCTATTACGATCCAAAAATATTGCCAAAACGCGGTCACGCGTTACAAAACATCGCATCTGAACGACTCGACTAAAACATGCGAGTGGGCGTCCCCTCGTAAAATATACATCTCTAAAACAAATAACATCGAGTTGACGACCAGGTGAAACAACGCCCTCATCCGCGAGCCCCCGCGCCGAACGCCGACCGGCGGAGACACCCGCGCGGCCGCAAAGTAACAACTATGTGGATCAAGTGTTAAAGGTCCGGGGCGCGGCGCGGTTACGATGCGCCGCGCCCCGAGTGAGGATTAAGTGAGTCAAAAAAAAAAAACGTGCCCGTACACCCCAATATAACGCCTACGATCACGGCGCGGGGGGCGCGCCGCTTCACCTCGCCGCCAACAGAAACAGCTGCCGAGAGCGGCTCAGACCGGTCCGCGGCGACTCCGAGGGCCGCGCCGACGTGCGGCCCGCGCCGCGTGCTACCGGGTGGGGCGCACGTCCACGCCGTGCCGGATGAGCACGTGGCGCCGGCGCTTGCTGGACTCGGCGAACGTCATGCCGCAGAAGGCGCACGCGAAGGGCTTGTCGCCCGTGTGGATGCGCGTGTGCACGTGCAGGTGCGTGCTCTGGTTGAAGGCGGCCGGGCAGACGCTGCACTTGTAGGGCCGCTCGTTGGTGTGGCTGCGCCGGTGCCGCAGCAGGTGGCCGGCGTACGCGAAGGCGGCGCCGCACGTGCCGCACTGGTAGGGCTTCTCGCCCGTGTGCGTGCGCGCGTGCTCCTTGAGGGAGTTCTTGGAGGACAGGAACTTGGCGCACACGGGGCACTGGAACAGCGTGGCGCCCAGGCCGGCCACGGCGCCGGCCGGCATGAGGGCGGGCAGGTCCGGCAGCCCCTGCAGCCCCGGCACCAGCATCACTGCAGACAGCGGAGAAGGGCCACGGTTAGCACCAGGCGCTGGGGGGTCATGGCCAGCGGCGGCACGCCCCTCACCCCGCCCGTGCCTCCCTAGTCTAGAAGTCACCACCGCGAGCGGTTCAAAGCGAGGGGAGTCACAGAAGTGACGGCCAAGAGTTATCACATTCCCAGAACGCGCGCTGTACAGTTCGCTTGCAAGGTGCACACACGTCCAGATTATTTTACATTGCAATGCGTGAAAAAAAGCGATTCGCACAAGAAGAGCTTACCTGGCCATAAAAACAGGCAAGGCATTGCCACCACCACAGCATGTGACATTTATATAAACAAGAATTGAATAGGTCAACACTTTGTCAAATTTGTGGGGAGTAAGTGTTTATTCAGATAAATGCAAAATGCAGGGGTCCTCACTTCCATTCTCGCGACAATACAATGGACCGGCAACCACAGACATAACTAAGAACTTTGGTATTATTGAAGCTAGATCACAACTTCGCTCCCGGCAGGATATGCAATTCTTGAAAGCACTTGGTGCACATGTAGGGCGATCCCGGACACCAACGGCACATGGTCGTTACTTTCGGGCTCCTTCGACGGGCGAATTCTCTTCCGAATTCGTTTCGAATGCTACTATAGCAGCTCCTACAAACTCTTCTAATGCATCTGCAAGCAAAATTAAATCTATTACTCTGAACATTCATCATCATTTTTTAACCCAGGGCCAAATCAATGTAGTTCTTACTTTTCAGATCTCTTGTCATTAATGTCTTCTAAATAATGCTCGCTTCCACCTAAAAGCATAAAACAAAACAATGTCAATCATGGAGCACTGGGCGAGGCAAAGCATAATTTTTTTAAAAAAAGTATATATTATTTTAAAAAAATTGTGTGGCTTCAAGCCTCTCTCAATAGCATCTACTTCATACCTAAAGAACCTTATTGAGATATCTATAAGGAGAGACAAGATATGCTGTATCATACACTCCTTTATTATCACAGAATTATGGCTCAATAGGAACACCAACAGAATTATGAATACAAACCACAATTTAAAATTACAAAAACAAAGGTGTCTCGATAAATTATGAGACATTTCACATACATTTTTGGAGATTAAAAAGGTGTTCATTTCAAAATGAGTATCAGACACACAATGAAGGAAGACTAGAGAAAAATAGTACATCACTAGATTGCAAATTAAAAGCATTAAGATCGTCACATATTATTGTCGGCTCAGATCTCGATGTTTCCGATTGATGTGCATAACTAGATTATCTTTCCTGAATGTCTTCTGAGGGCAGTAAGGACACTGGTATGGTCTTTCTTTGTTGTGTGATCGCTTGTGGCGAATTAGATCTCCTGCATACGCAAACGCAGAAGAGCAGATTTCACACTGATATGGGCGTTCTCCGGTGTGAGTTCTCAAATGACCCGTCACAGCAGCTTTGGAGGACAATTTCTTGCCACACACAGGACATATAGTGTCTGGATTGGAACGAGGTGCCTCCTCCAAGTAATTGAAAACATCCGGGAGTTTACCTGCACAAAAAGAATCAGTAAGAACTAGAAGGATACTACTAGATTCATAACACCATACATTTCACAAGAAATCAATCTGATGATACCTAAAAATGATAATGTGTCATTTACTGACTGAAATTTTACATTTTACATTTGGCACATGAGCAAATACAACAATTAATGGTTTCTGGAAACACTAATATTTATTGCAGTCAGACTGTGGTTTAAATATGAGATACTATACAATACATCGTTGATCCCACAAGAAGATCAAAAAATAATTGTGACTTACATAACAGGGACAGTAAAAGCCCAGAGAAAATATTTTTTTAAAAATTCAAAAATGTTTTGTCAAATATCTGAAACATTAATTTGGAATGTCATGTTTACACCACACACTTAAACCATCTTACATCTATCATGATTTCAGTTTATAATTTTATCGCCTCGTGACTAGCTAAAATTAGATTAATTAACTGAAGATGGTGGACAGTCAGGTACAACAACTTACGAACTATTTGCAAAGAAAGCTGGATAGGTAAAAGCCGACACACATAGTTTCGCACAACGGAGTGCAAAGAAATAATAACACTCTTATTCCATAAGGTTGCACAGGTACATACACGTCAAAGGAAGGCAATACATAATAAAACGACCTGAAGATAGAAGGTAATATATTAATTAAAACAACATAACAGATATTAGGGGCTCAATTCTCCCTTGAACTCTACTATGGGTGAAGTAGGTTTAATGAGGTACTCTACAGGGCCAAGTTGACCATGCTTTTTTAAGATATGTTTGGTTAAATTTTCTTTGCGTTTAGAACGATGGTCACAAAAGCCACAACCGTACTTCGGTTCTTGTCCACACTCTTGTAAATGCCGGTCGAGGCCTTTTTTCCACCGATAGATCCGTTGACAATTTGGGCATGTCTTCTCCTCCATACTGTATCCATCATTTGCCAGGTCTGCAAACATAGAGCAACCATTAGATCATGTGATGATAATACAAGCAATGTTTAATTAAGTACATGATTGTTTCAAATCTCCAACAAACCTAAATTTTACTGGAGATCAAGACTCAATATAGGGATGATTTATACAGTGAAAGATAAACTTGAAGATGAATTATTTATTTAAAAATAAAAGCGTGGTTAAACATGGACAGTAAAAATTATAAAGGTATCTTCAACAGAGGTTTCAACAGACACAGCGGTAAGTACTAACCTATAATTACTGGATTTACATTTAAAAGTGACAATGTTCAAACAGCAGTTTAGATTAACAAACGAAACTAACCTATGTGTGACAAATTCTTTTCATACCATAATAGATTATAGAGATGACATCAAAACATCAGCAGGATTCAGGAGACCATGTCGACGGCTCATGTGTTTAATAAGGCCTTCTTTCCGTTTACATTTATAATCACAATAGGGACAAAGGAATTTTGGATCCTGGCCACACTCTAGCATGTGTCTATCCAGACCTCGCTTCCAGCGATAAACTTTCTTGCAGCTGGGACAAGTTCGTTCTTCTCTCGTGAAGCCATCCGCACCCACTTCATCCCCTGTGAAAGAGCAAATAAGGTCAGTTCACAGAACTAAAGAGAACCCACATAAAAGGAAAGATTAATATCTCCGCCAATAAAACCTGGAAAGTTAAAGCATGAGAAGTTTCACCATGGAATTTTCAAGTGACAGAGGGCGGCAAAAGTTTAAAAAATTAAAAAATATTGAGATTTTGCATTTGAATTGGAAAATTTATTGTTGAACACAGAGGGCTTGTATAAAAACGCATTCGTAAATGGACGACTATTTGAAACCGCTACATTCGGCTTCAACAAAATGAGAGTAAACTACTTAAAAATAATAATGAGGATGGACACAACACAGATAAATATATGAAAACGAGCAATGGCACAACACTTGTTAGGTCAAATCATCTAAAATGCTGACAGTTTTTCTCTAAGAAGATGAGCAAAATATCAAAACAGAACAGAAAATTATTAGCGGGTGTACGATTCACGACCAGCATGAAACCGATAAAATGTAACACGAGGGCGGCGCCCCGCATCACGTCACGTCACGGCACGTCAATTGCTGCCCAGCGCATGGGTAGGCGCCGTGGGCGCCGCGGGCGCCGCCTGGCCGCCGTGGTGCACGCTGACGTGCTGCATGAGGCGGTCGTTGCGCTTCGAGCGGTGCGGACAAAACGGGCACTGAAAGCGCGGGGCGCGGCCGCACTCCAGCCGCAGGTGCGCCGACAGGGTCTTCTTGAGCTGGTAGCGGTGCCGGCACCGCGGGCAAGCGTACATGCCGTCGCCGTCCTTGTACTGCTCCAGGACGCCGCGCGCGTAGGGCTGCCAGGCCATCTCCCCAACCTCCACGGCCCCCACGGGCAGGCCATTCACGTCCAGGGACACGACGCCGCCCGACCTCGTCATGGCCTCCACCGTGGCCGCGTCCACGGCGAGGAGCACCTCTGAAACATGAGCGCAGCGTGAGCGGTCGCGGCTCCGGGCGGCCTTCCCTTAGCGTAGCTACAAAACCAGCCGGCACGCGGCACGCGGCACGCCACGCGGAGCCGGCAGAGGTCTTCGTGGCCGTCGAAGGCGTCTCCCTCCAGAGCAGGGACAACGGCAGCGGCACGCAACACCACCTGCGCAGGTCTGCGTCCAGGCGTGGGGCACGTCCTTTGCCCAGTTGGAGTCTTCGTCGTTTAGATGAGACGCTGCGACGGACAGTGAACACGCAACCCACAACGATTCGAGGCGTGGCGCAGCCGACACAGCAGTTACGGACCGGCCCCTTTCCCAACAGCTGATCCGGAGGGAGGGAGGGAGGGAGGGGAGGAGCCAGGAGAGGGGGCTACGGACGGGCGGCTGGCTGTCGCTGTGCGCGTAGGAGAGCGGGAGCAAGCGGAAAAGGGCACAGAGACGCTCGCACGCACGCCACCCGGACCGGCAACACGGAAAGAAAGTGCGGAAAGTCTCGCTACCGCAACGACGAAAATTCGAAACTAACTTCGGTGTCGAGTGGAGGGAGCACGGCTGCTGGCCCCACGTAACAGCAAGTGGCCACCCTGAGAGCTGCAAGGGAGCCGCCCAATGCCGATGTAAAATAGGAGTAAAAATTTGGCACAATCCCCCCTTTTTACTTTTGAAAAATTGAAAAAATAAAAACACACCCTCAACCCTTAAGCACTTCTGCAAAGACACCTTTCCCTGACATGAAGAAGTCTCCGTAGACGCAGAAATGCTTAAGTCCGAGGATGGCTAAGTTAATTTCGCCATATTTTTCACACAACCACCAAAATAACTTAACACAACGAACACTCGGGATGCAAGTGCTCGCGGCACTGGCCAATTTATATTGCCATTCGCACCGAACGGCTCCCTGACAGAAAAGGTAAGGCCCACGCAATGGAAATATCCTGACTCACGAAAACAGCGACCGGCAACCGGGATGAATACAGCACAGCGCAGCTTCCTCGGAAGCGTCTTCCAAGCACAAGTAATCCACAGGCACTACATGATGCGGGAGAGATTCACACGGCAGATCCGCCTACCCGGGCTCGCGGACACGCGCGCGCACATTTCCGCACCACCACGAGACACTCCGCGAACAAAACCCGAGCCGCGGCCGCGCGGAACGCACCACAACACGAAAGAAAAACATGCAGAGCGCGAGGTTATGTCGCCCACGGGTAAACAATCCAGCGTGCACCGTCGTCCTTCGCAACTGCCCCTGCCGGCTGGCCGGCGAGACGAGCGGAGCCCCGCCGGTCTCGGCTCGGCCCAGCCAGCTGCAGAGCAGAGCGGAGCGCCACGGCGAGGCCGAGCCCAGCCGAGCCGAGCCGAAGCCGGGTGGTGGTAAGGAAAAGGCGACCCCCTCCCCCCCACTCCATCCCTCATCTGCAGTCAAGTGAGTCACGCTGACCTTGCCTCCCTCTCTCCCGCCCCCCCTCCCCTCCCCCGGCACCCCGACACCACCCGACACAGGCACCAGGGGGACAACCTGGGACAACCCCACCGATCCCCACCGGCGACAGCGGCAAGGGACCGGGATGAAACGCAAGACAACTAACTGCCGCCCCGGGAGAGCGACACCCACAACGCACAGAATCTCCGGGCGCCATCAGAAAAACAACGTACATCTCCATAAAATTTGCATGTATTAACTGAAACAACACTGGACCATAAACGCCTAACAGTTCGGCGCGTGCTGGTGGTGCTGGCCCGCCCGGGGGGCGGCCCCGTTCTGCCGCGGCTGGCTGGGCTGGCTCTGCGAGGTCTGCGGGGGCGGCGAGTAGTTGTGCATGACGCGCAGGTGCTGGCGCAGGTTGTAGGGCTGCTTGCAGCGGTACGAGCAGTACGGGCAGAAGTTGGTGGGCTCCTTGCCGCACTCGAGGCGCACGTGCCGCAGCAGGTTCTTGCGGTAGTTGTACACTTTCCCGCACGCCTTGCAGGTGAACTGGTGCTGGCCGTGCTGGCCGTCGCGCGGGGGCCGCGGGGACGAAGCCTCCACCGACACGGACCAGAACGCGACGGCGCCGGCGCCTGCAAGCACGACTCCGTGTTACAAGAGGGTGCACTCGCCCGACAGTAACACCAACGCTCGTCGACCGCGGACGGGGGGACAATGGGGAGCACGGGGGGACACGAAAACGCAATGGGAAAACACACTCATTTAATGATTCGTCATTTGCCACCGCGCCTTTGCCGGCGGCGGGTACAACTGTGTCGTCGAGACTAGGTAGAAGAGTTTGATTCTGGTTTCGGTGTGCAGTCCCCGGCACTGGCCGGGCGCTAGGGCGGCGCCACGGCCTTGGTGGTCACGTAGATCTGCTGGCCGGTGGGGGTGACGGCGATGGTGGTGATGAGTCCCCTGGCCTCGTCCTCGGACCTGAGCGTCACCGTCCTGGGGCCGACGGGGGCAGGGGGTGGCGCGGCGGCCACCAGGGCCACCGGCACCGGGGCCACCGCGGGCCGCTCCGCCGGGGGCCAGTGCTTGGCGGGGGGTTGCGCCAGCGCCGGGTCCGGCAGCCGCAGGGGGTCCAGGGCGTCGTCCTTGGCGCCGAGGTGGCCCGCGTCCGCCCCCGAGTCCAGCTCCGACGGGCCGATGCCGAGTCCCAGGTGGCGGCGGTTGCAGTGCCGCCGCAGGTCCGACTTGTACTTGGACACGTAGCTGCAGTAGGGGCAGTTGAAGCTCGGGTCCTGGCCGCACTCCTTGAGCATGTGGCGGTTCAGGTTGCGGCGCCAGCGGTACTCCTTGTTGCACGCGGGGCAGTGGAAGCTGCCCGGCATCTCGGGCCTCCGGTACCTGCCGGACACCTCGTCTCCGTCCGCTAGCTGTATTACGATATCTGCAAACGGCAGAGAGAGGAATTAGAAAGAGAACGACACCAGCATTAGCCACCCTCAATGCTGCCCTCAAAGATCTACACCACCCCTAACCCTTACAGATCTTCATTTATAACGTCCCCAAACCCAGCACAGAACCGCAACAGATTTTAAACATCGCAAACGTTTATGTATTTTTATTTTGTCAGAAAATAATGCAAATACAGCAAAACTATGGCAAAATTGCTTGGCAATGCCAAAAAGATTTGAAAAAATACAGTATGTATATACATGTAGAGGGGTAAAATTTTGTGTCTCCTCAAGGAGAAAGGAAACTATAGTACGGTAGGTCCCTGTTGTACAGTGTGTGTAAATACAACATTACCAGAATTTCAGTTAGAAAGAGGGAGAAAGGTAATATAGTAGCTATAAACTAAAATAAAAGTGCTGTGCAGCAGCCAAGCTATGGTTTGACCTGAAGTAGAAGAATAAGTTACAGTAAATAAATATACCACAGAAATACTGTAAGTCTAATTATCTCACCTAGCATAAGAATACTGATACTGCACACAAAAATGTTCATATCCTCAAGCAAAACCCTTAAGTTTAAAAATTAAAATAATTGACTTCTTGAAAGCAATACATGAGTATAAGGTCTGCATAACAGGTTTGAATTTGAAACACAGAAATAAAAGTGATCTAGATTAATACACACATCCCTTTTTTTTGTTCTTTCTCTTAGACAAAACTCTTAAAGTAACAAACTATCTCAATGACTGCTAATTATTTACTACCCGTACTGTAATTTACACAGCACATTCTTAGGTGCAAAAATGAGATCGTAATTTCATTTGGTTCGAAGGCACACAAGTCTTTGTTTCATCCTTGTCCATTTCTCAAATTTAAAACTTACGGCTTTAAATTAATAAATGATACTGAGTATCGAATGACTATTGTGTAATGGCACTGCAGGCTTCCATTAAAATTTCAAGTCTTTGTAAAGATTAGCTATACAAGTAAAACTGAAGTCTTTGCAGCAAAATTTGGTGTAAGTTAGGGCTTAAAAAATAAATAATACTATAATGTAATACTTAAAAACAAATAATTTGTGAATGAAACACAGCAAACATTCTTGACAATTTAAAAAAGAAAATACAGGCTTCAGTGTTTTTAAAATATCTTTGGTTGAAGTGCAGATCAAAGTGGAAATACTTAGAATTAGGTCCAATACACCTTAGGACTATACTAATAACACAAATTAAAATGCTACGTGGCCATGAAGGCTCCTGTGCAGTGGAAAATAATATATTGTGTGCACAACACAAAATAAATAATGAGAAATAGAAATAAATGGGGAAAGTTTAGAGCTCACATGAAAAATGGATAGGAAAATAAACCCATCATCAATCAGCTTTCTTAAAACCCATTCACCCTTTTCACCAAAGCTCATAATAAGATACTGATCTCAAGTGGAATGACAGAAAGACAAATCTTCTGAGATCGTCGGGGGCATGCACCCTCCGACCTCTGCAGGGGCGTCGTGCCTGCCTAGTCCAGGCAGGCCGAACACGTCACCTCGGGGCGGGAGGCGAGCGCTCCCGCCCGCCCCTAGTACAGTACAGCTGCTCCTTGTGCTGGCTCGACACGTGCTGCATAAGGCGGTCGTTGCGCTTGGAGCGGTGCGGGCAGAAGGGGCAGGGGAACTGCGGCTCCTTGCCGCACTCGAGCCGCGTGTGCCGCAGCAGGTTGTTCTTGAGCGTGTACTTCTTGCCGCACTTCTTGCAGTCGAACGACGGCTCCGTCTGCCGGCGCCGCACCGAGAACTGCATGTTGCTCTTGAGGCGGTTGATGATGCCGTCCACGTCGAGCAGGGCCCCGCCGGCGGCCGCGGCGGCCGCGCCCAGGTCGGGGTGGCGCGTGATGACGGAGGGCGCGGACGGCGACGTCGCCGCCCCGCCGCCGTCCGAGCGCGGCGAGCCCTCCTCCTTCACCCGGCGGCCATGGTCGAAGCCCTGGCCCTGCTGGATCTGCTCCAGCCACGCCGAGAGCGGCACAGGGCCCACGGCTGCAACAGAGGACACGGGGTCAGCACCGAGGCGAGCCGCGCGCACGCACACGCACACACGCACACACACACGCATGCACGAGCACAGGCCAGCTAAGCGGCGGCGGGCTCCAAAATTTTACGTTCACACACGCACACTCTACTGGCATGCCGGAGGGCCGGGGACTGGGTGGGACCGACAGAGGCACCGGGGCGTTTGCTCCAAAGTTGCGTTTATTTGTCAGCGCCACGACGCAGCGCCGGGCGCGCCAGGGTGCCGCGCCAGGATGTGGCTGTGCAGGTTGTTGCGCCGCTTGCTGCGGTACGTGCACTGGGGGCACTGGAAGCGCGGCTCCTGGCCGCACTCGAGCCGCATGTGGCGCTGCAGGTTGCGCTTCAGGGTGTACACGGCGCCGCAGGCGGGGCACGCGTGCGCGCCCGCGCCACCGCCGCCGCCGCCATCGGCACCGCCCCGAACGCTACCCCACCGGCCCGCGGGGGCAGACACGGTGGGGCCCCGCGACGGCCGCAGACCCGACCAGCGCAACGCCGTACCTGTAAGCCAAAAAAAAAAGCGGCCAAGTTAGTTGTCTGTTCGACTGACCAGATAGTACTTTTATTTTGTGTGTGGATTTCGGATCGGTGACGACGCGTAACAGCGCACACCATCGCACACAGCTTTCAAAAAAAAAACCTTTATTCACGTTGGCATTGGCATCACACGTTTCTGATAAAAACACAGGGAAGCAATAAAGTGGTAACCAAGCTCGTACACTATCGGGTGCATTCTGCACAAATGTTAATGGTAATCACAAAATTGTGGCAACAAAGCCTGACACCATGATCAAAAACTATGACCACATCGATTATGCAGCACACTTTGTAAACTTCAGTGGCACAGTTTTGAGTCTCTTACAGTACTAACAGGTACACTGTCACATTCCAGATTGGCACAAGCCGACTAGCATAGATAACACCACTACACCAACAGATAAAAGCAACAAATGTTAGGTTGAGTATTAGAAAAACCTGCATAATAACAAGAAATACTGAATAACACTGATTATGTAAGATATCTAGAGCATATTATGCTCAGATCAAAAAAGGAATATTTAAATTATACATATGCAATAAAATCTTGGAAGGGTATCACAGGGAAAGTTGACACAAACGCGTCTTAAAGCATTGAAGCACACAAAGTGTTTTTCATTGTAACACATACATAGATAAAAAAAATTTCAGTAAGGTAATGATGATAACACGATTGGCAAAAAGGAAAGCAAATGCCGCCATCGGGAGGAAGCATTCAGCCTAATACCCTGGCTCTTTAAGTATCACCACTAATTTCAAGTCTAAAGGAAAAAAATCCCTTAAGCTCTCGAGTCAATAAAATACACATGTATACATATATCACGCTTTTCTATCACAACTGGAGGGAATGCCAACCCTCCCTTCTTCATATATGCTACAAACCACAGAGAGCAGTGCCGCCAAAAATAGTAACATCTCTGAGAAGCCGAGGCCGCAACGTGCGTGGATGCCTCACAGGCACGCCCCACGAATAACATGAGACGGGAGTAGGGCTGGGGCGGGCTACTTCGGAGACCCCGGGGGCACCGCGAGGGTGCGCCCGTGGCCCGGCCCCGCGAGGATGGCCTCGGGCGGGTGCTTGACGAACAGGTGGGCGCGCAGGTGCGAGTTGCGGCGGAAGCGGCGCACGCACTGCGGGCACCGGAACTGCGGCTCCATCCCGCACTCGTAGCGGAAGTGCTGCAGCATGTTCTTGCGGTAGCCGTACTCCTTGCCGCAGCGCTGGCACGGGTGCGAGCCGGGCTCCAGCGCCGGCCGCGGCCTGCGCCTGCAGCGCCGCGCGCCGGAGCTGGCGGCGGGGGTCAGGGCGGCCACGCCCAGGTCCAGGTCCGCGACGTAGCCCGCAAAGCCCACATCGCAGCCTGCAACCAGAGGGTGCACGTCAGCCCAGCGGTGTGCCCACAACGCGTGACCGCGGCAGGTCCTGTGGGGGGTGCGCCCCGCGCGCGTCACGCTGACGGCGGGGTGTCCTGGAAGGTGGCAGGGAAGGACGCAGAGGGTAGACGACGGAAAGGCTTTGCCCACCGAGGGGCGTCATTTATTGGTAAACCGGTGTCAGTGAGTGACTACAGTGCCCACGCTCACGTCCACGTCCACGCCCACGTCCACGTCCCCGTCCCCGCTCTCGAGCCCCTCCCCCCCGTGCCGAGAGATCATGTGTGTCTGCACGTGGTAACTGTGCTTGGCCGCGTAAGGGCAGAGAGGGCACCGGAAGCTCGGCTCCTTGCCACACTCCAGCTTCTTGTGCCGCACCAGGCTCCGGCGGTAGCGGTACGTGCGGCCGCAGTCCTGGCACGAGAGCCCCAGCGGCCCCGCCGGCCCCGGAGTGGGGGCCGCAGCCGCAGGGCACGGCCATCCTGCAACCAACACAAATTTCAGTTGAACGCATCGGTCCGAATAAGTACTAACAGGTCAGAGAGAGAGAGAGACAGACAGAGAGAAGCTTTGAGCTAAAATCGAACAGCAAGGTCACATGATTTGTTTTTGTTCTGTAATTCAGCAGCGTTTACAAATTGGAAATGGCGAGAAATTGTAAGTCACGTACAGAATTCAATGAGTAAACCCGATCATACACTACTCGCAACATGATCATTTCAACTATTTAATAATGGCAATTGCCTGATTTTGATTTCATAAACTGGACCAAGGCAAAAAAAAAGAAAAAAAAAGAAATAGATTATTAACAAGCCAATATACAAATTTTAATATAAAAATACAATGACTGAAAGCCAATGTGTAAATTTTAGTCATGAAGTAAACGTCAACAATGTGAACATATGACTAATACCATTACAAAAATATTTGACAAGTTACTAACCCAACAAAGTTCATTCTTGAATTTGATGTCACAAGGAACTAAAAATAATAGTTTGTCACACACTTACAACAGTGATAGAAAACCAAAGTTTTTAATAGAGTTTTTTGAGTTGACAGTGCTACAACAAATACTAACAAGTCCAATTTGGTTCATTGTGCCGTGAACGGACATGGTACAACAGGTCATGTTTCCGCTTAGAACGATGATTACAAAATGGGCAAGGAAACTGTGGCATCATGCCACACTCCAATCTTAAATGGCGGTTTAAAGTAGTTTTTCTTTGATACACTCTGGTACAATTTGGACAAGGAAATAAACCGTGGGAGCCTGCGTTAGTTTGTACCAACTGTAGAGCAGCCACTACCCCATCTGACAAGTCGCCTTCATCATCATCTGAAAAAGGAGAAAATAGGAAGAAGTCAGAAAAAGATTAACAAATTCACAGATCTGAGAGAAAAAAGAGAAAACTGATTCAATGAAAAATACAATACAATAAAAAATAAGTGTTGACTTTATTTTTGACACCATGAATATTTGGTGCCACAAGTTGACTTTCGTAAAGCAACGTTAACATACTTGCTGAGAACCTACTTCACATCTTGTGTCTGTGTGCCTCCGCATGCTGCTTTGTTGAGTAAACCCTGTAAAACAATGTGGGCATCTGAACCTTGGTTCTTTCCCACATTCAAAATTTAAATGGCGCTGCATGTTTTCCTTCCATGAATACTTTTTCCCACACTGTGGACAAGGATAAATAGGTCTCTGGTTGGGTGGAGGACATTCTTCCATCGATGTTTTATCTGCATAACAAGAATCTAAAATGGGGGGAAAAAATACAAAATAGAGTGTCAGTAAAAACTTGTGACACATGTGCTGAAAACCTAAAAGTTAGAGGTATAAATAGTACACTGTCTGAAAATGATATGGAATGATTTGCTATATACTTTAATCCATAGTAAAAAAAAATACAATAGAAAATGATTCAGCATAAATATTATAAAATTACAAGCACATGGCCCAAAACAGTTCTTTCGAATGGCTAGCGAAACCAATAATCAGCTGAAGATTAAGATTAACAAAACCTAGAATATCGGGTTGCAGGGAGCATCGACAAAATACTAACATTACACCCACCTGCCAACAACAATTAGAAACTATGAGACATTCAGCAGTACTATGTTAATACTTCCTTATGAAATAGTCGCATGACCGTCAACGAACATGTTCAACACTAGTAGGTATAATTAAAACAGTCCAAGTGGGGATTACATTAGTGACAGTCCAACAAGCTACATGCCTGTGAACTGGAAGGGTGCTCATTTTAATTAAACATACATAGAGATGCCTTCTTAAACACCAAAAGAATGATACCCAAACACCTTTTTCTACCCAGAAGTGTGTTAACAAGGATTCACATATAATAATAAAATATATGCGCATGTGGACAGTAATATACTGAAGTGCAACAACACTATAGAAATTATTAGCAGTCTAATACTCTTTGGTTATTTACAAATAATCAAAATAATTGTTCAGTAAGAACAGAGCTCTGTAAATTCTGAGATTATCATGGTACCCAACAGCAACATGAAAATGCTAACATGCATGCATAAAAACATACAAGACGTAAGATAAAATGCCATCATAGACCTGTTTCATCTGTGTTTATGCAAAAAATTATAGTTTTTTTTTTAAATAATAATACTGCAATTGAAGCCCAAAAGCATGGTAGAACAGCTAATAGCATTATCTCAGACAATCACAGAGCAGAGCCCTTAAATAATACTTGAAACAGAAAGCCACATCTATGGACAAGTACATAAAAATAAATAGATAAAATTGTCAAGTTACTGTGCATTTACTGCTAAATTCTGGGTGCAGTGCTTAATGTAAGTGAATCCTTGGCTTGATCCCTCCTTTACCACCCATAAATAACCATCAATAATTAAGCTAGTGGAAAAATATTTTAACTACACAGAAGTTGATTTCAAGAACCGTATATAAATATCTAACCATACCATTCCAAATTAATATGCACAAATGTAATCAAAGAAGCCAAACTCCAATAGAATAGCTTCAAAACAACTTGATGTAAACCACAGTAACCCAGTTAGCCACTAAATCAAATCAGCATTGCTATTCTTTGAAACATCAAATTTTTAGCACTTTTTACAGTCATGTATTACACATACAGCAGAATTAAGACTTTTAAAAATTAAATATTTTAATAAAACCAATAATATAAAGGTAACAGTCTGCTCTGATTTTTATTTAGTGCCCGAAGGCCCACAAGCATTTCATAGCATATCCTGATGGACAAATCCACATATAATGAAAAGAACTTCTTTATCAAACAGAAAATGCCTGAGTTACCTTGTGGTGTTTATAATCACAGGCCTAAGACGTATGTAATGAAAAACCAGTCTTTATGAAGATACACCGAAAAAGAGGCTTGAAACACTTTTGACCATTTCCCCTGACGGCATCCTAAACATCTATCTACAGCAAGAATTATACAATCCTTAGGTATATACCAATTGTACTTAGAAATACTTGTCATGTCTCACAAATATCAGCTTCATCTCACCAAAGCTATTACCAAAGGCGGCACAAAACTACCAAAGTTATGAGGTTTAGCTCACGATTCTATAAATGCATCAAATGCCAGTATACTTAGATGATGTAATTATCACATAAGAAATTTTATCTTTGGTCTTAATGATTTACTTACATATAGCTCTTGAAATCATAAATGATTCAACTTCTTAAGTTTACTCATCAATTGAAGATGAAATCCAAACAATTGGTACCATGGTATCTATTGGAGAAGTGTCTGTGATTATAAAATTATAGGTTCACAACACCAACTTGCACAACTGGAACCAGTCACAGGAGAATGAACAATTGGGCCTTGTTTCAGACACAAGAATTTAAGGCACTTCTACAATACAGGAGGAAAAAGTAAAGAGAGATGAATTAATATGTTTCCCCATGAAATATGTATTAACAATAAGATACCAAACAATGTGGAAGATACCTAGTTTCCATACAACTAACAATCCTTTAACATCTACAAATCACAGTTGGATCGCAAAGGAAAGTCAGTCTTGAACTGATGACGGCGGCTATTGACATGTGAAAGCATCTGGTCCTTTCGCTTGAATTTCATTGGACAAAGAGGACACGGGAATTGTGGCTCTTTCCCACATTCTAATCTTAAATGTCTATTCAATGTTATCTTCCACTTGTACTGTTTTCCGCAATGTGGGCAGTCATGAGTTGGAGCACCTGGTAAAGGAGCCCCAGGGTGAGGAGAGGGACGTGGCGACCACTGCTGTGACATATCCCACGGTGAGGATGCTCGTGCCATGGGGATGTTCTTTGCCCAAACTCGACCCAATTTATCTGGAAAAGAAAGACAAAATCAGCGCCAGTTCCAAGAAAATGAGACAAATAATTGCAGTTTTTTGGGTGCTAAAGTTGTGTTGGTCTTTTCATGGTGTTTTTGTTTTGTTAGAAGAAAGAATTATTTACAGACATGGCATTTCAAAACAGGTAAGTTAATTTATTTATAAATAATTCCAGTGATTAACAATATTTCTATTGATTGTCATATAAACACATACAATATTTACAAAACCAACTTTATTTACAATGTACAACATAAGATTATGTTCCTAAAAATGCTTACATGAAAAAAACAAGTAAGTACAAAAGTAACAAGTCATTACAGTACATTTCTAGTTTGGCAACAAATTCTTTAAAAGGTGGCATATTACAACTGGTGTATACGACTATTCACATGAGTGAGCATATGGTCTTTTCTCTTAAAACGTGCTGGGCACAAAGGACACTGCCACTGCCTTTCTTTACCACATTCAAATCGCATATGTCGTGCCAGTGTCTCTTTCCAGGTATACATTTTACCACAGTCAGAACAACGATAACTAGGTCCTGGTCGAGCAGATGGTAAGTGTGAACTTGATAGGCTTTCATTGTCAAAAGAACAATTCCTTTCTCGAGGAAGACCACTTCTTGAATTAGTCCAGCTTCTGCTATCAAAGCCTGTGAAATAAACACAGTATTAATAAAGAAGTTATAGCAATCAAAGTCAAATAAGATTAGAATTTTGGAAAAGTAATGGTTCACAATGATAAAGAAAAGTGACTTTAAAGACACACGGAGTTTATTTGGCTGATAAAATGTAACATGCACAGGAAGTTAACATATTACAGGAGAGTGTTTAAATAAGGGAGCAATACATATCACAGAAACTTTTCAAGTTCAGCAAAATCAAGGAAACATGGTTCAGATAAGGTAACAACACATCACAACATTTGAAGAATGAAACCAGATAAACTAAGCATGAGTAAAAATTGAAGTACAGATAGAAGTAAAGCACGGCCAATATTGTCTCCGTTCCCACTGCTAAAAAAACTAATCATACAGATTTAAAGTGTGGCGCTTGCTATTCATGTGGGCTTGAAGCTGATCCTTCCGTTTGAATTTCATAGGACAGAGTGGACACCGCAGGTTGGGAACTTTCCCACATTCAAGTCTTATGTGTCTAACTAAAGTTTCCTTCCAGGTGTATGCTTTCCCACAATTCAAACATTTATGAACACGGTTGTATGATTGGTTCTTGGATCTTGGCGGAACTGGGAATGTTTGGTAGGATGGACTTCTTCCTCTAGAGATATCTATGGTTGACATGTTCACCGTCTGGCTGAGCATATATCCTGAAAATAAGAGAGATGTTAAAAACATATATTGAATGACAATATCATGTTGTAGCAGAGATTTTGAGACGATATCCAGGTAATGTTGAGTACAGGATAAGACAAAAATGAATAGGATGACAATAATTAGTGAGAAAACTAACCACATCATACAGAAGCTATTGCTGGAAGACCCAATGAGCATACTGCCAACAGCACGAAAATGATTCAGCAGCTCCCCATAGCACCCTGTGAAGAAGTACAAAGCACACCACGAGCGAAAGTACAAAGTAGAAACAGAAGCAAGGCAAAGTCCATTCCAAGCCAAAAGCATCAACTTATAAAAAGAGAAAAACCCCAAAGAGGTTTGGTGATTTTCAAATACAATAAAGCAGGAGGAGCTGAAGTATAAAGCAACAATAGAAATTTAATTAACTAATTTACTTAAGGGGAAAAGAAGAGTGTGGCTGGAAATAATTTTTATCAAAGATATCAGATGACTTAGTGTAAAACATCGACTTAATATTTATTACGTGGAGAGTATAAAACCAACACATAAAACAATACATTTATTTTTAACAACACATTACTGTAACATGGATGGTAAAAGTACTAGAATGGAGCTCCAATTATCGAAAATAACTAAACTCAAGGATGGACATGAGAGGCCATGGTTTTCCAATCAAACACTAGAAGCTACACAGTATAAATCTAGTACACTTCTTGGACCTGCTCTTTAAATACATGCTGGCAAAGGTGCATAATGAAGTAATAGTTGTGAATAAGACATAATTTCATAGGTCAAACTAATTTAGCATCAGACAGAAACATTCATTAATGACAGCACCCATGTGACATTATTGCCGATGCAGACGAGAAGCATGTCGAAGCATGTGACCCTTTTGCTTGAAACGCATTGGGCAAACTGGGCACTGGAATTGTGGCTCTTTGTTACATTCCAATCTCATATGTCTGCTCAAAGTAATCTTCCATTTGTATATCTTTCCACAGTCTGGGCAAACAAACGTTGGCACAGTTTTCATGTTAGCAGGTTCTCTGTTGGAAACCACTGTGGGTAAGCCACTTCGACCAAGGTTCCTTGTTTGAAATGATGATGGAGCAGTCCAATCCATCCACACGAGGGGAGTTCCTGCAGAATAGGCTTTGTGTTACAAGATGAATAGTACAAGAGCTACTAGGAATCCTGGGTTTTGTTTCTCATAAAAGAACATTCCGAAAAAAAAAATTTGAACGCAACTCTTCAGCAGCAAAAAGGGGCAGAAATAGAAATAGGCACACTTTATTGAAAAATGATTTACACTGACTTGGACAGAAAGTGACATAAGGCAGAGCAAATTATGAGGCTGATGCAACATTGCCATATACATTTGGAATGTTGCATCAAATCTTCATAGAATTTGCAGAAAATGTAAAGAGAAAGCATTTTTAAGATTAAAAAAATATGTTGCACACACAAACACACACACATTGTACATTTTTAAAAAATAAAAAGGGACAAATGTAGATAGCATATAAAAAATACAAAAATGGTCTTGTGACGAAGTATAAACAGAATCTTTGGCTTCTCTTGCAGGAAAACAAACGGCCATTTAGCTAAAATGCTAAAAAAAATTTAGAAATCAAGACCAAAATGATTAAGTGACACACATAATACATAAATACAATGGTGATCTTGACTAGAACTAACAAAGCAGTTATTCACAGCACAAACAAATAAAATAGAAAAATAGGATTGCATTGAGGCTGATGAGAGCCAAACAAATTCTACCAGCACTCACACACATGAGACCTCTTACAGAAGAGAGCACATACATTGCAAAAAAATTAATAAATACATGACTATCAATACTTTGGTGTTAGATCTTGAGCTACAAACTGTAATGGTACAAAAATAAATAAATAATACCTAAATGAGAAGTGCTTCACCAGTAAGGAACTTAGATAAATACATCTCCTGCAATCTTTACACATTTCTTATTCAGTCTATAAGTTCTATTGAAGCTACATTACTTTTAGATCAGGTCTATGTCTAAATCAAAAGACAGTAAAATATCTGTGAAAGTAAACTATCAAGAATAATCCCCAAGATCCCCCACACATATATTTTTTAAAAATAGACTGATTACTAAGATGTGTTTAAAATTTAACTTGTTAGCCCAAGTTCAAAAAGAATCATGGTCACAAACATAAGCATATGCCACATGTATGTCCCAAATGGATTTTAGATAGGAAGATTGATTTTCGACCCGCCAAAACCCAAAATGTTTAAGGAACAATTAGGGTGTAAACGTGTAGCATGACGAAACACATGACACTTCTGTTTAAACTTCTGTGGGCAAAAAGGGCACTGAAACTGGGGCTCCTTATTACACTCGAACTTTGAATGACGAAGTAAGTTTCTCTTCAAACCATACATTTTTCCACAGTCTGGACATTTGAACGAATGTTGAACATGCATTCTATCCTTTCGGTTACCCCCATTCACAGTCAAATTCAAACCGTTTGGATAATTACTGTCATTTGCCAACCGATTGGCCGCAATCAGAATTTTATTCTGCGTAGTTGCTTCAGAGCGCAGAGTCTTCAATATTTCGTCGGTATGTGACAAATGGAACATGGACTCCGAATCTGAAACAGAAACACTATGTTAGATCTATAAGGTTAAAAGATGGACGAAAGGGTTGTTAGATTTGTATATCTATCTGAACTAAAAGAAGCAGTAGAATGGGATTGCAAACAAGTAAGACTTTTAATTCATGATACATTGTACAAAGCTGTCACAAAATCTAATCCACTTTTAGGAGCTGCACACGCTTACATAATGACTAATACATATAAGAAAAACTGTGAGCATTAACAGAATTCAAGATAGGCAATTCTGAACATATAGATCACGTTCTGAAGTGCACCTGAAGATACAAATAAAAAATAATCTTAGGCTCAAACCAAATACATGGCAAACTTTTCCTATCGAGGTAATTTTATTTAAATTGCACAAACACATACACTACATAATTTACTCAACTTCAACTAAGCTCTAGAGGGATCAGAAATGTCAAGTTCTTCCCACTTAAACTGATAGTTTACATCATTATGGGCAACTTTAAGTACATGTGTTTTCAGATGGCTTTTCTGCTTGAATTTTTTGGAACACAGAGGACACTGGAATTGGGGTTCTTTGTTACATTCTAAGCGCAAGTGTCTCATAAGAGTTTTCTTAAGATAATAACGTTTTTGACATTGGTGACACTCAAATGGCTTCTCCTTGGAAAGTCTTGAGCGAATCTGTTCCACTCCTTGATTGATTGCAATAGAAACTAATTCATCATGATTGCGTGACCGTCTATAGAGTTGTTCTGAAAAAAAGAAAAACAACAAAGAACAGTATAAGTAATAGGCACATGTAAAATCTTCAGGAAAATCTCTGTAACACAAAGACACAGGATGTAGAAAAGTCTTTTATTTCTAAGGGAAGAAAGAGCCCCAAAGATGGAAACTAAGGTCAGTGAGTCAGTAAGATTTTAGTGAGGGATTAGAAAACAGAAAACAACACGACATGTAAAGACAGGAAAACTTGTTTAGCACTCTCTTTTATTCCCATTCATGATAAATCAAATGCAAAACTTCACACAGGTTTTAAAAAAATGTTATAAATTGCATTGGCTAAATGGTATAGGACATTAACTTTTTTTTACAAACAATCAAGTCCATACTGTCGGTCTACTGTAAAATTTCTAGGGTGCCAAACTATCCTCACTTTCCACAAACCCTCAAATGCGTCATCAAATGAATTTTTTGTCTAAACTTCCTTCCACACATTGGACAGGAAAATTTTGGGTCAACATTACATTCCAAATTTACATGACGCCATAAAGATTTTTTCAGTACATATCGTTTTCCACAGGTGTTACATTCAAAAGGGCGGCCACTATCCGGAATAAGATTGTTAGCATGACGCCCTCTTGGTTTCCGAAGTGGTGGTGGGTTGAAGATTGAAGACAAAGTTGGAGTTGATAAGCCTGAGTGATCCTCTCCTAACGAGCCTGAGTGATCATTTTCCATGTCTTCTCTACAGCAGTAATTTGAATCTGAAAGAACACAGGAATGGATGTCAGAAAACTATCTTCAGTTCTGAATGTTTAAACAAGATCTACCTTAACATTTTTATAAAAAGGCATCTATACTAAGAAAGAAACTCCTCCAAAACTAACATATTTTAGTGATGGTTAAGTGAATAAGTGAGTTAAATATGTTGAAAAGTGATTGTGGGTATAGGGCTCTGGCATTCCCCAGAGGTAATGAAATAAATCAGTACCATGATGTGTGAAAGGGATAAGGAGACAACTTCAAGACAACATTTCTGATAATTCATGACAGAAGCAAATATTTAATTGACATAAAATATGACTACAAAGCATTTCCAAAAAAGAGCTGTAGGTACCCACAGAACAAACTTCAAATGTAACAAACAAATTAATATTAAAGAAAAGGGGGGGAGGTACACATAGAAATGTATCAAGTAAATTTGCTATTCGGTCCAAACTAAACAATAAAACTATAAGAAAATTAATAATAATAACAATGATGAAAATAATAAAGATACAATACAGTGTAGATTGCAGAAAGGTGGTAATTTTACAACTCAACATTTCCAGTATCCACAAAACACATTATAAACACAAAAAGTCCTTAGAAAACAAAGAAACATGATAACAAGTACCAAGAGCACAGGACCATAAAGCCAAGTACCTGTAAATAAAATGGGCAAAAAAGGAACAATGCCTGGGTGACAACACAAAATCTAACACTTTAAACTGCATCTCACTAAAAGGGGCGTTCGGATAACTACTTGCATAAAAACTTTAAAGAAACTCAACCAAGCAATAGCCAGGTCAAATTTCAATTTTAAAAATACCATGCTTCTGCATATAAAATTTAATGATTCTAGACATGTCTCTCAAGTAACTGAAAGAGTATGAGATCTACTTCCTAAAGAAAGGAATTTTATAGATGACCGACATTAGCAATGAATGTATCAGTCATACTCCAAATAAAAGTAAGGAAGAAGACGCTCACAGGTATCATATTGACCACCTATGTACTATTACCCCACCTGCATGCAACTATCATGAATGTATGGCGTACAGTACACCATCATAGGGAGTGCTTCTGGCTGAATGGGACCCTACTCTAACTGACCAATAAGATGTGGGAACGCATTGTCGACTAGTATCCTAGAAAGAGCCACAATCTAAGCATAATCGAGGGAATAACTGATGAGACAACCAATTCACACACCAGATACAAACAAAACAAAACATTTGCTTTGGAGCCCTCAACATAACAAGACACATACACATGGAAACCTAGACGCAGCTGGAAAAGAAATACACTTCAAGACAAATCACTAGACGAACATTGAGGATCCCAAAAGCAAGTTTTCATCGTTTGCATGGACCTGAGGTGGATGTGGTCGCTTCCACTCACCGGACCGGGACCAGCTCTGGCAGTCGCTGTTCCGTCAGCGGGTCACGTGTCGAACGCTGACGGGCGGAGGGGGCGGCCACAATCACAGCAAATCACACGAGCACACAGTAAACCTCCGGAAATGTCCTCCGGGAATTTACAAAATTTGTGAGAAGTGGCAGGGCGCGATACGAGATGATCGTACCGTGCGCCCCGCGACGCAGAAGAGTAAACACTGGCCGCACAGGGCGAGGAATTGCAGACGATCACACGAGACTGAAACCGCACGGGTCGGCTAAGCCACGAAAACACGGGATCGACGAGACACACTAAACACTGTGGCAGTTCACTGCAATCCAAACAAGAACACTGGAGGAAGCGAGGTTATGGAGCCACTTCTGTTTCTAGCCTCAACATAAGCCTAGGCACAAATAGCGGCTTTCGCGCACGGGCCGCGACACTCGCGAACGGGCCCCGGCACGCGACCGGTCCAGCGTGCGTCCAACGCGGCGACGGACGCATTTCGCGTACAAATTAAGGCGAATGTCGCGCATTTTGACACTTTCCGTGACCAAAACAAACCGTAATCGCGGACGGACGGCAGCCATGCCTGTTTGGGACGAGAAACAGTTGACGCTCCCCGACATGCAATGCAACGGTGCTCGTTGCGAACATGGCGGCCGAATGCAACTCTCGCGCCGTTTCGTTCAAGGAGGGAATGCCTCGCTGAAATGGAGATAAAAACGAATGGTTCGGAAATCGAAACGCCCACGGAACTAAATTTTCTAGAAGATAAAACAATCTGAAGGTTGGTCTAGGACATCGATGCCCGGTGCACCTCCGTATTAATTGTGAGCGCATGAAACCAGCTCCATACGACTGTGTTGGTTTTGAACAGGTGGATTGTGGCAAATGTCTATACAATATGTGCAGATGAGTGTCAAAATTTGTTGCAGAAAAATGTTAGTTTGGAATGTCACAGGTTTGGCGAACTCATGTTAGTGTCCATAGTAATGTATTTTTTGCTGATCTCTAAATACAAAATTAAGACCAAAATCGCTTTCTGCTCTTGCAAGCCGGCGCCTCCCACAGACCCCGCACCGGTAAATGTAATACCAACGTTTGCACATGCCGCGTGGAAAATTATACGAACCTGTGACGTTAAATCGTGGCGTAGTCCAGTTCAAATGCACAAAACAAAATGAAATCACTTTTTAGGTTTATATTTTTGTTTTTTAAAAGCTTTATACAATCGTACTTTATACTATTTTTTTGCTGGTAGGATGGCAAAAGATTGGACAGGTTTCTTTCTTCTTATTTTTTGTTTTTATTTATTTATGTGAAGCTTCACTGTTGTTTCCTGTTTGCATGTGAGGTTAGAATTTCTTAAACTACGAGGGTATATATGCTTCTTTGAACTCATTTATCCTTCAACTGACAATTTTAATACAAATTTATATATTCATGTGGTTGAATAGTGAATGGTTTGTGAATGAAATGTACTTATGGGACGCTATGAGGTCGACGAGTCGTACGGTGTTCATGACAGAGCCTTGGATTTGTGTATATTTTGTCCTTCCGCTGAGCATTTGTTCAAGTATTTAATTAAAAATGTAATCGATATATGATTTTTTTTACGTCATGTGTGGTGTATTTGTGTTACTTCAAGATACCTATGGAAAAGCTGGTCGTGTTATGGTTGGTGTCGGGGTTATGTGTCATGGTGTTTTGATTGGGGTTTGTTGTTTATATATGTCTCGGGAAGACGAAGATTCGTTGGTTTGTCATACAATTTAAATTTGTTTTTAATTCGTGGCGGCGGTAAGTACTGACGCCCATTTCAATCTCCTAGCACCTAAGGCATGCGCATGTTAGCATAAGGTTTCACAAGTATCTATAGGACAACCACATATGACACTATTTCTCTTTCTTTCCAACAGATTTTTGTCATTCATCAAAGTCACTCCGGTGGAGAAGCTCAGCTTCTATCAGTCGAACATTCAAGGGTCAATCAGTTGCTGTATCTTCACCACCAAACCTACGTGTTAAACAACAGGCAGCAGATGAGGACTATCTGAAAGAAAGAGAGGCAGCCGATGTGTTAACTTATCTGTCTAATGGTTCTGCAACTCAAGAAGATATAGATCCAGTGTACTCAGAAGATGGCTGGCCATCCATAGGCAGTGACTCTCCCAGCAATGAAAGTGAGAATAGATCGGATTGGCCCTTATCACAGCAGAATAGACTGACCAAAAGATCTCCATACGAAGGTCCTGGGTCTTTTCCATGTGAAAGTTGTGGTAAAATCTACAAATGGCGTAGAACATTACAGAATCACATAAAAGTTGAATGCGGGAAAGATCCCCAATTTCAGTGCCCATACTGTCCATTGCGATCTAAAAGGAAGGGAAATCTTACTGCTCATATTAAAGCGGTTCATGGTGCTGTGTAGTACTGTCACCACCTCCCATTTGCCATTGTGTCATCCTTTCCCGTTTATCTTTTGTGGTATTCTTATGTTTTCTAGTCATGATGTGTCTATGAAGAGTTGGAAAATGTTTGTTCATTCTATCCATTGATAGTTACTGTACATACACTATTTTCAGAATTGATTGCATATTCTGATTCTTGTGATTGGATCCCTAAAATCACTTTGACATTGTTAGCTTTGTGCCATGCATATTATTTTTTTTCGGTCTTTGTGATTTTGAAGGGATGATGTCATGGGGTCAATTTACTATTATGGCAAATTTGCTGGTTTAATAATTCTCTAACTTCGTTCTAAGTATTTTAATTTTAATTTTTTGTTCTGCACATGTATTTTGTATTCTGCAGTGTTGTGGAGTACGTTGAGTACTTAGTGTACTATTTTTTTAAACCTAGTTTAGGTTGGTAAATTATTTGATGATCGAAGTTCTGTATTATTGTCATTCTTAATAAAGTCTTCTAAACCTAGGTCTCCATGCTAGTCTTTTATTTTTTTTAAATAGTGCTCTGAAAGCTAGCTGTTTTATATCTGCTGCTCCTCGGAGGCCATGAGTATTTGTGGTAAAATAGCCAATCTTAGAGTTTAATTTGGCTTTCACACGTACGCTAAACTATCATAAATCCTATACACCACTAACATCTTTTCCCCCCTTCTTGTTTTCAGGCGCAGTGCGACGTCCAGACGTCGACGTTGGTGGCACCGCAGTTCAAGTTATCAAGTTTGAAGGAGTTTCGGTGGACCCTGATGAAGGGGTGTCTCCACCCCTCGATGACTTCGCCCCTGCCACCGACCCCCTGGGGCACCAGCCGGCGCCGCCCGGCCGCGGCCGTAGACGTAAAGAGCCCTTCAAGCCCCGCGGGCCGCGGCCGCGGGTCCCCGTCCCGGAAGGCGGCGCGGGAGTCTTCTCCTGCGGCCGCTGCGGCAAGCAGTACCGCTGGAGGCGGAACCTCGCGCGCCACCTGCGGCTGGAGTGCGGCCAGGAGCCGCACGTGCAGTGCCCCTACTGCCCGTACCGCACCAAGCACAACAGCAGCCTCACCTCGCACGTCGCCCGGCAGCACTGAGGCGTCGTCGCCGCCGCCCCGGGGCCCTGGTGCTCGTGCCGGTCAGGGGCGCGCCGCACCAGGATCCCGATGGGGCCCGATCGACAGCAGGCGCCGCCCGTTTGCCGGTGCTCGGCGCGCGTGCCGCGGCCGCCGCCCAGGCGTGGTTGTGCTTGGGCGGCGCACGGCAGCGCGGCCAGCGCGGCCAAGGGGGCGAGCCCTGCGTCGACGGTCACGCACTTGGCGTTTGGTGGTCGGCGACGTTCGGAGTGCCGCCCGGCGACTCGATCTGTACCGAAAGTGCCAGCGAATAATAACTGCCTCTGAGCTAGCCCTCGGCGTGCTGTTCTTTGAGCTCCCCTCGCTCTCCACCCCCTTCCCGCCGTCGCTGCGCTGGTGCTGACATTGTGCTCTCTTTTGCAGAACTTTCGCGATTCTGGCAGAACCAGTTCCTGAAGGAAGCCCGCCGTGGACCGTCCGCCTCCACGAACGGCTACCCCGTCCTGCCGCCGCCGCCCCCTCTGCCGAGGACGCCGCCCGCCGTGGTGGCGCGCTCGCCGCGCCCCCGCTCCGGGTCGCCGCGCTCGCCCCGCTCGCCCGCCACGGACATGGAGGGCAAGGTGTGGTGGCTGCCCGAGCTGATGCGGCGCCGCTCCCTGGACCTCGCCATGGAAGGCGCCAGGGACGGCGTCAAGGACAGCGTCAAGGACTTGTCCGTGCCCAAGGTGGAGCCCAAGTCGCTGGAGGACACGGTAGCCCTCGACATGAGCGCCAGCATCGTGATCCAGCACGCCGAGGAGCACTCCAAGGACGACCACGATCAGGGCCTGCTGGACTCGGCGCCCGCCGACGGCCCCGCCGACGGCCCCGCGGAGGGCCCCGGCGCCTTCCCCTGCTCCTCGTGCGGCAAGGTGTACCGATGGAAGCGCACGCTGCGAAACCACCTGCGGTCCGAGTGCGGCAAGGAGCCGCAGTTCCAGTGCCCCTACTGCCACCTGCGCTCCAAGCGCAAGAGCAACATCTACGCGCACATCCGCGTCGTGCACCATAAGCCCGTCTGCAGCGACCTCAAGTGGTCCAGCTCGGGCGAGCCCATCGCTGCTGCCTCGTCAGCCAAGCCCAGTTCGGCCAGCCCAGCCCAGCTGGACAACTCGTCTCCCCGGCCGCTCTCCGCCAGCCCAGCCAGGTCCGGCCAGGCCCGTGAGGTCGAGCTTGGCGCCTGGGGTGCAGGGCGGGCGGCCGAGATGTGCGAGGAAGAGAGACAGTATAATAGCGCCGACAGGCATCTGTCTCGCTTGTTCGACTGATGATGTCGGCATCAGACACGGGGGGGCCCTCCCCTCCACCTTGCTCCCTTCAGAGCTCTCGTCTCACGATTTCTGATGTTGACTGTTTCAGTGAGAGCCGCTTGGATCTTATGCTTGTCATGACCCATTCATTTATTCTTTCATCCATTCCAACATATTGACTGGCAACTTTGCGAAAGATTTGCGGGTGTCCCTTTTTCGCCCCCCTTGCTTTCTCTCTTTGTGTTTTGTGTGTATTAGTGTGATATGTTTATTTTATCTATATGTGTGTTCTTGGCTCAAACTGCTTGTGAGTTTGGCTTGTAGGTTCTAGAATCTCAGTTAAAACGATCTCATGCAAGCCCTTACTGGCAAGTCAAAAGTTATATTGGTTAGTTTATGTAAGATATTTAATTTTTTTGAAGCAAATTTATACTCTCTTTTGTGCGATAACTTAGTGAAGTTGTGGATTGCTTGTCTATAGTCTATCTCTGGACATGGTACTTTCTTTGAAGAGAAAGTATGCATGCCTCAATTTGAGAGAAAAATGAGTATTTCTCTTTGTTCAGCATTCGCAATCACTTTCATTTTGTTACTTACTCAGTTGTGTTCTGGGCCTAATTCTTAAGTGTCCCATCCATCTATGGTAAATGTAACATCAATGTTTTTGTACATGAGACCAGTATTCTAGTTTTGCTGGTTAGTCAGTTGGTCCCAGTATATGCTACCTTTTAATTCAAATCATGAAATAAAAAATGCTGTGAATTCTTCACCATTTGTGTAAATTATGTACTAGTAAGTTATCAGTATTTCTGGAAGTATTTTAGAGTTTTGTCATTTTTAGTCAGATTTAGATTTTCTATGTTGCTTTGACATGATCTTCATCTCTAACACTGGACTGCTTTTTTAAAACTGATTTATGTGGATGGAAAAAAAGTTCAATATTTTGGGGAAGTTTTTGTGAGGAAGTGAATATGATCCTCGAGATTTAAAGAAAATTCATATATTTTGTAATATGGTCATTGTAGGTTTTGTACTATTATGAATCTTGTCTACTTATGACTGATGGAAGATGTGCTGAGACTGGGAACTTAATCTATGTAGTTTTGACCCGCTAATTATGGATATGTTTTAAGAAGTATGTGCCAAAAAAGCTAATATTGCACAGTTCACAAACCAATGTTCAACTTATTCAAAAGTGCCATTGATATTTTAAAAGCTCACATATTCTTCTGCACTCCGACTATTACGATGTTTATCATTCATGCAACTTAAATCTATTACCAATTTGTGTGCAATTTTGTTTTGTGGTAGTGTGTTTTATTTTTATATAATTTAGCATTTGAGGGTGTAAAGGGTTAAGAAGAATGTGTATAGTACTTGGTAGGCATGCAATTTTACAACAAATTTTCTGGTGAAATGTATGAAAAGGTATTTGTTTGTCTGAGGTGGGATCCTGGAGGATTCGTTTGGAATCCCTTATTTTGGACTGCATTTTACATGAATAATTCATTTGAGAGACTATGGTATTTTGTATTGATGGTTTTGCTGGAGTTTGTGCTGTGGAACCTCAGGGTGGATTTAGACTGAAGGCATGAAGGTCGATGCTTCCTAGATTCTTATGATTTTGTCAACGAAAGCAAATCCAAATTGCCAAAATCTAGGAAGTGTTGTCTTTCACGGCCTCACAGTCTAAATCCACTCTCATTTCCAATTGATGAAAACATGTTTTCTTGAGCCCTAGTATGTTGGAGTTGTTCTCTGTACTCTTTTTTTTATTTTTAACAGTTGATAGTTAGCAGTTAATAGTCGATACAAACCAGTCATGTTATTGCTCAATATTTTCAGGTTGCATTTGACTGATTTGTATAGTAATTTCTTTGTATGTTTTAATTTGATGACAAACTTCATATTCAATCCGAGATTCACTTAAAACTCTGCTAGTTACCAATAGATACACTTATGTAACACACCGTTGTTCAGAATTTTTCATCCGTGTACTGCATACTGTTTTCACGGTACCTGTAACCTTTCTAGCGATTCATGTTGATGTTGTTAAAACACATCTCCACCATGATCTCATTTGGTTTGCTTAAGAATTTTTTTTTTAATCAGAGCAAATGCTGACCGGTTTCAACCTGTAGTCAGTAGTAAGTGACTTTCTATTAAACTCAGGTTATAGAATAATCATTGTATAGGTATTGGGTACTGTACTGAACCCAAGTGTTCCATGGAGTGCCATGTGTGTATTTATTTCTGCCAATTGTTTGCCATGTATTGATTAATATTGGACTGATTTTGGCCATGTGCTTTTCACACTCTGTAGGCCTGTACGTTTTCAAGCAATTGTAATAAAAATGAAATTGGAGTGATTCCCTCGCCTGCGCTTAACTTAACGCTACCAGCATACCACCCACGTCGACATATTGCTCTTTTGTTGTTCTTGTTTCATCTCATCGAATGTGTGTGGTCACTGTAACACGATTCTCTCTACTCACTGCCTTGTTCTTTCAGGATCCGGCCGGTGGTTCTTGGCGCCGGGGACCGGCGTCGGCCACGGCGCCCTCGGCCAGGGTGGCTCCACCGGCGCCGCTGGAGGCCCTGCCGCTGGAGGGTCCGGCCCCCCCGGAGTCCGACTCGAGTTCCAGTGCGGGACCTGCGGCCGCGGCTACATGCACAAGAAGACGCTGCTCCGGCACCAGCGGCTGGAGTGCGGCAAGGAGCCGACGCTGCCGTGCCCCTACTGCCCGCACCGCACCAAGTACCGCAGCAGCCTCATCACCCACATGACCAACAAGCACGCCCAGGAGCTGACTGGCAGGCACCCCGACCACGTCCTCTCGTCCTAACGCCTCTCTGTACGCTAGCCGAATAAATCCCTCGAGTCCGCCACCCTCTGTGTTTTCCTTCCGCCCCCCACTCGGTGACACCCCGCGCGCGCCTCATCATGCCTCCCCTCCCCTCCTGTCTCTTCATGCGCCGTGGGACGTGCTTTTCGTTGCAGGCTACGGCGACGGTGTCCAGGGCGCCTTCCCCTGCCCCCGGTGCGGCAAGGTGTACGGCTGGAGGACGAGCCTCGTCCGCCACCTGCGGCTGGAGTGCGGCAAGGAGCCCGCCTTCTCGTGCCCCTTCTGCGAGTACCGCTCCAAGCAGCGCCAGAACGTGAACCGCCACGTCTTGCTCAAGCACTCGCGGACCGCCGCCGCCGCCACGGCCACGCCCCCGTGGTGATGACGCCCGCCAGCTGCAGGGTAGGCAACCCGCGGCGCGCTCCGGTCTGCCGGGCCGGCCTGGGCGCGGACGGCAGGGGCTCAGCGGGCGGGCGGTGTGACGCGTCTGACGTGCCCTGTGTTCCCCAGGTGACCCGCTGATGCACGCGTGCCCGCAGTGCGGCAAGCGCTACCGCTACAAGCGCAACGTGAGCCGCCACCTGGCCGTGGAGTGCGGCAAGGAGCCCGCCTACAGATGCCCGCATTGCCCCTACCGCTCGCCGTACCGGAACCACGTGCTGCGCCACCTGACCGCCAAGCACCAGTAAAGCAGTCCGGCCCACCTGCAGCTGCGAGTTTTCTTTGACGCTTCCCTCGCCCCGCACACACAGGCACACACACACACACGCACGCGCGGTCACACCTTTCCTGGTTAACGTCCCACTGCCCTCCCGACCTCTTGGACACACTTCTCCCCTCCGGTGCTAACTCCGTCTTGTTGTTTCAGGCGCCGCCATGGGGGATCCGTGGGCGTCGTGGCCCGCCCCCGTCGCCGCAGCCCTCGCCGCCGCCGGCCCGGTGGGTCCGGTGGGCCCGGCTCACGGCCTCCTCCACACGGGCGGCCACGGTGCCGGCCTCGGCCACGGCCTCGGGCACCAGGCCCACGCCGCCGCCCTGGCCGCGGCCGCCTCCACGTCCCCGCCGGACAACGGCACCGGCCCGTTCCTCTGCCCCAACTGCGGCAAGGGCTACACGTACAAGTGCAACCTGAACCGGCACATCCGCATCGAGTGCGGCAAGGAGCCGCAGCACGCCTGCCCGGTGTGCCTCAAGATGTTCAAGCACAAGAGCAACATGGAGATGCACCTGCAGCGCGTGCACAAGCAGTGAAAGCGGACTGGCATTTAGTTTTGCTAATATTACGCAGGCTCCCGCTGGGCCGTGTGCCCGCCGCGGCCTTTAAACTTCGCATTGTTTTGATTTTTTACATTTTTGTCGTGTATATACCGACCAGCCTTTGGGTCATAGTGTTAAGCGTATCATTAAAGGAACTATTAAATTCGCACCGAACGTGTCTGCTTCCCCTCGCTCTGTCATGGACGCCGCCCCGCGTGCCTCGCCGTTGGTAACTAACTCGACCGTTCTCTTTCCGCCCTTGCAGCGTCAGCGTCGTGGCCGGGGCCACCGGGGCCCGGGCCGGGCGGACATCGCGCGCCTCGTGGCGTCGGCCCCTACAAGTGCGTCCAGTGCGGGAAGGCGTACAACTCCAAGGGCAGCCTGTCCCGCCACGTGAACATCGAGTGCGGCAAGAAGGCGGGCGTGCCCTGCCCGTACTGCGACACCCTGTTCAAGCACAAGAGCTCGGTCATCACGCACATCGTCCGCAAGCACCCCTTCTGACAGTGCCACGTTCCGTAGCAGTCCTCTGATCTTTATTTTTGATATGTGATGTTCACGTTTATTTGACTGCGCGCAAGGAAAGCTGCCTTAAAAAAGTGATATTGAAAGTGACTTATACGACGGGTGCTAATCTCTTCACCAAAGATGTTGGTATTGTACATTTATTATTCTTTTTTTTTGCCTCGGTATAATTATTAAATAAAACGGGTTGTTTCTTGACAGGCCTGTGTTTTCAGTACACGAGAGCAGATCGCCTCGCCTCCACTCTCTCTTCCCCGAGCGGTGTGTGCCAGTGTCCTGCGTTTCTCTAACCGCGCCCGTCCGCCCTTGTGTCTGCAGGGCCTGAGCCCGACGGGGAGGTGCTCGGGCTGGCCGAGGGCCTACCGGACGGCCTGCCGCTGTCTCCGTGGGCGCAGCTGGGCGGCTGCGGCGCCTCCCGGCTGCCGGGTCAGTTCCCGTGCGCCCGGTGCGGCAAGGTGTACCGCTGGAAGTGGAACCTGGTGGCGCACCTCAAGGAGGACTGCGGCCACAACCCGCGGCACCAGTGCGCGCACTGCCCCTACAGCGCCAAGCGCGCCCGCAACCTCACGCTGCACATGCACCGCAAGCACAGGAAGCCTTCGGCCCGGGGCCGCGGCGGCGGCACCGGCACCACCAGTGCCGGCGGGGACAAGCAGGGCATCGCCGGCGAATTCCTTTTCCCGCAGTCGACGTGACCGCTTTGTGGGGTGCTGTCACGGGTGAGGCCGAGGTCGGTTCGGTGCTCGCCTACTTTTGTCTTGTTCCTGTCGTGGGTCTCTGTTTCTCTGTGTGACCATCGAGTTGTGGAAGTGTTCCGAAATATAGACCTTTCGTTTCAAATGGAGGCCTTCTCACCCTGCGTGTCCCCTTCCCTGACCCTCCCGGCGCGGCCGGTGCGGCCGGTGCGGTGTCGCGGCGATGACGTCACTAACCCCGGCCCCGCCTGTTCTGTCCTTGTCCCGCAGGGCTTGTGCTGGACGAGATCGGGGGCTCGCAGAGCATGCGGGCCGTGTACCGGTGCCGGCAGTGCGGCAAGACGTACTGCTGGAAGAAGACGCTGCAGCGCCACATGAAGCTCGAGTGCGGCGGCAAGGAGCCCCAGTTCCCCTGCCCCGTGTGCCAGTACCGCTTCAAGTACAAGAGCCACCGCCTGCGGCACATGACCAAGGTGCACCACGTGACGCACGAGGAGGCGCAGGCCGTCATCGACGACATGAAGGGCGACTACGCCGAGCTCGCCGACGTGGAGGGCGTCGACATGGGCGTGGACGTGGACCCTGAGGACTACGTGATCGGCTCGCTGCCGCCGCCGCCCGCCGCGCGCCCGGTCCGCCGCTCCAGCGCCGCCGCCGCCGCCCCTGCGCCGCTCAAGGGCTGAGAGGGACTTTTAGCGGTATTCCTAGAGTTGGGGTGAAGTGAAGCCATTTTGTGCCTTATGTGCCTTAAAAAGTATCCTTCCACCACATGAAGTTGTGTAACAATTGTCTGTTTATTTATTTTTTTCACTGCACTCTTCTCTTTAAAATCATCACAATCTGTTGTAATAATCATTCGTGTGCGCATGTACGACTTATGTGGTGACTTATGTTACTTGCCTCCATTATTCAACTTGAAATCAGTGCCTGCTGGGCAGTCCCTGAATAAAAGTACTTATCTTAGTATATACTTATCTTATAAGGGTGTGCATATTCTATTTAATAACAATTCTTTTATGATATGTATACTGTACCTGCTGAATTAATTTTAACAGTACAAATCTCAAGTCGTCTTGAAATGTCTCTCGCATCATACTATTTATTTATTTTTTGTCATGGTGTGTCAACCATTTTTTGTACTCGCGCAATTACATTTTTCGATAACAATAAATGCCTTACGTGTGTTTCGTCAGAACCGTTTTTCAAACTTTTTGACAACATTCCAGCCCGGGCGCGACTTCGAGGAGGGGAGGGTGCCTGCCGAGCCCGCGCCGCTAACGCCCTTGCTCTCTTCTTCCGTTGCAGACTTTGACTTTGGCCAGCTGGGGCAGTTGGGCCTGGAGGCCGGCGCCGGCGCGCCGGGCCGGCCGCGGCGGGCGAGCGCGCGCGCCCGCAGGAGGGACCGCGACCGGCCGTTCCGGTGCGCGCAGTGCAACGCCAGCTTCATGCAGAAGCACCACCTCAAGCGCCACATGGCGGGGCACGGCGTGCGGCGGCCCTACCAGTGCACGCAGTGCGCGGCCAGCTTCGCCATCCGCGACAACCTGAACCGGCACCTGCAGACGCACAGCGCGCAGCGGCCCTACCAGTGCGACACGTGCGGCAGCGGCTTCCGGCGCAAGGAGCACCTGCTCACGCACCGCCGCACGCACGAGGGGCAGCTGCCGTGGACGTGCGGCGCCTGCGGCGCCAACTTCAAGCACCTGTACCTGCTGCAGGCGCACCAGGCGTCCCGCCACCCCGACCAGGGGGCGGAGGCGGAGGCGGGCGCCCCCGGCACCCAGGCGGGCCAGGCCGAGGAGTCCCTCAAGTGCCCCTACTGCGACGCCACGTTCCGCACCGCGCACACGCTCGGCCGGCACGTCCGCGCGCACGAGCCGCAAGTCTAGGCCCGGGCTCCGCCAGCTCCGGCTCACGGACAAACCAAAGACATTCGAGCGTACCGGCCGCAGGGACACGCCACGTGATCTCATAACATCCACGAAGATGGACGTTCGTAGTTCCCCTACAAGATCTCTTTTTTTCTTTCTTGTCGTTTTGATTGTAAGGCACGGGATTTTCTATTCTTGTGGCCAAGTAGCAATGTTAAAGATCTTAGAGTTTATAAGTTTATGTGATGGGCGTACCATGTAATGTTGGCGTTCAAGGTATGCAGCTTTTTCCTCGTTGTGATGTGCGATGTAAGACGGACTCATTGTTTGTTTACCACGCCTTTCCTCTTTTATTAAAACAAAAATACATGTTCGAATTTGTATTCAAGCGTTCACAGTTGCTTAACTCCTCCCGACCCCAAACCGGGCTTACATCCGGCGATGTAAATAGCTGCCACGCATTTGCGGTAGTTTGACATGGCATTCTTACTCTTCTTGCGGCTTACGGAGACTTCTTTTGCGCCTTCCCGCGGTACCAGCGACTGACCGGTGCGCTTGTCTTGTTTGCAGGAGACGATGACGTGGCGGAGACCAAGGTGAAGGTGAAGATGGAGATGGAGCAGCTGGACGAGCTCGAGTTCGGCGCGCACCACCTGATGCTGTCACTGGGCCCGGACCACGACGGGGACGGCATCGGGGCCGACGAGTCCGGGGAGGGAGTGTGAGTGCCCGCAGTGTCCGCTGCTGCCGCTGCAACCCGCCGCGCGGCGTCGCTAAAGGCCCCCCTCTCATGGCGTGTCCGCAGGTTCCCGTGCGCGGACTGCGGCAAGAGCTTCAAGGCGGAGCGCACGCTGAACCGCCACCGGCGCATCCACAACCAGAACCGGCCGCACAAGTGCCCGACGTGCGGCTCGTGCTTCACCAACAAGTCCCACCTGGTGCAGCACATCCGCACGCACACGGGCGAGAAGCCCTACTGCTGCACGCACGCGCACTGCGGCGCGCGCTTCACGGCCAAGTCCCACCTGGTGGCGCACGAGCGCCGGCACTCGGGCGAGCGGCCCTTCCAGTGCCCCGTGGACGAGTGCGGGGCGCGCTTCACCGAGAGCAGCCACCTGCACGCGCACGTCCGGCGGCACGGCGGCGAGCGCTGCTACAAGTGCCCCGTGTCCGAGTGCGGCGCCCGCTTCATCCACAACAGCGACCTGACGCGCCACAGGCGTTCGCACACGGGCGAGCGGCCCTTCCTGTGCGCGCACCCGGGCTGCGACAAGTCGTTCGCGCGCGCCTGCAGCCTGGGCAAGCACGCGCGCAGCCAGCACGGGATATACGCGGACGGCGACTACGAGGACGGCGACGGCGACGGGTCCGAGGACTCGGACCTGAGCGAATGAGGCGAGCGAGGCGGAGGGGAGGCTCGCAACACAATACTGAACAGTGTGTTCACTATTGTTAAGCTGTATTTTGCATTTTGTTCCTGAGCTATGTGGTCCAAAGAAAAGACTGGTTTCAATACTGCCCAATGAAGTTCGGTTTTGTACCAAGTTATTGCAACGCTGCAACAAAAAAAAAATTCCGACAGCTTGCTTGTTATTATTATTAGCATTAAAACTTTGTGAAGTTTTTCCATTGTAAAATTTTATCTTTTCTGTTGAGTGCCCGGGTAGGCATTTGTTTGATTCATTACTTCAAATCTTGCTCATAAATGACAAAAAATTTACTTTTTTTTAACTTGAGAAGAACGAATTCTGTATTTTGTGCTGCGCTGTTGAAGTTCATCGTTATTTTAACCCAGCTTGTGGTTTCTGTTGAATACCAATAAATGAATGAATACTTTCTGTATCGTGTTGCATGTCCAGACATTTGTTGAATTCCACGACCTCGCATACGTGGGGGTGTATGCCGGGCAGGTGGTGAGACTGTTGCCCGCCGTTCCTAACGTACGACCGCCTCTGCCGCCCCCTCGCCAGACGTCGTTTCCATGGTTGCAGGTTACAGTCGCGACGAGGGCGGCGGCGGGCGCGTCTCCTGGCCGTGCCCGACGTGCGGCAAGCGCTACAAGTGGCGCGGCAACCTGGCCCGCCACAGGAGGGTGGAGTGCGGTGGAGTGGGCCTGCCAGTCGTGCGGCGTGTGCTTCAGGTACAAGAACCACTTGCGGCGCCACACCGCACGGGTTCACGCCCCGCGTACCACGACCACGCTCTAGCCAGAGGGTTCTCATTCGTTCATTGACGTTTTGTTTTTTAAATGAATAAAACGATGTTCCACGTATTTATCTATATGCAAAATAAATCCGAGTCAAAAGGTACGGTACCAAAAAGTTCCGGGTGTTTAGTGCAGTCCAATGGGTTCCTTAGCAGCGCCTTACGAGCGCATGCAAAGGAGCCCGTAAGGCGATGATAGGCAAACCCGCACAATTACGCTTACATTGGCTTGAACACCCCAGTACATTTTCATGGGCGTAAGGCGGCCTTTTTTCTTTTGCGCCAGGTTGCAGTGTCTCATGACAACGGCCGTTTTTCGAAACACTAGAGTTGACAAATAAGAAAACTATTTCTATAATCACAATAGGGGAGAGAAAACTAAGATTGGCGTGTGGGGCGAGGGCGCCCCCTTACACGCCGCTTTGGATGCGAAACGAGTCCTAGTCGGGCTGGTAGGGCCCGTGGAACCGCTTCATGTGGCGCATCAGGTTACTCCGCTGGGCGGTGCGGTGAGGGCAGTGGGGGCATTTGAACTGCGGAAACTTCCCACACTCGAAGCGCACGTGACGAATCAGTGACTCGTTGTGGGAGTAGACTTTGCCGCAAGTTGAGCAGGGATAGCGGCGCCAGCTCGGGCCAGCCTCGCCCCGGCCTGGCCCGGTCCGGGACCACGCATCACGAGGACCTGCAACAGGGGCGAGTTAGTGGCGTTGTTGGCCCAAAGCTGTTGGCCCGGCCCGGAGCTCGGAGGGGCCGTTCTTTCACTCATCTGTTGAAGGGTATGATTACCATGGTAAGACACAGCTGGTCGAATGATTAGAATTAATGTCAACATTGTGTCGGCTCATTCTGAAAATTCAAAGATTTACCCTACCTAACATAGTCTGCTCTCATTGTCAACTGCCAATGTGAATGGTAGAAGCATGATACACAGAGCGTAGGAAGACCTGGGCAGGTTGCACAGTATGTTGAGGCTTGTCTGCAGGCTCTTGAAGCATCCTTTGAAGACATCTTCTGACGTAGAGACAAGTAGCACATGGTGCAGCGCCTGCGTGTCTTTGCTTTTGGACCTGGACGTTCCACCAAAGAGTGCCCATTTATCTTCTGGATGCTCCCGTCTATAAAACAGGCACACACGCATAAGTGTCTTCTCAATACATCAGGGGAATTCAGCATTATGATAATATTGTAACTTTCTAATTCAAAAATAAATACTGGGATTGATTTATTTGTAAACCTAAATATATTTATTATATTTCTCATTACAAGTACAAAAATATGAGAGATCGTGTATCTGTAACCACATCATGCCCTAAAAAGACACAAATGATGATATACGCAGCTACCAGAAATTCAACAAAAGTTAATACTGATGATGCATGTTTTGCCTCTTTATATCTGTGGGATCCATCTTTTACCCTTTTCAGACATAATGGAATGTATCCTTCAATACTGAATCGGCGTTTTCATTGACTTATCTTTAGGAATGGCACACAATGCATGACAGTAAAATAAATGTCATTAATATAAAATTGCTCTAATACTAAGAAAAGTCTGAAAGTCTGGTATTTGGAACAAAATTAATTTAAAATAAAACTAGAATAAGCTAGGAACCAACTTACTTCAACAATGAGAATTTAAATTAATACAACATGAACATAAAATGACTAGTGAGGCTTCAAATGCCTACACACCTTATCTACACATTTAGGAATCTAGAGATTAGCAAGATGAGCAAAGTCTAGAGATACTGCTTCCTCTCTGTCAATAACAATGAAACTAAAAACAGGCAATAGGTAGTTTGAGCAAAAGGACAATGAAAATTTAACAGCTTGAGATGAACTTCAACCTTGTTCACCAGGAAGGAGCGCAATTGAGCAGATATTCAATGAAAACATGTGGGTAAACAAACTTTGTTCACTACAGACGGTTGTTCTTCAAAGGATCACCCTACTGAATGACCCACACTAGGATCCACAGCCAAACGATCAGCATGGTTAGTTCTTAAGTGCCTCATGAGATTAGAATGTTGGGCAGTTCGATGAGGGCACACAGGGCACTGAAACTGGGGCACCTTTCCACATTCCAAATTAAGGTGTCGTCGAAGAGTGTTCTTGTATCGATAGGGACGCAAACAACGGTGGCAGCGAAACTGAGGGGCGGAGAGAGCTGGAGCAGCATGATGAGACCCAAGCAACGGCTGCCCTAGTACCATTTGCAACGCCGCATTGTTTGACATCTCTGTAAAAGTGAGAAAACAACTGTGTTAGAAAATATCTGGCCATATATATTCTTTACAACTGCAGGCCCTTTGAAGGGAAAGAGATGCAAAAAGATAAAAATGGCGAGTACAGGAGTATTTAATACATCTTGTCAAAGGTACAAACTCTTCTTGTCAAATCATGGGAAACCAACACCAATGTAAACTTAAGAATGAATTTTAAACATATCTCACCCCACACATATGTATTAAATTTTAGCAGTCAATGACTGTTTTCTAACAAACAAAAACTTTATCATCAATATACAATTAAATTTCGAGCTCCATTCCAAACAGAACATAAAGATATTACTGAAGAACTAAAAATTCATCACATAGTTTTTAAATTTTATTTTGCCGTAGAGAAAAAGTTTAATCAGTTAAGTAACTTTACAAGTTCGTTATAGCTGATAAGTATGAACATTACAAACCACCTTCATCAGGATACATCCTTCAATGACATATTATCTTCATGACTCATTGAAGTTCCGAAGTGAGATACAGGGGTTTGTTGTGATACATTGGAAGCACATAGATCAGACCCAACTATATGAGCATGAATTTTACGAATATGCTTCATTAAATTGCCTTTCAGCTTAGACCTGTGAGGGCAGTAGGGGCATTGAAATTGCGGTTCCTTTCCACATTCATAACGCAAGTGAGTACCCAAAGTGTACTTGTACTGATACACTTTGAAGCACTGTGGACAGGGGAAAAGATCACGAGAGAATCCGTGAGGTTGTTGCTCTTCGGCACTTCCAGTAGCTGAAACAAAAACCACATGGAATTACAAAAATTAATTATCGGAAAAATTGTTCACAGGACCAAAACTAATTAAATTAAGTATCATTCCTTACTAGAACTATTATTTGATGAAACATCCCACCAAGCTGCTCCCCGTCTTTCTGGTCCATTTTGAGAGGTCCAAGTAGGCTCCAAAGATGACAAATCTGTTACAAACGAAGTAGGATTAGTTCAGAACCATTAGGACAAATTACACTCCACGTAAGTTTGGGAAGTTTCATCCATGAAAATAAATATCTGTACTTGTCAGTAAAATTAGTACTTTATTATTTTGAGCCCAAACAAATGAAAGCATATTGGAAATACAGATGGTGTAAAGAACCAGTTGTGCACAACAGCTGAAATTAAAAATAACTATAAAAAAACAACAACTCACTTTACATTTATTGCTAAAGCACCTTCGGTACATACACCACATAATGGTTAAACTCCTGCTTAAAAGGAAAATGTATAAAAATCATATTTCTCACACTATCTTCATAATCTTGAGGAGTACTATTCCTTTATTCCAATGAATAAATGGAAAATCACATAGATGCCAAAATAGAAGCATTAAGCAATTAACAGACTAAATTTTATAAAACAGTTGAACAAACGCTTTTAAGAGCTCTACATTTCACTACTGTTGCTCCGCAGAGGTGAGATCTGGTTTTTGCGATGGCTGTTTAATGTTCCATTGTCGGCGGAAATTCTCAGCATCAATTTCAGGGTGTTTGCTAACAAGATGTTTATACAGGTTGCCTCTAAATTTTGAACGATAAGGACAGCCAGGGCATAGGAAGCCAGGTTCCTTGCCACACTCCAACCGTTCGTGAGTTGTCAAGTTGCACTTCCAACGATAAACCTGAAACAGTTAAAACAAGAGTTTCACACCTGTTAAGTCTTCAACAAAGGTGAGAGCAACAAGAACATGATATAGATCAAACCTTGCCACAGCCAGCGCATGAGTACTGCCCAGGCCCTTGTCCTGGATAGAACTTTTTATTGCTCTTGCTGCTTTTGGACTTGCTTGTGCGTGATTTGACAGCAAAGTGGGAGCTGTTATTCGAGATGGCTGCATCATAGTGGGGGTAGGATGAGTCCCACCAGCAACTTTCTGAGAAAAGATAAAGCAAGTCAAAATATTAGAGTTAATTACATCCACACAAAAATTTCCCTACAATTAAGAACATGGAACTGTGGCGGATGAAAAAAAAGAAGAAATTGTTGTACATGAATTACAGCACATGGGTTTTATTTCTGACATTTCTACTATTGCACACTTGAATTACAGCAGCAATACATAGAAAAACATTGTCACTGCTTCAAGAAATTTTTGGAACATATCATCAGGCACCTTCTTATAGTAAGGTCCTTCATTCAGCCGATAACTCTCGATGTCGAGCTCGAATATGTTTGTTCAGATTCCACTTTGCATAGGAGCGATGAGGGCAATGGGGGCAGGCAAATTGTGGTTCCTTTCCACATTCCAGCCGTTGATGTTTCCTCAGATTATGCAAGTACTGATACACCTTCCCACATTGAGAACAAGTAAACACATCAGTTTGTACTTGTGGGATTGTTGGAGATATGTACGTTGCCTTCATTGGTTCTTGAGCCTCCATGGGACAGCTTCGAATATTAGGAACCGAGAGTGAATCCATATACCGCCACTCTATAGAAAAAATGCCAAGTATTATTAGTCAAAAACCATATGATCAGTTCAAGTCTACATTTTTTCCAAAATTGATAGAGAAACTGAAAGAAATAATTAGTAATGAAGTCCTTTAGATTGGGTTGGGCATTTTGATGAGAAACCATGAAACGCTCTATGACATTCAGTTTAATAATGCTATTTTACAGATGTGAATGATTACAGTTTATAAGATGAAAAAAATTAGATCAGCAGAACAATTTCCAGCAATATTTGTTGATTAAATACTGTTTAAAGACTGATATTCTTTAAAAAAGGCACCTGGCAAAGTTACTGAATGCACATCATCTTGTCACAGTCGAAAGGCACCTATCACAAAATCTTCTACAAGACAAGGCTCACTTCTAATAGAGTATAATATCACAAGTTTAAAATTCTAAATAAAATCCAATACTTCTAAAAAATTAACAAGAGTTTTTGTTTTAAAATGAAACATAACAACACACTTATAGCACAATAATTGAAGAAGATAAGAAAACAATTTCCTGTAAAAGATAGAGTAGGATCTTAAGGTGTGGTTGCTCTATTTACTGTGTTAGGGGCATATGAAGAAGGCAGCTGTTGTGGGGAAGACTGGGCTGATGAAGTTATTTGTTGTTGCGGCTCTGATTGTAATTGCGAATGTAAATGTTGTTGTTGCTGCTGCTGTGGAGGCGGTTGTAGCTGTTGCTGCTGGGAGGTCAGTTGCGGTGGAATTTGAGCAGATGGCTGTTGCTGCTGTGGTTGCTGATGGTCTCTTTGACTGTCAAGAGCAGATTCACCTGCCTGAGTAGAAGCAGCTACCTGAAGCATCACTTGAGGGGGTGGAATGTGGGGATGCCAACCAAGCGATGTATGAGGTAAAATATTTTGGTGGTGCGGCTGTAAGCCCATTACGGGTGGTGCATGCTGTTGATTGCCTTGGTGCTTGCTCCGGATGTGCCGAATGAGATGAATTTTTTGTTTACTCTTGTGGGGGCAATGAGGACATTGAAATTGACGCTCTTTGCCACACTCAAGTCGTACATGGGAGGAGAGATTTCCTTTATAGCGATAGACCTTTCCACAAGTCTCGCAAGGAAAATGACCAGGCCCATAACTTGAGCCAGATGTATTAATTGAGTTTGCCGTGGTAGGACCCTGTACAGAGAGACCGAGCTGCTGACTTTGGTGTAGGAAATCTTCGACAGCCATATTGCCATGATGCGTGGAGCCAGAGGATGTTACGCTAGCAGACCATGCTATGACTTCAACTCCGGGAGACGGCGATGATACAGGCTCTTCCTTCATTGGATAATTGAAATCAATGGTCTTGCCACTTTGAGACCATTGTGCCCCACTTGAGGATAATGCTGAAACCAAACAAAAAGAAAGTTAGAAATAAGGTAGAGATGCTGATTTAAAAAGATTCAGCTTCTGCTTAAGTTGCTGTGAGGGGACAATGCAAGTTGAAATAAGCTCTGGTTATTGTGACCAAGTTTTATTCTTAGTAATCTACAAGTTCACAAATCATACCATTGTCTTCGCATACTTGTGAACAAATCAATACAGCAAAAGGCCACAGATAAAACAATCAGCCCTAACAACTGGCACTACTGAGAAGATTATAGATCCTATCAAAGCATGTTTGCTGAGAAAGAAACAAGTAAAATTGGTAGTTTATTATAATAATATTGAGAAACACTAAAATCAAAGACTTAGATATTTTTAAATTACTGTTTGCCACAAATCATCCAACTCCTCACTATCCTTTCTGAAGATGGCACCTTATTACTAATGAGAATAATAATATTCGACAATAGTTGTAATACTGGTACAGCATCAGCTTCACTATGTAATGTTTGAAACATGTCACTATAAACATTAAAAATTGCTGAATTTATGTGGCATATAATTTGTACCTTCGGAAAAAAAATCACAGATATTTTTAGGACAGCATGAGAATATAGCGTTTAGACGTTTTTATCTTCCTAAAATTTGAACTACAGTATTGTTTTACTACTTGACACACATAAAAGGGCACTACTAGCTAAATTAGAGGATATGGGACCAAAAATATTGGCATGAGACTGGTTTTCTTAAAATATGGATAGTTGAAAACCAAAATGGTATTAGTGGTTAAAGTGCACTGGCAAATTAGATGTATACATTATTAAAACATCTTGAACCAAGTATGCGTTAATCATCACACAGACATACAAGACTAGATCAATACAATTAAATGGTTTATAGAATAATTAAACATACTATCATTAGACCTAGAGTGATGAGTGGGAAGTGATGAAAGCCCTCTAAGCCCTAATAGAAATCAAGATCTCATAGACACTTGCTAAAACTATAATACGATTGAAGCCACTTCGGTAATAAAACAACCAATTTTCTTTAGACCTACATATAATACTGGTGGTTCGCTCACAAAACATGGCACATAACCCAATACAACAATTGCATATAAGGTGACAAGCAAAGTGATAAAATAACAAGTTACAAAAAAAAAATGTTTTAAACACTGCATGGTTTGAATCAATGTGGATTGCTTACCTAGTTGGCATCACTTGGATATTAATTGAGAGTAAAACAGGTTTGAATTGAGAATAAGCCTCCAAATTCATTCAACTCATTAATAATGAGTAATACCAGATATGGAGCAAAATCACATCTCGAGGCAATTATCACAGTCCATTTACAACAACACAAAACAAGCAAAAAAGTGAGCAAGGAATTATTGTTACAAAATCATAGTAATACATCACAATAAAAGATATTAGCTACAAAAATTGAGCTGAATGTCAGTGACTAAGGCAGCACTGAAAGGAGCTCATTCAGAACATTATGGCACAATGAAAAAAAAAAAAGAGAGTTAATAGAAGTTATCACGCATCATAATCTTAGTTTGTATTTTCCCTGCTCCTATAGGGTGTCAAGGAACCTCACAGGTAGATCAAGAGGAGCCTGCTGCTCAGGTTCAGGCGTTGATGTTGATGCAGCCACAGGATGAGGGACCACAGCACCTTGGTGTGTGGATTGAGAAGAGGAAATTGGAGGAGCATATGTAAATGAAGACAGGGGCGTAACTGGTGCAGGTACTGCATAGGGAGCACTAGAAATAGGTTGGAGCACTGGAATAGGAGGCAAGGTTGCCAGAATCGGTGAGGAATCTGTGGTTAGTTCTACTGGAGGCATTGTGGGGTTGCATACATCAACTTCTGCATTCACATCATGCTCTGATATATCCTGAGAAGGTGAAGTATTGCCACCAAGAACACGATGGAAATTAATCCAGTGCTTTTTGGCTGCCAAGCGAGTTTGAAAACATTGTTCACACAAATTGCATTTGAATCTCCCCCGTGAAAGGATTACTGACTCTTCAACAGTTTTCCTCTTTTTCTTAATGTGTCCTTTTTTAGCTTCTTTCTCATCCATAGTGAAGATTGCAGAACGAGCAGGCTTCACATCCTCTACAAGGACAGTTGAGGACTCAGGTTTGCTGGAAAGTGATGGCATAGAAGCTGCAGTTGAACATTCCTTTGTCACAACAGATGTCTCCTTTGAAGATGATGAGGTGATGCTCTCTTTAGGTGAATTATCAGAAGTTCTAGCTGATGTGGTCTGCATCTTTGACTGGGCTGAGCACTGTTTCATGGCTTTCCTAAACAGAACTCCACTCTTCTTCAGATGCATGAGCCTTTGTCTCTTCCTAGATGCAAGAAGCTTTGAATATGGACCCTTAGCCTTCTGTTCCTCTGGTGATGAAAAACCCACAGATTGTGTGAGAGATGAACTTGAAAGAGTTTGTTTAGCCGTCAACTTGTCATCATCAAGTTGCACTAGAGATGTATCGGTTAGCTCAGCTTTGAACTCTGCCAGTGAAGGAACGGGTATCTTAGGAATCTCCGAATCAGATAAGGTGCCAGTTTGAATTAATGGTTCCTGTTCAAAAAGGCGTGCATCATCGGCAGAACAAGCACGAGCTCTTGACATGAGAGCTGTAGATTGTGCAGAATCATCTGTCCCTGTCTTTTTAACGTTTGACTCTTCAAATTTCAGAGGTGACAATTCCTCAGCCTTTGTAACAGTTTTAACCTTCCATTCGGCGCCTGAGTCAGTTTTCTTAGCAAGCTTCAACAGTAATGGATTTTTTGAGTGAGTACTAGTTTCAGGTTCCTCACAAATATCATGTTTTTCGCATAGTTGGGACTTATGATGTGCTCTCTTCTTCATCATTTTCTTGTGCTTTCTAGATGGAATATTTTCATAATCCTCAGTTTCGTCACTCAGAGATTGCCGTCTGACAACGCTTTCTACTTCAGTGTCATCATTTTCTACATCTTCAACATCATCTGGTAGCTCCACGTAACTAGTAGACTTCCTTGGTCTGAATGACCTAGTGTGCCGGGTTTCATCATTTAATTGAGTTGCTTTGTAAATTCCGCGTCTGTTGCGACCGCCACCGGCACCTCGACCTCTCCTTCCTCTTCCACCTCGACCTCGAGGAGCAGGCGACTTTTTAGGGAAGGTAACAATCTGATGAGAGTAGAGTTCAGACTCATCTAGATCAGACACTGACACCTGAGTGGACTCATTTGTTAAATTCACATTTGTTTGGCTACCCATGTCAATATTTAATCTAGCCTTCTTCAAGAACTTCTTATCTTTATCACATTTTCCATTACAATGTAGTGAAGATTCTAGAAATTGTTCCTCTAGATGATCATTATCCAAATCTGAATCAGGCGCATCAGTCTTAACTTGCTGCAATATTGAGGAAACTTTATGAGAGTTGGATAACATCTTCCAATTGGAGTATGCAGCGCCAGTATGGGAGACCAAGGTAGTGTTTATGAGCAAGGTTGGCGGCATACTTCGACACTGGGGACATGCAGATGAACGTACATGAGCTGAGAAGGACTTGGGTGAAGTTGAACAAGCTATTGAAGTGCGTGGTGGTTTTGATGTCACTGTAATGCAGGGGATACTCTCCAGAAGAGAACGGACTCTAGCCCATGTTGCCTGATGACTGTGAGAAGATGAATGGTCTCGGTCAACAGTCGGATCTTCAACTGCCTCTGTTCCTCCACCTGAAACATATTTCGTAACAGTTACAATCAAATCTGGATTCTGGAGGACCATCAATGGAAATTTAAAGAACAGAGATTGTGATTGGCATGTATCTCTTTCAAGTAACACTATTTCTTTCACAAGACTGATGGTCCTCATCAAGGAAATTCAACATTGTTAACTAAAAAAAAAAACACAAATATTGAGTCAACTTTGCAAGCCTTACAATTTCAAGCAATTCACTTAAAATTTAATATCTAAACATGCAAGGAGGAAATTATCAGACATTTTCTTGAATAATAAGTTTAATTAGTTAGTTTAAGGACAAACCATTAATAGCACCTTCCGGTTTAACAATATATAGACAACAACACACATAATTAAAGCCATATTGTGTACTAGAACTAATCTAATCATTGTCATTCTTAACACACAAAAACCAGATGAACTCACAGAAATGCCAAAGAAATGATAGCCAATGACTGATAATTTACTGTCTGACCTTGTCAAAAAGAGTTTGGGTGCTTGTTACTTATATGTTTCACAAGGCTACCCTTCTGCTTGGCTCTATGAGGACAATGTGGACACTGGAACTGTGGTTCCTTGCCACATTCCAATCTTTGGTGTAGACCCAAACTTTGTTTCCAGCGATATATCTTTCCACACTGATTGCAAGAATACTGAGGAAGTTTCATTGAGGTTGTTGGTGAGGCCAAAGACACGGAGGGTCCATGGTTTTGGTTCAGATAAGGTGGAATAGAATGAATCAGGGGATGTTGCAGCAAATATTCAGCTGGTGCCCAGTTGCTGGCAGCAAATGATCGTCCAAGATCTGAAAACAAATAAAACAAATACCAAGTGAGGTCCAAATCTATGCAGTGTAGATGTGACGTGCTTAATCTTTTTTAAAACAATAAAATGCATTAATTCAAATTAAAATGAAATGATATAAACATTATGAAGAATAAAGTATGAACTATTTATTTATATTTCTTTCTTGGAAAAAAATTTGTTGAAGCTATCCAGTGTTTATTTCCAGGCCAGTACATCCAAATATGAAATCATTACACTGAAAGTGAGTGAGGATAAGGAGATTTTAAAAATACCACTTTTTACATCATACTGATGTGATGACACCGTAAATGAGCCAGAAGATTGCGCTTGTATCTATATAGACGTTGGCATAGACGACACTTAAACTTGTTTGTGAGGGGATCAATTTGGACCTCTTCATGGACAGATGCCTTCTTCAACAGCCCTTGCGACTTTCTGCGGAATTTGGTTGTCACAGATCCCTCCACCAACAGATCCAGATCCAACTTTGGCACCATCGGAGGAAAATTGATATCTTCTACATCCTCTGAAAAGCAGAATAATAAAGTAAATACCAAGTCCGTTGAGTTTTTGGAGGTTGAAAAAAACTTTGACAAATAGAATTCAAAGTAAAAAAGGGAGAGAGTCAAACTAAAAAATAAAAGCAAGACAGTACTATTTAATATGTTGGAGCTTTATTTATTCATTCAGCTCTTTTAAAATATGGTGCTTTGAACAATAACTGGGAAATTAAAAATAACACTCTTAGAAATGAAAGGTCATTAAGTAACTTGGAGACCATTGGTATGACTTATTCCACCAATATACTCTCTCCATTAATTGTCTTAGAAACGTTCTCATGGAAAACAAGCAAATATAAGTTGATCAGTAGGCACTTGTGCTGGTCATCTGGTGTCGATGCTTGTTTAGCATGTGCTTCCTTAGGTTGCCCTTGAGTTTGGTTCGATGTGGACAGAAAGAGCAAAAGAAAGCGGGCTCCTTGCCGCACTCGTGGCGAAGGTGAGTCAGTAGGTTGCGCCTCCACCGGAACTTGCGATCACAGCGGGGACAAGGGAAGCACCAGTCCTCTCCTTGCAGTGGGTCGCCCATCATAGGACCCATTGTGTGCGTCCATTCATTGCCTGCACAGAAAAGGACAGATTCGAAAACTGTTAATTTCATTTTATTATTACAGAAACAGAACTGAACCGAATTTTAGAAACCTATTCTCTTTAAACTACTCACTCGTGCTCTAGGAGGCCACTTTGTGCCTGCATACTCACAACAATACTGATGAGACCGTCTGCAGTTCAAACTTGGTGATGGGGTGGGCGTGTCCTCAGGGGGCTGGGACCTCAAAGGGGAGGCCTGGATGCTTACACTTCATGTGCTTGTTCTTGAGGTCACTCCGGTGCTTTGAACGGTAAGGGCAGTACGGGCACTTGAACTGCGGCAACTTGCCGCACTCAAAGCGGAGGTGCTGCGAGAGGTTGCCCTTCCAGCGGTACGTCTTTCCACACTTGTAGCATGGGAAACGGCCGACTTGGCCGTGCGTCGGCGTCGGTACCGGGCCGAACGTGAGGCCGTCAGGGCCGAGAGCGGGCAAAGGCCCTGGACCGGGCTGCAGCTGCAACGGGTAGGGCGCCCAGTGCGGAGCTGCAAACACAAGCATGAGTTGAGCACAGCGGGTAGCCCCCAAACACTTCTCAAATCAAACGCACCACTCCGGTTCCCTCCTTTCGTCGTTTGGTGCAAACGGTACATATGTTTCGGGTGTGTGCTTATTAACTGCATAGCATTGAAATGTGAAGTTACGGATGGCAGCCGATGCAAATTCGCTCAAAGTCAAACGTGAATTACTTCTTTGGTGATCATGACCCCAGCTAAGTAAATAGAGGCTGATGACATCAATACGGGGGTCTCATTCGAAATACAAGTAAACTGAGGGTAAAAACAAGAATTTATTGACATAATTTTTTCCTCTGCCAAATTACTACTACTCTCGGGGAAATCAGACAACGACTAGCCAGTATTTATCTCCGGGGAAATTTGAGGTCCTTCCCCAGCGAGCGCGGACTAGAGGTCGTAGGAGGATAGCTTTGGTTAAAGCGCGACTGGGTTCCCACGATGCACGAAGATGATGTGCCTCTTGAGGTGGCTCTTGTGCCGGCCGCGGTAAGAGCAGTACGGACATTGGAAGCATGGCTCCTTGCCGCACTCCAGCTTGATGTGCTGGGCCAGGCTGCCCTTCCAGCGGTACTGGCGCCCGCACTGGGTGCAGCTGAAGCACCCCGCCTTCCTCCTCGGCACGGTGCCCGTCGGCGCCGCGGTGTAGAGGTTCGGCACCACGTCGGACTCCTCGGCCTCGGGGTCCCAAGCGTCCTCGTAACCTGCAGGTCACGCAAAGCATTAGACTGAAACGCCACGCCGAACCCGTACCGCCCCCGGGCCCCTGGGCTGCACCTGGGCGGCCCCCGGGCCTGGGCCGTGCATGTCGCCTCTGGCGCCTCCGGTCCCACCCACCCCGGCGGACTGCACCAGCGGTACGCGCAGGTCGGCGAGGTGGAGCTCGTGAACGGGGGCTCCATGCCACATTTGAACCGTACGTGTTGCGACGGGTGGCACAGCAGGCACAGCCGCGTCCACAAGCCGCTCGGTTGGCTCGCCCCGTCGGTCCTGAGGGCTGCACACGCGGGGCTAGAGAGGGTCGCCACGGAAGCCGCCGTCGGCGCGACCTGCATGACGCACTCGGACGTACAGGCCGCGGCGTCACAGCATGAGCTCCGGGTGCAGCATGCGGACGTGCCGGTTGACGCCGCTGCGCTGCTTGGAGCGGTACGCGCAGGCCGGGGAGGCGGGGCACGAGAACTGCGGCTCCTTGCCGCACTCGAGCCGCATGTGCTGCGACAGGCTGCCCTTCCAGCGGTACGTCTTGTAGCACTGTGGGCAGCTGAAGGAGCCGGGGCCCTGCTTCCGTTCGCGGCCTGCGGAACACGAGAGGGAAGCTGTTAGGTCGGGACCGAAGGCGACAGAAATAGCACAAATTAGAAAGGCTAAGGTGACTGGCGGGTGGGGCTGCCCGGGGAAGTCCACCGTCTCGGGACATGACGACGTGAAAAGTGAATAAGAACTGAAAGTAGAACGGCTGTGAGTCAGTAGATGTGAGGACTAATGCTACCGAGATAAAATTACACTAAGGTTTCCACCCAAAATTTTAATTACAGATGCATGGTTAAGCTGAGTAGATAATTTTTTGTCTTCATTTTACAAACATTATTAAGACTTACACAGAAATACAATGCTAAATGCTTCTCTCCGGATGCTTGTACAAAATGTGTTTCTTGAGGTCACTTTTATATTTATACATGAGGAAACAAATTGAGCACTGGAATTGGGGTTCTTTTCCACACTGCAGTCTGACATGCTGAAGGAGGTTACTTCGCCACTTGTATACTTTTCCACATCGATTGCATGGATACTGGCCTGGCCCAGACGCTGAGCTTCTCTCATGAAGCATCCTGGTCGGAAGCGATCTCTTGATCATAAATCCTGAACAAATGCAAAATAATTAGTAAATATGTCATGAAAGACGAAATTATCAGCAGTGTTGCACAGTTGTGCTCGGGTAACAATTGTTAAGATAAATCTGTACATAATGTATATGATGGGACAATTACTTAAAATTGACAGAAACATTAGTACAAGCCAAAAATTTATTATATTACAGAAGTGCAGAAACAAAAGGTTAACACTGGTTTAGTTAACATGATTTAATTGGCTAATATGGGACCAATTATTTCTTTCTTGATTTTTCTGCTTTTCAAAACATCTGTCAAGGGAATCACAGGTCTCATCCAAATCTTATTGCCTACATCCAACTCTTTTGAAAAAGCAGAGAAGTTGGAAACGTCCTGTATATCCTGTCCATTTTTCAAACGTTTTTTCTGGGACCTAGGGCCGGGCCTCTGTTTTCTCATCCGTGCAGTTGTTGACTCTTCATTATTTGGAGTGACTTCAAGGTGGGTATCCTGGCTGTTATTGGGGCAGCTTGATTCACTTGGTCTGGGCGCAGTTGGTCTTGAGTCCCCAAGTTGATCAATGGCAGATTTAATGCTGACCGCCAATTCTTCCAAAACAACAGCGCCTTCCGGTAGGGGCTTTTGTAGTGTTTCGGTTAATTGTTTCAAAGCAAATGCTAGTTTCTGCCTTCCTTCATACAGAAGTGTTCCTGAAAATACAAAAGCATTCAATTAACAACCAAAACTTTAACTATCACAAAACCTGTTAACAAAGGGTCAGAAAAGAGTTCACAAACACACACAAGCCACAGCTAATGAAGTGCGAGGACGAGGAAGCAGGGCGGCTGCCGGGCACTGCATCGTGACACGGCACCAACACACACACACACATACACACACATTCCCCATGCATGCTTTTTAGACCAAAATCCCACTAGAGGAGCACCAACTTCTGCTCATGAAAACAAAGAACATGCTGAGTCCACCACATCATTAGGAATGGAAACTTATGGCAAGTTGGGAAACCAAGTGTATTGAATTCAAAATAATATTAAGACAAATGGCAATGATAGCAAAACAGACCAATACAATTAATGAACATGGAGCCATGATGACAAATAAACTGTCTCAGAAAAGATAATCTATTAGGCAAGGACTACTTAAGATCGAGAGAAAGTCTACTGCCAAGAATACAGACCACAGACAGCAGAACCAACCAAATATAAAAGAGGGAAACACAAATGATGGTGAAAGTGCTGCACACTGACAAAACAAAGAAAAGGTAAGTACTAAATATAAACGAAGTTTATTGTAATTTATCTACTGAAATCATACAGTAACATGTTTAAAAAAAGGACAGGTATAAGTACACATTTCCACAAAATCATCAAAAGTCACACATAAAAATTCGAGTTAAAAATTTTAAAGAGGAAACATACAGCACATAAAATTAAAACACACATAAAATTCAAGTTAAAAATTTTAAAGAAAAAAAAATACAGTACATGAGATTAAAACAACATGAATACAGGGCACTTCGTCACCATAAAAGTGATTTAACTTAAATCTTACAGGTAATGAAAGTAATTATTTGGCAGTTGAATAATACTGATGAGACCATAAGAAATAATCAGCTGTTAAGTACCTCAACAAACTACTCATTCAAGTTACAGGCCCTAAAAACAATGGTGCAAGGATCACAACATCAAATCTAGACACGCAATACAAAAAATATTTGGGGAAGGACACATGACTTAGCATCACTCTGAACCAGGAAAGAATGAGGAAAAGATCTATCAAGGTGAGCAAGTCTGTGATACATCTGGAACCACAGAAACAATAGGGGACATAACCAAATATATATTGGCTGATATGAACAGAGTCTATGAAAACATAATACAATAACAATAAAACCAAGTATTAAAATTGTTAAACGAAAAAGATAATTTGCATAGTGCAATATTAAGAAGATGGATGGGTCACCTCAATCACGAATCATGTAATTAAAGATAGTGACTTCATTTTGCCTTAATCAATAACATATAAGAACGAGATATGGTCCCAGTTTGCTTGTTGCAATTATCTTTTCATGTATTTAGCTTTAGTGATGAAACATGAAGCAAGATAATTTTCAACAGTCTGTGCAATTAAAATGTTCTACAGAAATCAAACGGATCTGAATCTAAGTCAATTACATAATTGGAAATATTGTTAGAATTATATACTCTGAAGGAGTTAAGAGTCAACATGCTTTCTACATTGTACATCTAAAATACCTCTATGAAGCTTAAACTTAAGTTGAAATGGAAATAAGGTTTGTGCAGTCCATCACCGAAATCCATTGTGATTAACTGCAGCTATGAAAATAAAAAGTAGCCCCCTACACTTGAGTTGCAGCAATTCTGGATAAATAAGGGGGCAGGCCCACAGTGGGAAATGAAAATACAATAGCTGACCTGAGGAAAACGAAGATTCACAGTTCTTGTCAACTAGGTTTGGAGCACCGCCTGTATCACTACAAATCAAATTTACCCCTCCCTCAATAAGACAACAGAATCCTGTCAACAGCCAGAGGGTGGTTGGGGGGGCAGCTGCATTTCAGTCACTTCTGGTAGCACAAATGCGGAGGCTGGCATCACTGCCACATCAGAATGTTTACTGAAAATGTGCTTCTCAAGGTTTCCCTTCTGTTTAGTACGATGTGGACAGTAAGGACACTGGAACTGTGGTTCCTTTCCACACTCTTGCCGGAGGTGAAGACTCAGGCTACACTTCCATGTATACACCTTCCCACATTGAGGGCAAGGGAAATGATCCTTTCTTGGGTTGCGACTTTCTCCTCTTCTTCCACTCCAACCAGCTCGTTGAAAACCCATAGGTGAAATAGGCTGTTGGGTTTGTAATGAGGACCATGCCCACCTCTGCAGGGCAGCTGGCAACTCCATCGAATTCCTGTTAGACAGCCAGTCATGCATTCCTTGCATCCCTTGCATACCTGAATAAGAAAAAAGAAAGACAAGTGTTAGAACCAGATAACATAACACCAATAATCCGAAGATCTTGGATTTTCTTATAAAATCTGAGTAGCCTAGGTTCAGATGGCACAGTAAGGAAATACGCTGCGCGTGTGTGTAAAAATGTGCTAAGGAAAGGAATGAAATTAACAGAATGAGTTAGTCAATTTTAGAATTTATTAAAAATATGGGCAAACGGGATAACCAGTACGACCAGCACGGACTATAAAAGATTTTCACCCCTATGTGCGTGCTTGATGTGACGTAACATATTATACCTCTGCTTCATCTTTACAAAACAGACAGGACACTCAAACTGGGCATTTACTCCACATTCATATTTTTGATGACGGGACAGAGAATCACTTCTTGAGTAAGTTTTTCCACAGAAACACTGGTTAACTTTGCGTGACTCATTCTGTTTCCAGCCTGCAACTACAAACATTTAACATTAGTTTGTGCTGAAAAGAAAAGACTCCAACTAAAGAACAAAAAACTAAGAAATAACAGAGTCAAAAAAATACAATTAACTAGTTTAAATAAACATTTATTGGAAACTGCATGTAATACAAAAATATTAATTTCACACAAATACTCCTTGACTGACGCTTAATTTAAATTTAGTCAGTTTGACCAGTGTTAACATTGGAATGAACTTGTCTAATATGAATGGTTAAGTTGTACTTTTGCTTGCAGCGTCGAGGGCAGAATGGACACTCAAACTGAGGCGTCTTTCCACATTCATACTTGATATGTCGTGAAAGAGAGTCACTGCGACTGTAAGTGCGAAGGCAGTGAGGGCACTGGTATTTCGCCATTGCTATGGATCCATCCCATGCATTCCCGAAGTCTGTGAAAATAATTCTCCTTGTTAGAAAGTATTCAAGTTTACAGATTAGGGACAAGTCTGCTAAGAGATGAACTAATTGCTTCTCACATTTTCAACAGAATCAACACATCATATAACAAAATATAATTTAGTGAACAAGAACAGGGAAATATAAACGAATTCAAAGAGAAGCATTTATTAACAGTTGCATTTGATTTGTACCTCACATTCAACTTAGATTTTAACCATTCTATAAATTAAGTGATGGCAGCAAGAAAATTTAATTAAGGTTTAAAAAAACAATGTCCTCCCCTCAGTCAACAAATGAGGTCCAGTGCTTTGTAGCTTTCAAGGTTTCATTAGGATGTTGCCGCCGAATGTGCAAAGTTAGGTTGTATCGCTGTTTACAGGCAAAGTTGCATAGAGGACACACAAATTGAGCCTGAACACCGCATTCAAAGCGCAAGTGTCGGATGAGGGTTCCACGGTTCTTGTAGCATTTGGAGCACTTATAGCATGTATATTTCATGGACCCTGGATCTTCTTGCCACATTCCATAACACCCTGAAACACAATTCATTTACAGTCAGTAACCTGCATACGAAAATCAATCTGGAAACGTGTTATGAACAAATTGCCCAGTCGGACCGAAGTGAGAAAAAACATGATATGCTAATGAAATATTGGTTTATTGCATATTGTGAACAAATTTCATGTGACGTTCTAAATGATGCTTATATAAGAACGTCTTGAGGCAAATGGAACACATTTCTGAGCGGAGTTGTCCACATTCCACTTTTAAATGTCTAACAAGAGAACCCTTGTGTTGATAACTCTTGCCACATCTTGGACAGTTATGCGAAGAATCACTCATAGACCAGGAGAGGATGGAAGGGGAGGAGCAATCCTGCATGGGTTGATAATTTGTAGACATGCCTTCTTTCACATCATTGTAAGATAGATTGTCATTGTTACTGCCATGCATCTGAGAAGTATCCAGCCAGCTTGCATCCATGCCAGAAGAAGCTGAAATTTCCCCATCACCTGCAGCACATGGTAAAGACTGAATGAGAACAGAACCTAAATACCAATAAGTGCAAATTGTAGACTAAGAGAGACAAAAAGGCAAATTGTGGATGCATCAGAGATCCAGAATCCAATAACCCCTATAGAAGTAGGGGTACAAGATATGTTACCCATGTGTACATAGAAAAGGAAAATGGGCTATATTTATAAAATATTTATTAATGATGCTTCAATCTGCACGTCCCACATATGACATATGCTCCAAACCTGTTGAAACTTAGGTTATCAAATAATATAAAATTACAATAAAATTAACTAAGTAGATTAATTTTTATCATTTGGCACACAAGTTTAGAGAACAGACAGAATGAGTTCATTTGAAAACAGAAAAACATACCTCCAAGGAATGTTGAATTTTAAATATGGCCCAATATATTCTTATCAAACCATTAGTTTCTGAAATTGAAAAGTGGCAAAAAGTGGCCAGTTTCAAGGAGGCAGGAATGCTAAGTACTTGTGCTACATGCCCCCAAATGCTTTAAGCCTGAGACACAGTTGTATTAATACTTGAAATGTTAAAATACTTTCAGAATTAAAACTACAAAACGGACTAGAACGTTAAAATAATGGTAGTTTTCAAATGATTTATCACCACTCTACAAAGGAAGAAAGAGAGGGGATTGAAAATCCCATAAATACACATCACAGTCAAGAAATTTTAAATAAAAGAAACTATATTATTGTCAGCTTCAATGACATCACATTACTGTCTATGGAGAGTAAATCAAAGGCTCCTGAGGCTAACTTCACAAATTTTAAAATGGCTTTAAACTTAACTTCTTTGAGTATAAAAATAATAAAATAAAAAAGAATAGTACAATCATTCACACAACTCAGTTCATATAAAGACTAGTTAGTCAAATTACACATAACAACAAACAATTAAAAAAAGCTTTAGTTGCTCCCTAACACAATATAGTGTAAGATGCTCATACAATGTTCCTGTGCAAAAATATAAACTGATATCAATTCGAATAGGTTACTTTTGTTAGATGTACTGAATGCTTCATGGTAACTAATATTAAAAATCATTAATTTTGGATCACTTTTGTTTGATACAGAGGGATACAAAGGTGTGCAAGCCTCACTTAGATGTAAAGTGTACCACATACAATCGACCACATCTTGCACGGAGTCTTTAGAGAACAGGTGCTTAGCTTGTTCCAGCATGGGTGACATGAGAACTTAACCCATGTGCGCTTGTGTGAGTAATGGCATGCTGACGGAGATTGTCCGGTCGGGAAAAGCGCCGTCCACATATATGACACACAAGTTTCATGCGGGCTCCTCCACACTCGTACCGGACATGGCGATAGAGGGTACTTCTGTACTTGTAGAGACGCCCACAGATAGGACATTCATGGAAATCAGGCCACGGAGATGTAGGTCTTGATCCGGATCCTTTAGAATCCACTGAAAAAGAAATAAAAACAAAGTTCTTTAAAGAAAGCACAGCTTACTCGCACATGAATGGTAAAATGAAGTAAGCCAGAACAAGTTTGTGAGTTGAAGTTGTGGTAGCAAGGTTATTTAAAAATTTCAAGAATGGAACAACCACACAAATGTGTCTTTTTTAAAGAGAGGAACATGAAATTTTAACATGGAGTATTTTTTAAAACATTGCTAATGACTGACAAAATATTTGTCTAGAGTAAGATATGGAATAAAGAGAAAGACTTGTTTGCATATTACTACCACAACAGCTGACATGCGCTATTTACCTTCAAACAGGTGCTGTTCAGCAAAGATTAGTGGATGCACACAAATTAGTGGAGTTAATTTGCTGCAAAAATGTTAAGTTGGTTAAATTGCTTCTGCAAAGGAGCAGTAGACTTGTAATACAACTGAACTCGTATGAGAAACTTGTTGTTAACATACACAACAAGGGTATAAATTTATTTTCAAAAATAAAAATGAATAGGATTTTGAGGTTGCATTCAAATATGAAATACCACCTGGGAATGTACATTCATTTGTACATTACATTTTTTCTTTCAAGAAAGACTACATTATGGGGATATTAACTGGTACCAAATGGGCCAAGCAATTTGATCTCATGTAATAAATATTTTTTTTTTATAAATTTTAACAATTTTACAAAGATATTTACAAATTTATGATTCGAACAGAGGTCACAGCACATATACATATCACTTCTGAACGATGCAATTCTGATGAACAGCACTCTTTCAGAAAATAACAATAGCTAACTACAGGTCACATATTGTAAAAACAATATAACTGGAAAACCAAATTAACACACAGGTGAGCAGTTAAAAATTTCGGACCGGAGACTGCAAAATGCAATTTACATGAATCTTTTAGATATCTGCTGACTGGGATAACTATTTCCAGGAGCTCTGCACTCAAGCTGATGCCTTGTCAGTCCACTGCGATACTTGTATCGACGTCCACACTTGTCACAGCACACACCCGGGAACATTGCCCTCGCCGCAGCCACCATCGCTGGAAGGAGTGAAACAAAGTGTGTCCAATTCACAATCTAAAATGTAAGGATGAAAGAATCATTTTCCTGCCTTTTAGACTGAAATTATTTCTTAGCCTTTGTTTAAGTGATTTGCAACGGCAACTCTCAGGTAGACAGTGATACTTTAAACGTCCTTGCGACAATCACATGCACACCTTGTGTCCAACACCAACAAGCGGATAACAAAATTAAAGTGCTCAAATACAAAATTGGCATCTAAAAACGAAAAAACCAAGAAATCCACAAAAGAAAGCAACAATGCATTAGAACACTGCTTGCTCTACACGAGAATTTAAAAACACATGAGATGGACTCCACACACCACCAAAATTTTGGTATTAAGATAACTGAATGAAAGTGAAACATAAATGTTAATGACACAGTCGAAATAACATATTGATCAAGAAAAGAACAAAACGTTAAGTGGCACATTCAAAGCAAAGACAGGCACTTGAAGCAAATTCCTTCTATCGCTTAGAAATTATATCTTTGCTTTAGTTTTTTTCAGGGGGGGGGGGGGGGGGGGATCACATGAATACATTTCACAACCAATTACAAAATGACCAGAAAAAGAACAACAAGAAAAAAGAACAGGAAAGGGGTGGCACACTCTGCAAAACACCTATTACGAATTAACTTCATCTATTCCACAAACTTCACAGGATTTTCATAGCATTAAAAACATTTGGTGTGCAACGAACAGTGCTTCAACCGGCAATCGATAACATAAGACAGACCCCACCGTGGCAAACCCAAGACATAGCCTTTGCAATAACAAATTAAAAGTATGTTAAGTGTTACCAGTTCATCAACTAGCAATTTTTAGGCCAAAACGGAGTACTTGATTTGGTTTTCTCTATATTTTATGAAAGCCACAAACGAATCAATATGTGGAAGCGAGTTTAAAAATGAAATTCAGGTTTTCCGCTGATTTGTTGATAAGGTAATCATGTCCATGAAAGTTTTGGATGATTCTTCATTCTCAGAGTAATGTTTTGAGTTTTTCTGATGTGTTCTTAAGACATCTCTTCGGCTGAATCTCCTATGGCAAACAGGGCAGGCAAATTGCTTGTCCACACCACACTCATATCGTAAATGTCTCTCAAGTGTATAGAGCACTGCATACTTTCGAGCACATCTTGGACAACTATATGGTCCATACAGCGGCGCTGCCACTTCTTGGTGAGATGGAAGGGAAGGATACCAGGTATCTGGAACACAATATTCACCAGCCCACCTTAGATCAGCAACAGCTACTTTTCAGACAATTCTTCCACAACAAGTGGCTACTTTATGCCTTGAACTGCACTGAATCTAAATGCTGAAGGTAATTTTGAAAGACCAGAAACATGTTGATAGTTGGGAAATTTCACATCAAGCCTACAGAGATTTCACCACTAGAATGGTTACATGTTTCATGGAGTTCAAAGGTCCAAGTTGACTATATCCCCGAGAGATTTGGTGGAACAGAAGGTCAAAATCTACATGAGCAGTTTTGACACCCAAACTGTCTCACTCGAGCAAAATTCTTTCTAAGCCTAGTCAAAATGACATCCCCCACCATTTCCTCTATAACTATAACTTTTCTGCCATCCTACTCTCATAGTGGATAATTATATTGAACTATTATGACACTTCACATCACTTTCACTGCCACACGGGTCTGAACTGAAGGAACACATTGGTAATTGTTAAACAATTGTACAGTGCCAGTGTTTCAACATTATTGCCAAAACATTAAGTTAAACATTAAGAGGTACATTTCCTGACAGATCAACAAGAAGACAACAACTGACCAAATATACACATAATATTTTTAAGAACTGCAAAGTGAAAAACTAAAATACAGAAATGAGAACAAGGGAAAAGCACAGCTTGCTACCAAGTATGTAATTGACAATGGTCACATCAGAAGCAGCCATTCTACCAGTCTACATATCAAATGATGACACTGCAACCTTCCATACTTACAAAATATTTGTACAGATGACAGAGTCTTGAGGGATTCTTCTACTGTTTTCTCAATATTGGCTCTTCCTCAACTCTACATATCTAATAAGTAGCATATTATGTTTCAAATTTCAAAGTGAAGCTCTTCATCCATGCATATTAATGGAATTTTAAAATAATTGTGCAAATCATAAATCTTGACTTCCCAGTTTAAGAACGCAAAAAAAGGCAATGGTCCAAGGTTTTGTTCAAATGATAGACGTGAAAGCCCACACGTAGGGTAGCAAATAAAACAGCAGAGAAAGATTACGCATGACATCAGTAAAAAAAATTAAAACAAAAACAAGGTCCATCACCAATGGGGCACCACACCTGAGGAACACAGACATGAGAGCAAGCACAAGACAAGGAAAGCAACGAAAATCACACATCATGTATCACAAAATAACTTTTCAAGCATGTTACAGGAATAGATGCTTCTAGAAGTAAACTACCCAGATGTAACAGGAAGATATCAAAGTCGCCACTGAAAGAAGTACTTCAGTACTTCATACGTTCATGAAAGTTTTCAAAAGAACTGGGCTTGCACATCAAATGATGACATTAGGCACCTAAAGTGCATGTACATCCACCCTCACAAACACACACACACACACACACCGTGTCATAATAATCATACATGCATTGATTAGACTGATGTAATGATAAGATAAGTAGCACTTGGAATCTAGAATACCAAAAACCAGGGTACCAAAGCACAAAACAGTATGAAGGAAAATGTTGCAGTTCACTCACCCTGTGCGTTGCGTTGTCCACTGAGAGATTCTTGTGAAAGGAAAGCGTCTTCTGGTCTCTCCATATGCCAACTGAAATCTGTAGAGGGAGAAATACATAGTTTTCATGAAAAGGACTAGATTTTCACTCATATGTTTGCAGAAGAGTGTGTAAAGTTTGGATGCATAACCAGTTCTACCACATATTATGTTTAATTTCTTAAGTAAAACACAGTACTCACTTCCATCATTTTTGTGTGAAGGTCCAGCTTCCGCAGCATCATCTTCATTTGCCATATTTTCCTCATCATCCAATTCAATAAATTCAGATTTTGGCTCAAAGAGCATACTACCCATCATGGGATGAGGCTGGTGGTGATAATCACCCTTACTGTATGTAACTAAATTTGGAACAGGCAATGGCCGACTTGAGGTTGGGTGAATAACTTCTTCTGGGGAAACAGTGTTTTCATCTCTTGAAACAAGCGGAGGAGAGGGGGGATTTGATAGTCTAGAACTCACAGATATCCTAGGGGGAGGTGGAGTATTGGACTCAACTGTACGTTCACTTGAATTTTCTTCGATAATATTGTCATCTCCACTTCCAGAAGGAAGTCTACGTCTCTTCCGTCGAAGGGTAGGACTAGTGTTATTCAATCTTAGTACTGTGGCTTCTTCTTCTGATTTTGATGTGCGTGGAGTTCTATTATCAATTGATGATTTTGCTTTAGACTCAGAAGTATGACCTTGATTACTGTCAGAGAGACCTTTTATTTGAAGAGATTCAGCAGCTTTTAAGAAGGTGCTTAGCTGGTCCTGAGAAATATTAACTTCTCCTCGATACATATAGTCTAACATCGCCTTCAGCTGTTCAAATTTCACATCTTTCATTATAAGAATGGGATGTTGCTCATAGTGTTGCCTCAGCAAGTCCTGTAAAGCAACAACTTGTAATGAAATCACTGATTACAGTACATAATGCCGACATTTAAAAAAATAAAATTTATAGTAGACTCACACTAAAAAATGGACTACATGCTGACAAAACAACTTTGTGAGCCCGCAGGAACTTTCCCTCAGCTGCCAAAGTACAGTCCACTAGGATGCCCCCTTCAAGGAGCGTGTCAAACACAGATATCAGTGTGTTCTGGTGATTGTTCCACCTCAAGCAGAACTGTTGATCTGCCATCCTCACAGCTGCAACAAAGTCATACAACAGATCACACATACACTCAGAAACAAATCCAAACCTGGGCAGGTCATGGTACACCCAAGATTTAGAAATAGGGGGTCAGGATGCGACACAAATAATACATAATATTAGGGTGAATTTCTTGGAACTTTCCCTACAGAGGATACTCCTGCTACACCCCGTTCCATGGTATCATAGTGTAGAGGACTGACTAGTATGCTTATCTAAAAAATAGAATTTAACGACACTACACCAGTTACATATTGCATTTTAACAGCACACTTCCAGAATGTGCATGACAAAAGACCCAACTGCAGGAAGTCGAATCCATGTTCTGATGGAACTACATAATTGAGACAACATACAAATAATTGAAAAGTTGTGAAGGCAAAGATCCAAGTATTGTTTACAAACAAGTAGGGCTGGGAATCACTGTCAAATTGAGGTTATGTAGTCCAACAACGGATCACGCTCAAATGGGACGAAACAAGAGTTACATTTCGTGCAAACATATAATAAAAGATGCAGTCAAAGAAAGAATGTGAATATGGAAGCCAAATAACTCATAATGTGTGCCAAAACTGCATTCAAACTGCTCGAAGAAATGCTCCTCCAATTCGTATGACATACATCTACAGGGAAAACTAATCCAGCGGAGAGCTGTGTTATAGTACAGCTTGAACACATTCATCACCTTTCAACTTAAACAACGACTAAAACCACCCGTTAAAAGCCTTCAGGAATCCAAAAACGCAGAAATTTCAACAGGGGATAGTGACACAACAGTACAACAGGAACATGACCGCAAGGCAGGTGCATCAGACCAACAGAGGCAAAATTTCCCGTTCGTTCCCGACATAGCACTCTTGCGTATTCAGGAGCAACACTCATTGACAAGACGCTTAAAATCTAAAATAAACGCTCGTGTTTAGTCAACACCGGGCAGACTTAGCCAGTTCAAGGCACAAAAGGTAGTCTTCTGTCAACCGTCAATCAGCTAGGACTTAAAAAACAAGATTTTATAATCGTACCTAAGAAATAGTTTCTGAAAAGTTAATCTCTTCAGATCAACACCATGGAAATTTCTTCGATGCCAAATAAAAACAATAATCTAACAAAGCTCCAATTAACACAAACAATGGACGAACGCAGAGGCACATTGATGTATTGGTACATGGAAAACCTGAGCGGACGGACAAAAGATTTCGGAATGAAAATCCTGTTCCTGAGTTCCAATGGGCGGTAGATTTGAATTATTCGTTTTCTGCATTCTCCGGTCACTGTTGGAGGGACCTTCCCTATCGACATCTTCCGAATTACGCTATGGAACATTTACAACATCAGAGCATTCGTATGCTGATGTCATCCAGTGGACTCATGATGGTAGTTCCCCCGACAGCACAATGTAAAATTTTTGGCTGAACCGTGGACCCGCGGTGATTCCTTGCCTCGAGACCCGTAGGTACTTCTGTTGCTGGACCTTCAAAACGTAAAGGATAGGGGTTTTGACATGTGCTGGGACGGTGGCGGTGACGAACGGGACGGGAGGACGGAATGGAAGGAATGGGAAAGGAGGGAGGGCGGGAGAGACAGACAGAGATACAGAGAGAATGCGCGGCAAAAACTCAGAATCGAGAGAATAGGCGGAAAAATAAAGGGAAAGGCACAACGAGAGAGCGCCGAATGGAGAGCTAGGGAGAGAGAACGAACAAGGGGGAGGCTCTCGTGACGGGTAGTGCAAACCTGTGGTGCGACGGGAGAGAGAAAACGGGAGGGGAGGGGGCTTGTTTGTTGTGGGGATAGAGAAGAAAGCAGACGTAAAAGGAAGATAAAAACTGTTATTGTTAATTTTCTGCGATCATGCTTCAAAAGGCGTGAGGCATGGGCACCGGCAACATATGAACCTTTCCACCGGCTCAGAGATACATCCACACATGTAGTTTTTCCAGTAACCTTGATTAAACTTAGCACTGCCGGGAACTTTGTCCAGGCGCCATGTTAGATGTGGCGGTGGTGGTAGCAAAGAGAAAGAGCAAAAGCAAAGCGGAGCAGGCGAAGCGTCCTGTGTCCTGTTCTTATCGGGATTTCTGGGGCATTTCGCCTCTTCCGAACCACCTTTTCGAGGAACTAGATGAGAAAAGGGACGAGAGGAACGGTGAAAAGTCGAAAGAAAGAGAGAGAGAGTTAAGTAAGAATTAGGCTCACAACAAAAAAGCTGAAAGTGTTTACTCGGGCTTCTGCTGCAAAATAATTGGACCGCTGAGTAAACCTTTGATCAGGTGAGTAGTTTTGGCCACCAATAGTCCAAATGTGCATCAAGCCGGTCAGCGGACTTGAGAATATCGGTAGCAGAAGACCAAATTTTAGCAATTAACAATGTAGCCGCGTTATCGCCAAACCACTGTTAGTTTTGATTCAAAGAGTAATTTGTAGCTAAAAAAATGTGGCGCGAGGGAGGACCGATGAGTTCTAGTCAGAAATGTTTGGATATTGTTTATAAATGCTTGGTGCGTTGCGGTTCCGTCTTGCCCGGCGCTTGCCTTTGCCGTCAGTCGTAGACGTCCGCTAATGGGTTCTGTGCCGAATAGTTTAAGACGCTGCTACTACCGATAAAAGTCAAAGTTTTAACGTATTGCTTATATTGTGGTATGTTTTTTTGGTGCGATCGTAGGGTCGGCGTGTCTGTGGTTCCACAAGCTTGCGGATAAAATGAATCTCGGCAGGTCTGCACTGTGAATGAATGACCACTGACCAGGTTTAGCTCAAGCCGACAAACGGATATGCTGGACGATTCTCTACTATGTAAAAGGAAATGCATCTAGTGATCCATTCCAGTGGCTTCTTTTGACATACTCTTAAGGACTTCGCGGTGAACATCACCGAAACACCAACAGAAATGTGCGGTAAGCCTTTTCATAACCTATTCTTCAATCTGTATCCCCTGTCAAAGTAGCATGTTTGTTCATCATCCTAGTAACATATCTATGAAAAAAAAACAAAAAAAAAAACACATTGATCAGCTAGATGTGGTATGAAACTATTATATGCCACCATCTCTTGTAATTTTCAGCCTATGAACCATATCAATTTCTATAACCATAGTTCAATTAACTCTTAACATTTCATTATTTGTCTTATTCTGTTTTTGAGTGATTTATTACCATTTGTCTTATGCTTTTGCGGCTAATTCACTGACCTTGTCACAATTTCTTCCTGCTTTATAGGACCAGCAGTTGACATCACTGCAGCCATGGCTGGACAGCATTATTGTTTACGTTGGAACAATTACCAATCAAATATGACATCAGTTTTTCACCAGCTGCTCCAAACAGAAGCCTTTGTTGATGTTACCTTATCATGTAATGAGGCATCACTCAAAGCACATAAAGTAAGTTTCTCTGGGCAAGATTTTGAAGGAAATATTCGTGTGTTGAATTATAATTCCAATTTTTTATGGTTTTAGGTGGTGTTATCAGCATGTTCCTCTTATTTTCAAAAACTTTTACTTGAAAATCCATGCAAACATCCAACAATAATCATGCCTCCTGATGTTTGCTTTAATGATCTTAAATTTATTATTGAATTTGTTTATCGAGGTGAGATAGATGTGTCTCAGGCAGAACTACAGGTGAGTTCTTTGTATAAGTTTTTGTTTTAGTGGGAAGCTGACATTTTATATTAATGACTCCCTTTCAATTTTGCAGAGTCTTCTTAAGACAGCAGATCAGTTAAAAATAAAAGGCCTTTGTGAACTTCCTGAGGGCAGAGAGGGAGGCGTGGGCATAGCATCAGCAGAAGTCACACCATTACCACCAAATGCTCGAAGACGAACTATCACCAAATTTCGTGGGAAATTTAAAGGACGCCGATTTGAATCTCAAAGAGGGCGACCTCCCTTGTTTCGAGGTGCTGCAACCGTGAAACAAGAGCAACCTCAACAGTCTCCTCAGCAGCAACATCAACAACATCATCAGCAACAGCAACAGCAGCAACACCAACAACAACAACAGGTCCTTCAGCAGCAGCAAATGCAGCACCAGCAGCACCAGCAGCATCAAATGCATCCCCAGACTCATCTTCAAGCTGGACCTGGGGTTGCAGAGTCGATGCGGCACATTCAGGTTTGTTTCAGTCTTTTCATCCACCATTGATTCAGAGCAGAAAGTGTAAGATTTGTCTACTGTGTATTTCTATTTTAGGTGTCAAATGGAATGACTGTCAACGTTGGGATGACTGTAGCCACATCCACAGATGAAGATCGTAGTGGTGGTGGTCATATGACTGCAGGTGATATTCCTGTTGTAATATTAGAAAGCCGACCCCATTCTCACGGACATGCTGGCCAACCTCAAATGCATCCTCACCTACAGCATCATCAGTTGACTACAGCTGTAAGGACTGGTTTGGTTTCTTTGAACTATCTGGTATTCTCCTTAAAATCTTTGTTTGTAGCATCTTTTATATTTTTTAGGTGTCGCCGGTTCTACTTTCTCACCAAGGCCACATACCCCACGGTCTAACGCTACCTCCACCACAACCTCAGCAGATGGAACAGCATAATTCACACTCTGTTCATTCTGGTCATTCTGCTCACTCGGCTCATAGTAACAGCGCTAGTGATGTCGAAATGCCACCAGAAGTTACACCACCTGCTCCTTCTGCTACCCCTGTACCATTAATGGCAATTCATGAAGATTCAATACCCAGAAGTCGAGAAATGGCTGGTAATTATACATGACTGATAACTTGTTAGTTTTTCCATACTTCTGGCACTGAAAGCTTCTATGGTGTTGCAGTTGATACCTCAACGATCGCTCACAATGCGGAAGATGAAAATGTGAAGGTTAAGTTTGAAACATTACGGGCAATGGAACAAGGGGATACAATAAACATGGACAGCCATATGACTGACAGGGTCAGTAGAAATTTCTAGGAACCTCAATGAAATTATTTTTATGTAGTTTGGTTTAGTGTGAATTACAATTAGTCTGGTAGTTGCTTATGTAATTGCCCTATTATTTATTATTTTTCTTTCTTATCTGCAGCAACAACAGCAGCAGCAAAACATGGGAGAGGAGGATCATACAATGCACACTATGATGATTACACCCGAACTGCTTGGATTAATACCTTCCTCATCTGGTCATTCAACTGACTCAACAGGTTACTTTGCATGTTACTTTCATTACAATATTTTAAGCATATCAGCCAGGATTGTGTAATGCTTTATTTTGGTTTTATTTTTAATGCCAGCTCCATCTCCAGCAGATGTTCAGCCAGAGCATCCAAAAGGACCTGGAGGACCGAAAACATGGACTCAAGAGGACATGGAAGCAGCACTGGATGCACTACGCACTCAAAACATTTCACTCACAAAAGCTGCTACTATGTATGGCATTCCATCCACCACACTTTGGCAAAGAGCACATCGTTTGGGAATAGATACACCAAAGAAAGAAGGCCCCAACAAGTCTTGGTCTGAAGACAATTTGAATAATGCTCTTGATGCTCTTAGAAGTGGATCGATTTCTGCCAATAAAGCCAGCAAAGCTTACGGTAATATTTCGTGCTGCTCCTCTTGGCTCTCTCATTGGCGAATGCTTTAGATATCTTTATAATAGTTAAATAAATGTTGTATTATTCTTTCAGGGATACCTAGTAGTACTCTCTATAAAATTGCTAGAAGGGAAGGCATACGGTTAGCAGCACCTTTTAATGCAGCTCCAACCACTTGGAACCCTGATGACCTGGAAAGAGCTCTGGAATCTATTAGATCCGGTCAAACTTCAGTCCAACGAGCTGCTGCTGAATTTGGTATTCCCACTGGTACTCTATATGGGCGATGCAAACGAGAAGGTATTGAGTTGTCAAGAAGTACTCCTACACCATGGTCAGAAGATGCAATGCTAGAAGCTTTAGAATCTGTGAGGTGTGGAATTTTCGTTCCTTTCATACCAAATTTCTATTCACTTTCTCTTTTATCATCGGTTAACCCTCACTTATGTATCCCTCTGTTATAGAGTTGGTCAGATGAGTATCAACCAAGCAGCTATTCACTATAATCTACCATATTCTTCTCTGTATGGGCGGTTTAAGCGTGGAAAGTATGAAGCTGATCATCCTAGTGGGGATGAATCAATGGATGCTCCTGTTTCTCCCAATATTCAACCTCAAATAATGGTTTTACCATATTCTGTCAGTGTAAGTTTTATATTTTTCTTCGCAGGTTGCTGCTTGTTAAGGTAGAACTTGATGAAATATGTTTGTTTCTTGACTCTCGCAACTCTTGGTTTGCAGGTCTCACAACATGCCCAACAGCAACACCAACAACAGACTGCACAACAACAGGCACAGGCTGCTGCTGCTCAGCAGCAAGCACAGCAACAAGCTGCACAGGCTCAGCAAGCTCAGCAGCAGGCGCAACAGGTAGCTGCAGCACAACAAGCTGCACAACAAGCGGCACAACAGCAGGCTCAGCAGGCGGCAGCTCAGCAGGCTGCGCAGCAACAAGCACAACAACAAGCTCAGCAAGTGGCCGCCGCTCAAGCTCAACAACAGCAGCAGCAGCAGCAGCAGCAACAAGCAGCCCAACAGGCGCAGGCGGCTGCACATCAAATTCATCAACAGCAGCAAGCTGCAGCCCAGGCTGCACAAGCTCAGCATTCTATGGCCCAATATCAGCCACACAGCAGTAGTTGAGTAAGCAATTGGCTTACGGAGCACTTGTGAGTCTTTTTGTTGGTGACCCTGTACCTGACTCCTCACTCCTAAGCCAATAAATTGTAGTCAAACCAATGGTTAAGGACATCTTCAACTAATTAACTGCCTGCTGAGTGTGTAAAGCATGTGTTACATTCTTGTGGAAGGAGGGCCTTTAGCACTTATTGTGATAAATTAGGATGAACTGTACAGCTCCATGTGTGCCTTCACAGTCAAGCCGCCCACATGGGAGTTGCTTTCTTCACCAAGAAATACCTCTCATCATGCAGACTAAAAATATCCTTATCATGTGTGAACACTTCTAATAGTATAATTCATAGCTACCTCCAACATTGTTTTAAGTGTTGGTCATTGTTGATTAGCTTAATTTATATCAACATTTGGCATGTAAAGAAATGTTGCAAGTACTTTAGAAAATGCCTGTAACTTCTATAATATTTCAAGGCAAAAGCTTTGGCTAATTGCTTCCCATTTTATTTTTAACTGTTTTAGAAGTGAAACGTCTTTATAAGTCTATCTATCTCTTTCTTTAAAAAATAAAAACGAAAAGAAAAATCACTTTGTACACATCACAACTAAGTATTATAGCTACTTTCTATGTAAGGTGAGATAATTTATATGTTTGTGGGCTTCACAGCTGAATTGGCTGTTCTTTTTGTGTACTTCACAAATATTAAGTTACTACCCAAGACTGAAGTCACATGTTTTGAAGTTCACTTTGAAATCCCTAGAAAGTTGGTGCTGCATTCTTTATTAAGTTTCCAAGCATTAGTTTACAGAAAATCTACTGAGTGCACTAAATGCCTTTTCATTTGGTGGTCACCAAATTAAAGGTCGATTTTTGACCATGCACTTGTTATAACTTAACTGATTAGGCATGATGTGTCAGTTACGTTGATTTTAAACCCCAACTGATTGATTTGACTCTTGTTGGTGTGCTTCTTATGGTTGGACAATTTCAGAATCTTTATTATTTTTGCTTTAGATTTTGTATATATTTTAATTAAGTAGTGTGTACATGTGGCATCTTATTCCATTTTATCTAGTCTTCAAAAGTGATTTCTTTCTTTCTTTTTTTGAAAAATAAAAAGAGTTTTAAGTTGTAGTTAAAAACTCAAAATTTTTAAAGGGAGGTGCAATACTCAACAGCAATAATTTTTCCGTACTGAATTGTCACATTTTTGCTATATGTAATAAAAATGGCAGTTTAGTTCTCAGTGTGATAAGAAGACTGGAAAAGATTTTTGAAGCATGGTAATTTCATGGCGGCTTACTTTATGGATCGCCATTTTGTCTTATCTCTTACCAAGGAAAGAAGAGGTGGTTTTCACTTGTTTCATCAGTAGTGTTTTTTTTTCTGTCAGATTAGACATTGTTACAGCAAATGAGATTACCTAGTCTCTGCGATTGGAGAGATGAGGGTTAAAGGTCCTATCCTTGCTGTCAGTTTATTGGATATTGATGGTTTACTGGTATGATATTCCTTTGCTTGCTTTGCTTAGCTTAAGTATTGATTGTTGAACAACTTTTTGTTTGTGTATGCTTTAAAGGAGTAAGAAACTACATCACCAATTTCTTAGGTTTTTTCATTCATTCATTTTTTTTTGTAAGCTTTTTATTAGCCAAAGACTCTATACCTATCAAGCCACCTGTATCATTTTACACTTGCTGTTTGGTTTTTCGTGTCTTCCATTGTCCAAATAACCCTTGACATTGAAAACGGCCCTGTAGGTTAGGGTTAGCCTGACTGTTCTTGGTGTTACTAAATCACATTGAAATCTTGTTTGCAAGTGACATGGAAAATTTTATTTGTTTTATCTTTGGACTTAATATGCAGTTAAATATCATGTTACCTACCGTCTTTCTTTTCAAAATTATTTCATTCTGATAGATAGATTCTTTATGCTCTATTCCAATTTTTCACCTCTTTCCTTCAAAGTGCACTTTGTGTTGCCCATGATTATCTGTCTGATGTGTGTTAATCACTGTTTCCTTAATTTTTCAAGCGTCACAGTGGTGGTAGTGTGGCACTCATTCTCTTTCATTTAAATTATGTCAATTCATTATTTATATGCATTTGTCTCTCTAACTTTCTTTGTAGAACTGTGTTTTAAAAATATTTTCAGATCTTGTTACCCTGATGTGACATTGTGATAGGAGAATCCTCCATTTAGTGCTTTTAGGTTGTCCTTGGGTGTTATCACCTGAACTTTTCAGTAGTAGCCACTATTTGCTTCCAGGTGAAACTTATCGTTGATTTTCTCTTCTTTCCGATATGCATATTTATTTCATTTCTTTGTAAAAGAAAGCGAGCTTAAATAAAACCAGACACTGGATTGAGACAATTGCTGTCTTACTGATGATGCTCATCTATCATTGATTTTGCTATGCATTTCACAATTTGATGTAATGTTTTAGCTTTGCTTTAAGTGTTGTCTGCAGACTGGCATACTTACCAAATGTACTTAAACTTGACCATCAATTTTTGCTGGTGGTTGGTATTCATTACGAAATTCTAACAGATGACTTGCAAAGTGTCGCAGAGAAAACTTAATTGTTGATGATCAAACTTCATGTTTCCCTGAGTAAATCGATTGTTTTTAAGAATATGGTATTGTTATAGTTTGTAAATATTGTAAATATTATCGAAGCTATTGGTAGAGCCTAACTGCCTGTATCCTATATTCCTAGACTGATGGAGACATATTTGTAAAAGTACTGGCATAAATTATTTTTTGTTAAGTCTGACTACAAGTTAATCTTTAGAGTATTATAGTTACCCTAATTGCTAAGATTCAGTATTGGTTTCTAGGAAAAGGCAGAGTACAAAATACATGGGTCAGAATCACAGTGCCTTCCATTGTGACTTGATTAGCCTGAGAGACCAATAGTTCTAAGTTTCACACTGGTATTCTTTCAAATTGCTGCACTCTTGGAAAACTGTGCTATTGTTTTGTATCACTGTTTGGTGTGCTAGGGGAATTTGAAATACTTTTTCCCCTCTTCAACCCTAATTGACTTCACTGTCCGGTGTAACATTTATATAACAAATGAAATGCATTACTTCAAAAAAGTAGGTTTCTGTTAAAAAATTTGTGCATATCTATATTGGGACTTGTTGTAGGTTAATGTGGGGAAGTGGATAGTACATGTTGTTCGGTTTAAAGCTTGGGCTGAAGGGAGGGGTTGGGTGGTTGTAACAAAAGAGAGGCCTGGCTTTTGTCCTCCTTAGCAAATGGAAATACTATCTAGTAAATGTGATATGAAGTGTTTTGTGGGGTCTATTGATTGCCGTCAATAGTTTCATATGAGAGTTTTTACGCCGTTTGTTTCAACTGGTTTTGGAGACTAAATTCACTAACTAATTTGACTTCCAGAGCTGCAATTAGTACTTTTATCAATTCGAGGCCGGAAACCAGCATAGTCAAGACTTTCTCTGGTTTTGAAACTTGTTTTCCTTTGCAACTTTAATGTTCCAATAGTAATCTTTGTTTACATTTTCCTATTTATGGTTGCTGTTGATATTAATTTTCTACTCCATTGTTTTGGTCATTTTTTAAAAAATCTTTTTTAAAAATTAGTGATGGGCTTGAATCCTTCCTTAAGAGAAGCTGTAGTAACATGTTTACAGATGAGTTGCCTGCTGTTGAAACAATTCTTTGGCTGTAAAAGGACCTGTGATGATTATCAAGATGTACCATAGTAGTAGTTGCCATTGCTGTTACTGTAAATACCGTACAAAATTGCTGTAATCTTGAACTCATATTATTGTAGCTATGGTCAAGTTCTCACTTGTGTACACTATACCTTGCCAGTAAAGACACTGATGGTGAAAAGTTCTGCATTATTTTGTGTATATACTATCGCATCACATCAGCTTTTGTACCAAGATTGTCCTAGTTTCCGAGTCTCGGAAATTTTAAAATGAATATTGTAATCAATGTACATTTGAATTTGATAAATTGTAGTCAGTCCTAAGTCAGGCCATTAAATCTGTATAAATGTATTAGAGGTGTACAATGTGAGTGTAGAAAATTATGTGCAATGGAAAGGTTATTCATTCCAGTTAATAAAATGTTTTGCCATCGCTAAAATTTTTCAATCTTTTACATCCTTTTATCCTTCTTTCATGGTCAGTTTTCTTATTTATAGAAATTGACATACTTCATGCAATTGATTGGTGGAGTGGGCACGAACAAATAGTTGAACACATGAGAAAAATAGTTCTGACTGCTTTGAGACCATCTCCAAAAGAGTGACAAATGGGGGGTCACACTCGAACAAAATCACAACGAACACATCTAAAACGAAAACCGAATGAAACCCGATTCGCCGGTCAGCCCATTCGAAAACCCCGCGAATTTTCCTCACCCTTCTGGCTGCTGTGCCAGACGTGGTGCGACCAGGTATTGTTGGCAAATAATTGTCAAATTATGAGTCATGTGCACTTTTGCACCGTTTCATCGTGACGATGACACACTAAAAAACAATGCGAAACATTGCACACACAAAGACCTGTTTCAAAACTCCTTTCTGGCAGAAATAATGCTAAAAATCGTCGCTGCCCACCGGCAACTAGTTTGGCCAATCATAGTGACCGACTCCCCACCACCACCCGGATGACCAATCACAACGCAGCGAGAGGACGCCGCATCCCGGCAACTTGGGCGTCGGCGTCGGCATCAGAACCAAAACTGCTCTCATGGAGGATAGACGTGTGCGAAACGAGGAAATTTAGGTAGGCGTCTTGTCGTTTGTGTTCAAGATTTTGGGCTGATTATCGGCTTATGGCCACAATTTTGTCTGCGCAGTCACTTTTCTTACCCTTCGTCCTTTCAAGCCTCAGTTTTTCGCGTCACTTTTCTGTTGGGGTTCAAACTTAATTTCACCTGCGCTGGTAATTTTCTCTCGGAGGAATTTAGGCTCTATGCTGTTCTGATATTTTGCGCATTATTTGGTCAATGGATTGAGGCTATAAATTTTCCCTCGGTGTGGGAGCGCGTTGTACGGGTCTACTTATGACGTCAATTCGGTTCGTTTGGGTGCGTTATAAGGCTCGAAACGCGGCGTAGATGTAAAGTTTCGTTTCTGGGAGAAAACTGTTCGTTATGCTGTTCTTTGAGTACCGCGTCTTGCTCTGGGGGCCTTTCGACCATGGCCTCTTCCTGGGTCGTCCCGGCCCAGCCGCCATTTTGTGAGCCACTCCCCGTGTCGTAACGACTGTCACACACGGCCACAGCACTTAAACCTTGTCGCTGTGTCGAGTGTAAAGCTTTTGTTTTCGTCCCTGTGGGTATTGAATTTTGCCCTTTAATTGTTTGTTGCAGAATCTGTGATAATGGCAGACCAACAATTCTGTCTAAGATGGAACAACCACCAAAGCACACTGATCTCGGTGTTCGACTCTCTGCTGGAGAGGGGTGCTATGGTGGATTGCACACTGGCAGCCGAAGGGCAGTGTCTTCAAGCGCACAAAGTTGTGCTTTCAGCTTGCAGTCCATATTTAGAGGTGAGGCGTTTTTCATACTTATCCACAATCTGCATTTTGATTAGTTTAAACTTTAGATGTACTTATTGATTTTTCCAAAATTTTTGCCTAGTTTTGCTAATGTAACTCTCATGTTTTCAGACTTTGCTGAGCCAGCACTACGACAAGCATCCTATTTTACTACTGAAGGATGTGAAATTTTACGAGCTCCAAGCCATGATGGACTACATGTATCGTGGAGAAGTGAATGTGGCCCAGGACAAATTAGGAATGTTTTTGAAAGCAGCCGAATCTCTTCAAATAAAGGGATTATCAGATAGTGGGGGAAATGAGCCTCCCGACACGGGAGGGGGGTCTAGTAAACGGACTAGTAAAGGTGTACCAGTGACAAACATTCCTCGATCAGGAGGTGGATTAACAGTGGAGAGGCGGAGGCCACAGCAACCCTTAGCTGCCTCTCAAGTAGTGGACATTCCATCAGATAGTGGTTCTCAAGATGGTAGTGAATCCCCAAATTTAAGAAGAAAACGGAGAAGAAGAACATCAGGTGGTGGTGATAGTGCTGTGGAAGGAGACTCTTCTAATGCTGGGGATGTGTCCAGGACACAATCGTCCTCGGCCCCTCTTAGTTCCGACCAAGTGCCAATGAATGGTTCAGCGGACAGTAATGCCTTAGGAATTCTTTCATCCCTTATGGATGGATCTGTTGAGACTGATAGTAGTGTACAAGAACCCGGACCGTCATTAGGAACTTCAAGTCAGACCCAGCCCTCACAACGGATACGAGAAAAATTGGAACCTACCTCCTCGGAAATGATACAACCCAAAGCTGAGTACCTGGAATCGGAAGAAAATGTTGAGGACCTTACTTTGGATGACGACAATGACACTGGCATGGATGCAGGACCTTCACAACGGCAAGGATCAGGTGCGTGTCTTTTAAATGTTGCTCGGTGTTCGGTTCTTTTTTTTTTTGTGTTCAGTTTATTAATGATGAATGTTCTGCAGGATACCAATGGCACATGGGCGACCAATCGGCAGATGAAGTTTTCATGGCGGCGCAGGAGGCAGTTGGAGCCAACAGAGATGCACAAGGTAAGCTCTTTTGACCTTGTCACACACAAATGTTAAATCCTAGCAAGTGCTTTTCATCAGTTTGAGAAGTCTGTCCAGTTTTCTCCACTTGTGTGGTGTCTTGACTTCTCGCAATTTAACTATGGATTAATTTTTTGCTGCGCCTGCCAATCTCAAGCTGAGGGTGAAGTGCTTGCTAAGATTTGTGGCAATGAGAGGATTTCAAAGTGGTTCTTTTATCAAGTTAATTTTTTTACTAGTGGACACTTTGAAATTCTCTGCCAATCAAAATAAGGGGTTGTTTTCAGAATGAATGCCCATAGGCACACCTAAATCTTTCAACCCTTTATTTTTTTCTAATTTTAAGTTGAAGTACATAGGTTAAGCTCTTATGCCAGGCTAACTTAGATGTGTGAGGCTATCATAGATTTTTTTCTCAAGGTAAGATACATGAGTTCATTGCAGGTAGTGTGGTTAGGTACATAGGCTCAGTGTTCAAGTGCTTGTTGTTTTTTTTTTTTTGTTCTGGGACTTGTTTGTGATCTCATTTTGGTTTTCAATTTCGTTACGCCACTCCTCCTCATGTATTGGCACTAATTACCTATGCAGCTGTGGCCCTGACATCTGCCTTGGTATGCTGTTCCATATTTTTCAGAGGGTCATTGGAGAGGTAACGTTCTTGAATTCCGGAGTGTTCGAGCATTAACAAGCTGATATGCATTAATTGGCCTATTTAAAGTGCAACCTCTCAATTTGACTCTGGTTTCCTTGTTTCTCCTTCTGGTTTTAAATACTTAAACGGCAGTAAATGGCCTGGTTGTGTCTAAGGAACTGTATGGTTTCAATAACGTGTTCTTTAATTGTTCGAGACTTGGTTTTCCATTCTAGACATGCTATTACCCTGACCATAGCTTATCCTGAATGGTTATAAAGCCAGGAAATCTTGATTTTTCAATTTTGTGAACACGCAATGTTATTGAATTTATACGGTTTTAATTGCATCGTTTTGGTTTTTCATCCAGCCTTTTCAGTTTTTTGAACTTTGGTTGAACTTGCATCAAATCAGTTCAATTGGTGGTGAAATGGGAGAAAGTGGAATCATTTTGAGAGTGGCACTCTGGTGTTTGCAAGTGTGCAAATTTCTTGATTAAATCAAGCTTTCGCACTTGCTAATGGCAGTTTCAAAATTCACATTTTCAAGACAAATGTTTTGCCTTTGGAGCATTGAATATGACGGGATGATGAGTTTAAGAAGGCGATTTACTATGGTGTTTAAATGGTGCCTTCTAAAACTGCCTGACGGCTTGTCGGGTAGGAACCTTTCCCCTGTGAGTTTCGGCTTGGAGCTTGCAGGGGTGAGACTTGTGGTGGGGTGGTGTCTTGTGTGGACAGAAAGTTTTGGAATGTTAAAAGGAAGGACGAGTAGTGTCCTTCTGTACTGCCAGATGGTTCCTTGTGACTAGCATCAGGGCAGGAGATTCGTTTCCTTTTCGGCTTCGGCTGTGAGGGAAAAGGATATTGTTTTTCAGTACTGTCTGGTTGCTGATGCCTAGGCAGGATAACCTCTTTCCTCTGGGCTTTGGCTTCGAGGGAAGAGGGATGTTTTGGTTAGTACTGTCTGATGTTTTTCATCATGGCAGGAGATTCCTTTTCCTTCTAGCTTCGGCTGTGTGGGAAGAGGAATTTGCTTTTCTGAACTGTCTGGCGGCTGATGCCGAGGCAGACTAAACTTTTTCCTCTGAGCTTTGGCTGTGGCTGGTTTGGGCTGTTGAGGGGAAAGGATGTGTTTTCCTTCAGACTAACTAATTTGGATTGAACATCACGCTGGGCAATTTAGTCTTTTTACGTTGTTAATACAGTTTGTGAAGGGAGGGGAAAGGGTGGGAATAATTGGCGACCTGGAAATAGTGAAGGTCATGAGTGCGCACCAGAAAAAAAAAACACTGAATAAAATGCAACCCTTCATCCCCTTCCCCTCCTCACGCAAAACACACACTCGTCAGGGGTTTTTCTTACCACACGAATGGGATGGAAGTGAACCAGAAAAGTGAGGGAGAGAAATACAGGGAAGGAACCGTAATTTGTGAAGAGGTAGGGTGATCCGTGAGGAAGCAAACTAAAATTTTCATGGAGTAATTTACGCTGAGGAGTTGGAAATGCACTAACGAGCTATTGGCTAATGCAGCTCGGCTTGACTGAACCATGTAGGTGAAAGGGGGCTTTATTTGCCAGTATATTGGAAGAAACGGCTTGCTTCGCGTTCGCTCGTATGAATGGCAAACAGGCGTGGGCTGTTCGCGCTGGCCTTTGATGTAATTTTGCTCCTGCCGGTGAGGTTAGAATATGCGTGACCGCAGTGGTGGTCAGTAAATTTCCCGCGGCGACACAGGGTGAAGTGGGGTCCGCAATTGATGGAGCTGGATTAGGAAGAAAAGTGGGTGCGTGGCGAAATTATGTGATTTCAAGCATGCATGGGCTCTCTGCTGGTTTCATTTGCCGCCCCGTGAGCAAAACGCACTATATATATACCCAACCTAGCAGCCGCGTATGGGTGGGCGATGTGGCGTTGCGGTTGGTGTTGGCGGCAGGCCCGTGCTTCAAATGTTAGTGGACTTTCCAAACTTCCGATTGTTCGACGCTGATAGCGCTCGTCCCTGAATTCTAACGGTTCCGCTTCGCTTTTGTCTAGAGTGCGAAAGGTGATATTATTACCTGACGCGGAGGCTGTGGGTGTTTGGGCTGGCACAGCTTGCGGCACTAGCGCCAATAAGCGCTCGCAAGTATCCTGCTCCACTTATGCCGCAACAGCATCCGCAAACCTAATCGAGAGCTGCCCGCTCCCCCCGGGTAATGAAAAAGAAAGCTCAAATACGGTGTAAGTGATACGATGAATCGACGTGCAGGGAAGAGTCTTCGCGCGCAGCGTGAGACCAAAACACGGAATGTGGTTTCGAAAAGAAGTCATGGGGCGGGTCAAGTTTCGCGCGGGGTGCGCTGGCTCCAGCGTTCGACATCCTCTCGCCGCGAGCGCGAGTGAGGGGGCGGGGATGGCTTTCTATGGACGCTACCCCATAGCAGACTCCAGCAAAATAGTGCCCGGCGTTTTCCTGCCGCTGTCTTCTACTGGGATACAGAATTTCTATCCAGCAGCCCTCTCGAAGCTGATTTTTGTTTCCACTTATGCACGACGATGTACCAAAGACGATCGTACCGAGTTTCCCCCTCCACCCCCGAGCCAGATCGGCTTCCTCGCCCCTCCGCGAGGGGGACTTATGTGTTTTAGATGAGTACAAATTCAACGTAAGTATATAGATAAATTGACACAGCGGACGGGATGTGTAAAGGTGTTGAGCATCTCCAGCGCGCAGTGTGCGGCGAGAATTTGGAATTTTGTTTCTCAACAGCTAGGTTATCGTATGGGTAAAATGTCTGCTTTTAGCCTCGCGCATGGTGCGCGACTGGGGGCATGGTTTCACCGCCAGCTCCAGCATTCAAAACGTGATGACGTGAATACCTGCCTCATGTTGGTCTAAAAAAAAACAGTCTGACCCGATCTCCTGCGAATTAGAACTTTGTCTCAAAATAATGGCCGATTTCTAATCTGACGGTGCAAATCGTGTATCTTTCGTTAAAGGCCATTGGCAGGTCGGTTGAGCTCAGACGACAAGAGCTTGGGGAAAGCTTCAATTGGAAACTGGCGAACGGACTCTGTCCATGCTCGTCGGCTTACTCTGGCTTTGTCGGGTCATAGTCTAGCCCCTCCCCCCTCTCGAAACTAGCGATTGCTGAGTAGTAAAACTGAGCGCCATTTCTGCGTCGCTTGCATTTGTCTAATGAATGTGATTCCATGAGTGCTAGCCTCGCAAGGGACTCGATCTTCATCTGTTACCCATATGACAAGACAAGACCTTTGCGAGGCTAGCACTCTGGGAACACTTGCCTCGCAAAGGGCTCGGTCGTCTTTTGTTGCCCAAACAAATGACGAATGAACCCTTTGCGAGGCTTGCACCCACGGAACTGAGTCGGTTCTCAATTGCTCATTTCGCCTATTCAAATCCTCCCCCACGTCGCCCGATGCCACCGAATGGTACACGGAACCCCTTAGAATAAGGCTACGGGGCTGCAAATTCAACTCACACTAGCGGGGAACTGACGTTAACCTGCCGTGTTCTCTCCCGACGCAGCCCTTATTTCTTTCCCGCGATGCGTTAATGAACGGTTTTTTGCCCGTGTACTCGAGCACCTGTTACAATACCCGTCTTCATCCGCATAGCCGGAAACGCTTGGTCTTTCCCCTTGCAGCATGAAGAACCTGACGGTACCAAAACGGGCTGACTGGTATTGACCTTCCGGCCTTGCTGCCCCATATTTGTGGACCAATCAATGCCCGTTCCCGCGGTGAAATGACGAATATGCCGAATCGGAGAATTGAAACAAATTGTAAATTGTCAAGCAAAGGTGCTGTGGCTAGCGGCACTGGCACGCATGAACAGTTCTGTTCTCATACCTTGTGCACCGCCATTTCCTTTCATGGTCTATACGAGCAGAGCTCCCACGGCGCCCCCCCCCCCCCCCTTCTCTCTCTCTCTCTAACGCTGCTCATTATGGTTCCCGTACAAACATTGCTCCCGTTGCAATATCATTAGCTAGCCACTATTCGGCGACTGCACCAAGCATCCTTCCCCACTTTGTTCCACTCCGGCAGCCTCAAAAAATGTGGCCCAGGCACATTCTCAAAATCAGCCATAATGCTGCACTACTTCCTTCGCAATAAAATTATACTCAAATCCCATTGGATCATTTACAGCGTACTGGTGTTCTATACACTGCATCCGTCTTCAGCACCCATCGGTGCCAACTGCCATCACTAACCCAAATTTAATGCTCTGCATATTGAGACACAAGCATAAATGCTGAATTTTGACCCAATTCCTTCGTAGCAAGGAATAATTATATATTGAGCAAACTGCTCTATAGAAAATCAATGTGGTATGCTTGACATCTTAGCACACACATGAAAGTCAGTCGCAGGACACAACGTCCAACATATAGAGCGTGTGAGTGTAGACCCCAATCGCTTGAAGAGCACAGCTTCAGAATGAAATCATTTTCTCAATGAATGTCTCAAGAGACTCTCAGTACTCCAGTGCATATTTTTAGTGTGCATGTGTGTGTGTTTGTTTCATGAGGGAACAGGAGGGGAGAGGAAACAAATTCAAATATCTCAGGGTAAAAGACATAAAAAGAAAATCATACTAGTACCTTTTGACCCACATGATGATGGCGATGGCGGAGATATTTAAAAAATCTTCATCAGCGCTTTGCGCCGCTCTTCGTTTACTCAAATTCAATTACCCCCCAATCCCATACTTCCAAGCAAATATGCGAGGGCTCAGATGAGCCAGCGCATGTTACTTAGAATTGTTTTTTGGCATTATTGCTGTAGAACAATACTGCCAAAGGGAGCCAACACTACTCACCATGAAAAACCAATGGCCACCAACAATATGACGGTAGTTTCAAAGTAATCTCAGACTTATATACTAAGTACTTCAAACAAACTAAAGTATGAGTGTGAAAAAGGCAGACATAAACTATGTTAAACAAAAATAATTAACTTTTCAACTGAATGAGCCACCAAAGTTTTAACAACCAAGTTAGGAGTCAATGTACAAGGTGAAGACAAATATTGAAAGGGTCTAGCTATTAGCCCCAAACTATCAAGATGCAGGCCACACTAAAAGTAAAGTGGCAGAAAAAAAATCTTCAGCAGTTACATCTGCCTATTTCACAAAACAAAATTGGAAGCAGTTCCATAAGGGGCTTTCGAGAAACCCATTTAATCACTGGGTGTAATGAGAAAATACAAAAATTTCTTTCAGAAACAATGGTCTACACCTCATGACGGTCAAACCATAGATGCACATTATTCAAAATTATAAAAATGGATTTTACAGCCTCCAAGAGAACAGCAACCAATTTTAATTACAACTAGCTTAAAATATCTCTCTTACCTTGTGCATCTCTATTAGCTCCAACTGCCTCTTGTGCTGCCATGAAAACTTCATCTGCTCCCTGGTCGCCCATGTGCCATTGGTATCCTGCCGGGTTGAATATTATTTGTTAGAATACCGCAAAGAAAACAAGGGCCGACAGAACCTCTAGGAGCCTGCCAGCACGTACATGTTGAACACAGTATGCACAAACAAAACAGAAATGGCCGAGTGATGCATACCTCCTTGCCGTTGTGAAGGTCCAGCATCCATGCCACTGTTATCCATGCCGTTGTCGTCGTCCAGTGTGAGATCCTCAATATTTTCTTCAGAATCCAGATACTCCGATTTAGGTTGTATCATTGCGCCGGTCGGGGGTTCAGTTTTTTCTCGTATCCGTTGTGAGGGCTGGGTCTGACTTGAAGTTCCTAATGACGGTCCGGGTTCTTGTACACTACTATCAGTCTCAACAGATCCATCCATAAGGGATGAAAGAATTCCTAAGGCATTACTGTCCGCTGAACCATTCATTGGCACTTGGTCGGAACTAAGAGGGGCCGAGGACGATTGTGTCCTGGACACATCCCCAGCATTAGAAGAGTCTCCTTCCACAGCACTATCACCACCACCTGATGTTCTTCTTCTCCGTTTTCTTCTTAAATTTGGGGATTCACTACCATCTTGAGAACCACTATCTGATGGAATGTCCACTACTTGAGAGGCAGCTAAGGGTTGCTGTGGCCTCCGCCTCTCCACTGTTAATCCACCTCCTGATCGAGGAATGTTTGTCACTGGTACACCTTTACTAGTCCGTTTACTAGACCCCCCTCCCGTGTCGGGAGGCTCATTTCCCCCACTATCTGATAATCCCTTTATTTGAAGAGATTCGGCTGCTTTCAAAAACATTCCTAATTTGTCCTGGGCCACATTCACTTCTCCACGATACATGTAGTCCATCATGGCTTGGAGCTCGTAAAATTTCACATCCTTCAGTAGTAAAATAGGATGCTTGTCGTAGTGCTGGCTCAGCAAAGTCTGAAAACATGATAGTTACATTAGCAAAACTAGGCAAAAATTTTGGAAAAATCAATAAGTACATCTAAAGTTTAAACTAATCAAAATGCAGATTGTGGATAAGTATGAAAAACGCCTCACCTCTAAATATGGACTGCAAGCTGAAAGCACAACTTTGTGCGCTTGAAGACACTGCCCTTCGGCTGCCAGTGTGCAATCCACCATAGCACCCCTCTCCAGCAGAGAGTCGAACACCGAGATCAGTGTGCTTTGGTGGTTGTTCCATCTTAAGCAGAACTGTTGGTCTGCCATTATCACAGATTCTGAAACACAAGAGGCCAGGCACAAATAAATACCAGACACAAAGAAAATAAGATGGCGTCGGTTTGGGTGTGGCCGTCGGGCTCGGCCTCATGAGGAACATCCGCCCAGATATCAAGGTCCTTAACGACGAGCCACTTTTCAAGTTTGTGATCAACAGCCAAAACAAGATTTTGCGTAAACCCACCTTTAATAATGACTGTTGAACGATAATTGGGGATAAACGAGGAATGCCCTTAAGGATCACAACGAGACATCTTTCACTCCTCGCTCCCACAACGCAACTGCGGGAGAACACTACGGCAGTGCCGTCAGAGCTGCGAGCTGATTGGCCGTAGGGACTCGTGTGGTTGTCGGGAATGCGACGACACTGTGGTGTCATGCAACCTCACTGCTAGGGCTTCCATTCCAAACGAAATGATAATAAAAGTGTCATCGGAATTACCAGTGCCTTGTTTTTTATGAATCCTGGGTATTCTTTGGCAAAATATTAGGTTTTAAAAAAATTATTCTTCGATGGATACAACTTTGGCTTCATGAGAAGACGTTTTCAAACCACTGAGCAGAAGAAGACAAAAACTTCAGAAGGTAGGGCGGGATGGGCGAATAGGCGAGGGAGAGGTGCATTGGAGATGTTAGAGTGGTGATTGGATGTGTAATCTAATACGAAGTAGCTTGTGAACGGGGCGCAATTTTGAACACACTTTAGCGGGGCGACTCGTCCTACAACCCCATCCATAATGTCTTAATTATCGCATCTCGATCTGATCTGAATACAGCTTCTTGCTGCATACCTTAACAGCGCCATAGTTATTATAGTCTTTACTTAAATTTTCTGAGAACATTTCCATGCGATAGGCCGGATTACAATGGGATTTGTTTCGGATTTTTTTTTTGCCGATTTGCCTCTTTAAACGTGTCTTTGGACAATGCATCGCAAAACATGGGATGCAGTCACACCTTCACTCTTCCTTACGCTTCCATAAGACGGTATACAAGCCTTATCATTTGGACCCATAGTGGACAGGGTTTATGAGGACCGCTAGAGCTCTTGATGTGATATGAGTTTGGTCTCGGGAACTAGCGGGAGAGTCAATCTATCGCGCCTTTTCTGTCTAGCACGGCATGTCCGATTTGAAGAAGGCGCGAGCTTACCACCAGACATACCAACATAACGAAATTCACTTACATTTGAACAATCCCTGATTTTAAAACGTGATAAAGCATTACTGTGAAGTCAACTTTGAAAGCAGATTCAAATCCTGCCTAAATTTGCGTTGATTAGGACCAAAAACGTTGTCATTTTCATTGTATACGGCCATGCCCAGGTCTTGCATACACGAACGCACCCATGTAGACATATCCCGTAACTTGAAATATAGGCTTTTTGTTTATGTTTATGTTTATGCACGCAAACCAATTTTGGATTAATGACGTCTTACATTTGCAGAATATTATAGCTAGGTAATGACCTGGTCGTAGATTTGCCCTTATATTATGATGAATCAGAATCTTTAATCGGAAACAATATATCAGTGCCGTTCTGACCTGGGTCTTGTACCTCGAATTTGACGCCTGTATTTTGGTAATTTCGTAAATATTTTTGTATTAAATTGACATTTTATTTTGGGACCATTATATCCTATGTCCTGAACTTTCCAATTGTTCTCATTCAGTTTGTAGAAAACTATGTTTGAGTCGAACTTAACCTCAGTAACCTAAGAGTTCATTCTGAGAAAAGTAAAAAAATCTTTTAACCTTTGGTGCGTACTTTGTGGCTTTGTTTCACATTCAAAATTATTGCCAAAATCGTAAGGAGTGGTCTCTTAATAATGTCAAATCTGACATTCTTTTCTTGTCTCTAGAAAAACCTCTAGTCTAAGGTGTGTTAGGGCTCTCCCATAGCAGTGTTTTAGTGTGGACTCACCCTTATTGCTTTTTACTGTCTACTGCAGCTTCTTTATTCAAGCCGTTCTCACTGATTTTGTGTTTGTGATTACAAGAGAGTTTATTCTTATTTGTTGGAAGCCATACATGTGTGGACATCAGTTATGCCATATATTTCTCCTGGATCTCCTCGGGTCTCCTGTATGCTCTTCTATCAGAGTTTTGTTCATTAATGCTCAGGAGTAATTCTTAGCTTTCAATATATAATCCTATGTCTACTCTTCCATTCTGAATGTGCTTCATAGTTGGCCTCAACCGTAAGACCAGCTGAAGCTCAAAAATTTTTCTAAAACTTTGTTAACATATTTGGAAAAAAGATGATGGTCCCCGATTGCTTTTTACTGGAGCGATCAGATGTAGAACTGTCATCCTTACTTATCATTGGAGTGATGATGCGATAGTTGTGAACAAAAAACAAAAGCCTAAATTGATAGATGTGGAGTGTTTGTTGTGCTTTGAAAGTGAGTGGCAAAACCTGCGATGAGTGAGATAAGTGCTGTGAACAGTGTGCATGTGCGCCTTAAGTGATGTTACAAATAGTGAATCCTCAACTACATCAAACTGGTGAGTACATTCATTATTTTTACAGCTGCAATTTGACAATGTTGTATGTGATATTGTGAATTATGTGTCATACATTGCTAACCTTGTTTGTTTTCTTTCTTTTTTACAGTGAGTATTGAAGAAAATTCTACATGGACTGACTGCTTCACGTCTTAAGTGCTGTTTGGTGAGTGAACTGTTACAAAGCAGAAGAGATTGTTTTTGAATTATAGCTAATAATGCTGAACAAAAATTATTACATGTCAGTGCGTATTTAACACCCAAACTTTTTTTTTCATTTTACCATTCTAAACCTTGCATTCTTTGCGGACTTGTGTAAAATCTCTTCTGCTTTATACATTTTTTTCATATATGGATCAAGCAATGAGTCATTCATTACATCTGTAAGATTGTTAAGATATTCACACAAAGCATTTCAAGCATTGCATTTCAAGTCAAGTTTTGAAAAATATCTTGATGATAAACTATGGCTCCTTGTTTGTTATACCAGGTGCCACACATTGTCAAAATTAGGCAAGTCAGGCACCTGAGACAAAATGAGATGGAGCTCTGTGGGCTTGCCTTACTTTGAGAATCTTTGACACCTGGTATAGAATTTCTTTGTTTATGTGTAAAAAGCATTCAAATGTGTGAAATGAAAGTACACCATCCCACTTTGCGTGATTCCTACATGAAAACACATTAATGTATATTTGGGCCCCTATTCCCTCTTTATCCTGCAAATTATTTCTCCAAACACTATGGTCAGTGTTTCAGTGACATACGCAAAAGGTATGTAAGTATCAAACTTATCCGAAATGGGAAGGCATGAGGCAATTTGTAAAATTGTGATGAATTGGGTGCAGGTTACGGAGCTTGCTTAACATACAAGTGTTAATGTGTAGGCTGGTCAGAATTATTTTGAGTCAGTCCATTTGTGCAGGCCTAAATGATAAGAAGAATGAGATATGCAAGGGTGTATCTGTTAATTTTACATTGCCTCTACCTGATTGCATAGTTTAGCTGTCTCACTGTGCCTTCTTTGTCACTGCTTTTTTCCCTCTTGGTGTATTTTTTGTGTGCATTTCTATGTTTCGTAGAATGTGTTTTTATGTTTGTCTTACTATGTTGTTTTTTTTTGTGCTCATTTTGCAGACTTGTTTGTCAGTTTTTTGCTAAGCAGCAACTTATGAAAAGATTCTCAGTAAGCACTCAAAACCTTTAGACTGATATTCCTACAATCTGTAATATTACTATTATTCACAATTATAACCATGTTCTTTTTTTTTATAAAAAAAAACAACAACAATAAATTGTAGTTGTGTGTGAGTGCGTGCGAGAGTCAAATACAATAGCCATAGTTAAATGACAATGAGAAGGAAGGCAAAATCAGGAACCGTAATTTTGTAAGTCAGCTGGTTCTAGGCTAATGGAGAGTTTTCAAATTTGCTGTGATAAGTTATCGTGGAGGGTATTCTAAAATGTAATCCCCGTAAGTGATGGGCTGCTTTTAGCAGGTGCCGCTCCATATTTCATTGTGTTGATATATGGTTGACTCCTCTGAATGTGTCTCGCTTCATACAGGGAGTAAATCATTGAATTTTTGAGCATGTGTTTACCGTAATAAAACCCATTGATTTAAATTTTGAAATCACTTTGGTGTGGACACTGACAAAGACATTTTGATCTCCGTTTTGTCGAATGTATTTATAAAAATATAGGATGTAGTGATTTGGTGCTCCAGTGTTAAGTGGCCTGACATTTTTTTACCTCAATCTTTTTGATTTAGATGTATTTTACAAGTGTTTAATAAAGAATTCCAAGCAAAATGACAGAATAGTTGTTTTTTAATCGCAATTTTTTTTTGCTCATCCAAGACATGTATTTCACTCTGCATTAAAAAACAAAAATACTAATAGACAATCCCAAAGAGCATGTGCTCCATGGGGGGATGATGCAATTTTGTTTGCAAGGATGGCAGTTCAGTTGTAGATGCATTTTTACAATGTCATAAATAATGTAGAAGGTAACAAGTTTAATAAATGTTACATAAATCAATGTATTACTGTAATTATCACCAGTAAGTTGCACTTTGTGTAAAGTGTACAGTGGAACTTCGCAGAGAGTTAAACATAATTTTGAATGCTTATCATTTTTGAATGTATTATTATTGATAATATTAACTTCCATCTCCTCAATAGTAACTAATAAATCATGTTTGTTGACATTTTCAAACATCTTTTGTTGTATGCAGTGGCATCTTTGCAAAAAAATTATAAAATCTATATTCAAAGAACATTCTTACAGCCCCACAGTTTGTATTTGATTTTCAGTAGGCCTTTTGATAATACTGATTTTCCCTTTTAGGCTCGGCCGAGGCGCGGTCCGGAGCGTGCAAGGCGTCCGTTTCGTCCGGGCTCTGTGCACCTGGCCAAGGTGCCGATGAAAAGGCGTGGCTGCGCTCGTTCCCAGAGGCTGCCGGTAGTCGGAGTCTTGGAGGCCCCGTCCTCGCGCCAATCATGGGCCCTGACGGGCGCCCCCTTACGCAGCTGGCCGGTCTGGCGTCACACCCGCAAGCCCTTCTGTCCATGCCACACCTACCCCAGGGCGGCCATGGCAACACGTGGAACTCACCCGGGGCTTATCCGTGCCCCCAGTGCGGCAAGGTGTACCGCTGGCGGGGTAACCTTAATCTGCACCTGCGGCAGGAGTGCGGCAAGGACCCGCAGTTCCAGTGCCCAATGTGTCCGCACCGCAGCAAGCAGAAGAGCAACCTAAAGACGCATATTGTCAACATCCACGGCCCGCACGTCCTCAGAAGTGTGGGCGTTGGCCATGACCGAAACTAGTCATTGATGTGTCATATTTTGATGAGAAGGGGGTAGATACACCTCAGTTCTCTTTTTGAAACTATTATTCTTTGCAATTATTATCATTACTACACGGAATTGTGTGCCATATCTGATCAAATCCCGATGCGCAGATAACGTCACCTCTGTGGTGAAATGTATCAATAGAAATTTTCAAATAAATGTTGCTGAAATGATGAGTTATTGATTTCATATTGTCAACTTTGCCAATGAATTATTAACTGCATAAAATGTATGTACTAGTTTTATGTGACTAAGAAATTCTACATGACTCAATTCTTGTTTCAGGCAAAGACTGGTGTGCACCCTATGGTCCAGTGCCAGCCTGGGGACCTCCTGGTGGGGGATCAGCTGGACCGGGACTGTTTCCGTGCCCGCGGTGCGGCAAAGTGTACCGGTGGAAGTTTAGCATGACGAAGCACGCCCGCTTCGAGTGTGGGAAAGAGCCTCAGTTCCACTGCCCTCACTGCCCCTACAGCGCTAAGCAGAAGAGCAATCTCAAGACACATATCCAAAAGAGGCATCTCCAGTAGCCAATTCCAGCCTGTATAAATAAATATCTGAGGTTGAAACAAAATTTGCTGCACCTATCTTGCGCGCTGCATTCCAGCCCTCCCACTCGCGTGTACTTATGGGATTGGGTGAATCGTAGCAGACGGGATCTCGGCGGCGTGGTGGGACGCCTGTGCGGTAGGCTGTCCCGTCGGGCGTGTCTGCGCGGCGGGCTGGCCTGCCCGCAGGCCGTCAGCCCTAACGTAGTCCGTTTCTCCGCAGGCTTGCGCACTAAGTGCGGTCGCAGGGGTGAGGAGCCAGCCGCGTGCCCACAGTGCTCCAAGGTGTACCGTCGGCGCAAGCACATGCTCGACCACCTGCGCATGGAGTGTGGCAAGGAGCCGCAATTCAAATGCCCTTACTGCACCCACGCCACCAAGCAGAAGAGCAACCTGCGAAAACACATACGCAAGCACCACCCGCAGGAAGATGCCGTCTACGTCCTCCGCCCAGTGACCTTCGACATTCATTTCTGACCCGCTCGATGGCGTGCGTGTGGCAAGGAGCGTCAGAGTTCTTTCTGCGGCCACGCCACGGATCGACGCCATCCGAAGGCACTATCCCAAACACGATCCATGTTGAATAAAATAAAAAGATATATCCATGCGCTCCGTAATTTCTTTGCAGCCGTTTACACCCTGGCTCTGTTCGATGTGTGTGCCAAGGTGGTTCTTAACAGGCTTCCTCACCGAACGGGCTCCTCTTTTTTTTTTTTTGCAGAGCTCGACGACCCACTCCTTGGCGCCGAGATGATGGACCCAGAAAGTGAAGACGTCAACGTCAGGGGGCTCAGAGTCAGGGACGAGTTCAAGGTCGCCTCTGGGTGGGAGAACCTGGACGAAAACGGACGCCACCCCTGCCCGCGCTGCCACAAGTCGTACGCCCGGCGGCACCACATGCTTTCCCACCTTCGGCTGGAGTGCGGCGTACCACCCAAATTCAAGTGCCATCTCTGCGGCCACGCCACCAAACAGAAGAGTAATCTGAAGTCGCACATGCGCCATCGCCATCCTGAAACTCTCCGGGACTGAAAGTAAAGCTACCTGGACGCGACATGATAAGAAAACGGCAGCGCGACCCACCGCACTTACGGGTGCCTCTGGCATTCGCTCACACTGTTTGTTTGGTTCTTTTCAGACTTTTTGCGCGACGCCCCGTACGCAGCGACCTTTCTCCAAGCCTACATGAAGCAAGGCTTAAGCCAGAGTCACGGTAGCGGGCATCCTGGAACGCAACCCACCGTCCCTGCAAACGGACCGACCTATGCGGCTCCGATCGGAGCTGTCGGTGGTGTCGGGCAACAGCCAAGCTGGACATCAGCTTGCGGTCCTGGCGAGTACCCCTGTCCGCAGTGCAGCCGCACCTACCGGTGGAAGGGCAGTCTGGCGCAGCATCTCCGGCTGGAGTGCGGAAAGGAGCCACAGTTCCAGTGCCCGTACTGCCCACACCGCACCAAACACAAGGGAAACCTCAACATCCACATCTTGGGCAGGCACGCGGGCAAGCCCTGCATTCCAGCCATGCGCGGATCGTACTCAAAGTTGTCCCCGCTACCGAACGACCCGCAGCACGCGCCACAATAGCCTTCCACTTTTCTCTATGTTTTTAGTGAGGCTTTTACCGATTGCTATTGTTGTGGTGATTCAACAGTGAATAAGAGGGAAGAATAAACGCGCGTTTACTAGCTGAGAACCTTTCGGCCGAGAAGAACACGCTTTACTCATCACTCCACTCACCGTATACCACCGTGTGCTGTAACCTAATGTGAATATTCCATCCTAATCTTACCTCTTAGCTCATGTGCAAATATTAAATGTTGATTAGTAACGAAGTATTCTTTCATTTGTTGCCAAGGTAGATGTCACGTATAAATTAATTTGCACTGCGTGTTCGTCTTGCATATTATCTTCATGCCTGATTTGTATAAGTCAATGCCAGAGTGTTTTAAATTACTTATGTTTACATTCATAAGAGAATAAATGTCTGAATTCGATTGTTCGTGTCTTTTCGATTTAGTTTGTCCTCGATTTAGGGCTGCGGTGACAAATACGTGATGGGTCAAAGTCCTGGCAACCTCGATCTTACTGCTCTCGCTCTTTGCAGAGTACGACCTGTCGTGGGAGGCTTGGCCAGCGACCCCCAACCCCGGACTCAGCTCTGTCAACGGCCAGCAAGCGAACCTGTTCCAGTGCGCCTGCGGCAACACTTATCGCTACGAACGCAACCTCAAGATGCACCAGAAGCGCGAGTGCGGCAAGGAGCCATCGTTCAGCTGCCCACACTGTCCGTACCGCAGCAAGCAGAAGAGTCACATGAAGCGTCACGTGCGTTGCAAGCATGGAGACACAACCACAGTATTGTAATTTCTGTAGCCGTTATGCGCTCATCAGCAAATTCAAATCGTGAAGTAATTACTTGTTACAGTTATTTTGATATCGTCACTGTGAGCTTAAATGAAAACTACTGAATTAAAAATGAAAGTGCCTGATTTCGGTGGTCACAACTTCACCCATGTTTCTCTGATGGCCTCCCCTCCCCCACTTCAAAAACAAGCTAGAATCTTTCTCCTTTTTGCATTAGGAGGCATCGAGCTTTGTCGGTTTTATCATGTCCTTCAGTCTCCACGCCTTCTTTCCTTTTCCGGAAATGAGTTTTGTCGTTCGTCTCTCTTTGTGGACATGAAATGTATCTCCACTTATGCAAAATTTATTTTTCTCTTCGCACAGACACTGAGTGGCTTGAAGAAATTACTGTGAAGGATGAACCTTTGGATGCTGACTACGAATCTACAGAGACACCACACCGAGAAGTGCACGTGGCTGCCCGTCCAGATGTGTGTCCTGACGGTCTGACACTGAGGGCGCTGCTCGACAGGCCCGTCTCGAGTCCGGTGCAGCCCCTGACCCTGCGCCACCTTCTGCAACAGCCCCCTAAGACTCTGGCTCCCCCGTCCGGTCTGCCGGTTGGGTTTGGCGTGCTTTCAGTACCCGCCGCTCAGGCAGGCACTAGCGGTGCTCATTCGTTTCACAATTCGGTGGTTCACGACGACTGCGATGGCCGACAACTCATGCCATTGCACAACCCGCCGCTCAAGTGTCCGTTTTGCATCATGCGTTGTAGCACTCCTCAGCAGCTTTCTCTTCATGTTGCCCACCGCCACGGTTGCAAGCTGTCTCTAGGCTAGCTATGAACCACAGTTTACGCTGGCCACCAATTTCTTAGGGAAGTCATGATAATGATAGTTGTGGTTTACTAGATCACAAAGCGATATTGGTCGACTGATGGGAAAAAGCGATGTGGGTCCAATTTGTAGATTGTAAAATAAAATAAAAAAGTTTCGAACATCTCAGCATTGCTCCCGACTTTATTTACGTTTTGATGTTGATCTTGTCGCGTAGCTGCAGCTGTGTGCGTAGATATTTTGACAGCATATTAACGTGTTACCCTCCTGTTTGTTTTAGACTGGGCTCCTGAGTGGACGAACTGTTCGTACAGTCAGCTCCAGCCCCAGCCGCAGACATCGGCATTAGACGTGCAACGGCCGGGCACTTTTCCTGGCCAGTTCAAGTGTCATTTATGTGGCAAAGTGTACCGATGGAAGGGGAACCTTGTTTCACACCTACGACTAGAGTGTGGCAAAGATCCCCAGCAGCAGTGTCCGCTGTGTCCCACCCGGTTTAAGCACAAGAGCCATCTTACGAGGCACATCAAACGCAGACATAACTGATGGGATACCCGTTAGCATTTGTACGACATAAAAGTCACAATTCTAAAATCCTGTTACTGCATAACAAAACTATTTCTTTCAGTATGCTCATGTTATATTGACGACTGAGGAAAGCGCTTAAGCTAACCAGCTCCATGCAATTAACTGTCTTGGTTTTGTCCGTAGGTTTCTTTTCAAACGGTCATCTGCCCGGTGAATTCCCATGCCCACAGTGCGGCAAAGTGTATCGCTGGAAGAGAAACCTATCTCAACACCTTAAGCTGGAGTGCGGCAAGGAGCCTGAGCTTCAATGCAGCGTATGCCCGCGCCGTTTCAAACTCAAGAGGCACTTAAAGCGTCATGTCATACGTTGTCATTTCTCGACCCCAAAGTGTTAAAGTTCCTTGTATCATTGTCACACAACTTCGCGAAACTTCGAATAAAGTTTTATTTACCCAAAGAACTTTCTCATTACGAAACATTCAACTCCTTTTTCATTTTCTGACCCTGTCACAAGCTGATACGACATAAAAAAAATAGGTGCTGTGTTCATTTATAAATTTGTGGCACTAACTCGTTATATTTTTTTTTCTAGGCATACGATATCGTCGTCGCCCCGTGTACGTTCCAGCCAACACATTCACTCCTCTCATACCACTGGCTTCGAATCCTGGACAATTTACCTGTCACCAGTGTGGCAACGTGTATCGTTGGAAACGAAACCTGCGGCAGCATCTCAAAATGGAGTGTGGAAAAGAACCGGGCTTCGCGTGTCCGCATTGTCCGCATAGGGCTCACTACCGCAGTCACCTGAGACGTCATTTGATCAGCAAGCACGACATCACCTTGCCGTAATCAGAAGGCAACTTATCTACCTATCTACAATGCCATCTTCCGCATGCTTGCAATAACCATGTGATTAGGCTAAGCTTTTTCAGTATTTTGGTCTGGTGACCAATCAGTGTGTATCTATTAGATTTAGTGAAGCGTTTACTCCTGTATCAGTGTCGTATCGTGGCAGCAATAAAGAAGTTTTTAGTGCTCCGGGGATTTTTTTATATAACATCGACTCGGAGCACTTTTGTCTAATTTTCCTAGCCTTGTGACGGCCATTTCTTGTGTGTGTACTTACGTGCGTTGTCTTTTGCAGACATGTGCATTCAAATGTTCCTTTATTTGTATATATGACTTCTTGGGTATGCCATTGCGAACTTAAGCTTGTGTTTTGTGGTAACTTGTAAAGACTTCCAACTTAATCTACTAAGACGGTATTTCATGTGCGATAAAATAAACGAGTTTACCAGTAGAAAAATCGTGTTTCGTTTAGCGTATGTTTTGATTAATTCGCAACACTATTCCGTTTTTCCATTACGAATGCAGACTAAGATCGTAGCCGGGTATCAAAAGTTTACTTTGTTTTTAGGAACACGACTTCTCGCTGTGGAGCCACACTATTCAGCTGATTCTAACCCTTTTCTCATTTTGCAGATGATTGGAGCGACCCTGAGGCAGGTGAAATGGATGACGAAGAACGGCTTATATCGTCGTGGGCGCTCTCTAACCAGCAACATCGTCGTCCGTTCCCTCAAACATCATTTGTTCATTTACCACCCCTCCCCGATGGCATCACCGCACATCCCGTGGTGCCAGCTTCATTGTCGGCAGCAATGCGACCCAACAGCAAGTCACCTGGGCGCTTTGAGTGCCCCCGGTGCGGCAAGGTGTATCGCTGGAAGGGCAATCTCAAGCAGCATCTCAACGTGGAGTGCGGAAAGGAACCACGCCTCCAGTGTCCCTATTGCCCACACCGCTGCAAGCATAAGAGCAGTATGAACCGCCATATGAAGCATCTACATGCCTGGAGCCCTGGCCCAGGCCAAGCTCTTGTTGACCCTCGGTGGAACTCAAACACTAGTTTGCCTCTGGATGCCGGCCTACCCTCAGGCCATGGAATGAACTGACTTTCCAATTTTTCCGAGGCCACTTTCTTTTTTAGTATCGCTTACTTCTTTGGTTAATGCTGCTCATGCACAGTGAGAGTCAACGCCAGATAGACTTTATGGTGGCCAGCAGTGTTGGCTTGATGAAACGACGTCGAAAGTCCCATCGTCATGACCTAAGATGGGACTAGAGTTTTTCTACCTAAATTGAATTTTGATCAGTATTATGTTCACGAAAAGTTCCTATGTAGACTAATCAGTGTGAAATAAAATATCTACTTCCAAACGACGAATGTATTTTGAGCCTGTATCGCGTTAATGGCACTCAAGGTAGCCAGGGGCCATTCTTTGCTGTTTACATTCCAGTTAACGAATACCTCGAAATATCTTCAATAGTGTGTTTTTTTCATCCCATCATGTCATGGCAATTGATACTTTTTCAATTTCATGAAATCCTCGTTTTAACTCGTGTATAAACGTTTTTATAGGTTTTTGTACTTTCGGTTTACCTAAACCACTTTTTTATTCGTAAAATCTCCATGTTTTAGAAAAAAATCTGTAAACTCTGGGAGCAATTTGAATTCACTATGATAAATTTAAGTTCCTTCATATGATGGATTTCTTGTGCCCGTACTCGCTATTCCAATAAATGTGTCTTGTGTCACTGTCTCGTGCTCTAAAAGTAATTACATGGCACTGGGTTAATGTATGAGTTGTAATCTAATCACTAGTCATATTCAACATTGGTACCTAGGTTTGCGCGTGTTCGACCGACGTTGTACGGCTTGTATGTTACCTTTGGGTGTCAATTTTTGGAAAAATAATTTGCCCGAATGCCTAGAAATCAATAGGAGTGCCAAGTGTGTATACGCTTTTAGAAAAGTTTTTTTTACATGTACGTGCTACGATGCATCCCATGGAACGCTACCCACATTGCGAATTTTTTGGAGTTGTATTTAATAAAAATGACCATCAGGAGAAAAATAATGAGTTCGAGTTGGTCTCATGTCTTATAGGTCTTCCACTTCTTTCAATGTGTGATATTTTTATATCGATTTATCCTCTGCCCAATCCTTTCTAGCGCATCGAATCTCAGTATTCGGAGAAGCGATTAGCGGCATTCCACATGTACTCAATATCGTATATACAATTGTGGTATGTTGGTAACATGGTGGTTTGCAATTTCAGGCGGTCGCGGATTATATTCCTGTCCGAGCTGCAGGAAGATTTACTGCCATAAACGGACTCTCACCGTGCACATGAAGTACGAGTGCGGGAAAGAACCCAGTGTGCACTGCCCATTTTGCCTTCATCGCTCTAAGAAAAGGAACAACATGTTTGCACACGTACGGAGGACGCATCCTGAAGCTAACATCGAGAGCGTACGCTTGTTGTTACGCCGTCAGAGATACTGACGTCTGTTTACTATCTATCATCGCTATTCAGACCCTGTCTACATTTTTTAGCAAGGCACCACACCTTTACAAAAAAGCCCGGTTCTGTGGGATAGTCGAATTGCATGTCATACTTTCCAAAGCATGTCTATTTTGCGTTGTTTTCCCTACTCAATGTCTGTATTTTGATTGTACTCAACCGATGAAAAATAGTTTCCCTTTTGGCTTATGGTCATTTGTGAGATGTAATTCTCGTCAACAAGTTTCGCGTACATGTACATGCATCTGAATTCGTTTCATTTTTCACGGGGAATATTGATAGTGCACGTTCCTTTGAGCTGACAAAACTAGTCAATAATTCCCTTCGTTTTGATGAAGCGCATTTGTCAGTGCATTCGGTTGTGATTTTTCCCCTAAAAACAGAATAAATGTGTTACGGCTGACATATAAGGCTTCTTTTTCCTTCCATTTTAGTAAATGCTCGTAAATTCTAATGAGTATTGACGGCGGGACTCCTGCAAATGGCTTTTAGCTCACATTCACTTGCCTTTTCTATACAGGTCAGTCATGGAGCCGTGGAGACACGAGTTGGTTTGCAAGTCAAGACTATTCCAAGGATCAACCAGACTCTGTCCACATCTGCCCAACTTGCAGAAAGATGTACCGATATAAGCGTGGTCTTAACTTCCATATAAGACACGAGTGTGGCAAGGACCCTCACGTGCAGTGCCCTTTCTGCCCACATCGGTCAAAGCAGAAAGGAAACGTTGTAGCACATATACGTATCAAACACCCCGATGAAGATTTAGAAAAAGTTAGAGCGTCGCTGCAATCTATTTACTGCTGAGCAATGTGAACTTAAATCAGGGCTTTCGCAATATACAAACCGTACAGATGTACTAGTCATTAAGACTTAATAAATTTCGATATGGGTACTCGTGAGCCGACCTTGTCTTGTTTATGGTTGCCGATGTTCTATTTTTGTTTTCCGCTCTCTTGTTGTATTTCTAACTCTGTGACTTGTTATAAATGTTTTAGGTAAACGTCGGCAGAGGTTCGTCTGCAGCCGATGCGGCCAGGCGTTTGCTTACAACTATAACCTTTCACGGCATTTACGCTACATATGCGGTCAGGAGGCTCGATTCGTCTGTCCGGTTTGCCCCAGCAAATTCAAAGCCAAGCCCAACCTCGTTCGACACCTTACGCAAGTCCATAAGCAGCCCGAACTTATTGCAGCACTTGATGTATCTGGAGATTCTCACTAATAAATTACTTATTCGCATTTCTTTATTTCGCAAATCGTTCTGAGAAAATAGCTTTATCTACCCGCCCTGTACGAAAATGCACGTGAATTGCTTTGCTAAAATTATTTCTTATTATTGATTTTTGTTTCAGGAAATTTGCTGTCGCATCTAGACACATTGCCGATGTCACCCGACACAGGCCCACAAAAAGAATTGAACTCAGGTCCAGTAAACAGAGCACCTTATAGTCGAACCCGACGGTCCACGGGCGGGGGACGCCCGCTTCTTCAGAGTCGGCTAAATCCTGCTCTTTATCTGACGCCACGGAGCTCTACAAAGAAGAAGCGCAATGATAAATGTCTTTTTAACCCCATTTGGGAAAGCTTGTATTTGTGTGAGGCAAATATCGGGGACAACACGGTTACGTGCCTCGTCTGCCGCCAGGTCTTTAGTGCTCCAAAACAATATAACTTAGCTAGACATTACAAAAACAAACACGAGAGGAGCTATGGAATCTTTGTGGGGGATGATCGGGCGTGTGAGGTGGCTCGGCTGAAAGCAGGATTACATGAGTTAGACATTGGCATGGTATCGGCAGCTGTTCTCGACGATCGTCATTTTATTGTTCCGGACTAAGACTCTTCTTAGGTCAAATAAAGCTATTTAATACACACGTAAAATGTGAGAGTTCTATCTATGTGGTCTCTTCACTATATTAAAAAAATATTCAACTAAACATTTTACTGCTGGTGCTTTTTGGTTGCTCCATTTTCTACTCGATCGAATAGTTATTTAGAAGAAAGAAGAGATGCGGTGTGCCACATTGAGGGCACGGGTTCGTTCTCGTATTGCTGTACCCCAGTAAAACAGTTCAATTGTTTTTCAGGTGGCGAATGGTCTTTCACGTTCAATCAGTACGCCTGTCCGAGTTGCGGCAAACACTACAGGCACAAAAGGACAATGCTAGCGCACCAACGTTTTGAGTGCGGCAAAGACGCCAAGATCCAATGCCCCGTATGTCCTCAGAAGACAAAGCAGAAAAGCAATATGTTATCTCACCTCCGGCATAGACATCCAGAAATTGATTATCACGTTGCGAAGAGAATGGTTCGGTAGCAGTAAAGCTCGGCATACCTAATATTCTGTTCCTTCACCGTTCGCTGAGAAACATATACAAGAAAAAAACCAGCCAGCTTCCCCGTAAAGAATAAAGCTTTTTTGTGCCTCATTGCGTTTTGCTTAACTGTACATTCAACCCTCTCATGCTTTTGTTTTCAGGGGCGCTACGAGCCCAGTTGCCTGTCTGTGTTTATGATTCTCTTCATAACATACCTTGTTTTTGTTGCAGATTGGATTCCACCAGTGGCGACTGATCTTACATGGAATAACAGCAACATTTCGCCCAAGCCGATCGGTCGGTTTTCTTGCGAACGCTGTGGTAACACATTTGCGAGCAAGAGCAATCTGAACAAACATCTTCGTTATACATGCGGGCAGGAACCGCAATTTCCATGCCCCATTTGTCCCTATCGATCGAAACAGAAGTCCCACCTCTTGCTGCATGTTGCTAACCGTCACCCTGGGTCTGATGTGTCGCCTTTAAGAAATATCTTGCCACGCCACTGGGATGGGCAGAAGCATTTGTATGGATAACTGTAATTAGGCTACATTGGTTTCTTAAAAAGGGTTGTGGCATGCTATAATTTATGTAATAACTGACTGATAGGTATTTATATAGGTATTTATACACCCGAAAGCACTTAACTGAAGTATTTCGTTATTTGTTGTCATATATACCATTCCCCTCTGTGTCAAATGGCTGATAAATAAAAGCAAATAGTAGACTTCGTCGTTACTGTGTAATCCGTCTTCACTTTAAAAACATCCTGACCGATGACCCGGTCTTATAATTATTGAACCATTTTCACGTACCCGACAAAACTTAGGAACACATCTTGTCATTAATTATGCAGTACGTTAGTTTCTAATTTACCTTTCACACTAACTGCTGATCAGCTCTTTTAGTTGTGCATCTTACTAACTTGGTTCTTGGTGTTTCTGTCAACAGGATATCACTCCAACCCGTTAGGCTGGGCTCCGAATTCCATGGACGTGATGGCGTCTAATCGGCGGGGCATGACGCCCCCTCGCGAGCAGTATCCTTGTCCCCAGTGCGGGAAGATTTATCGATGGAAGCAGAGTTTGAATTTACACGTCCGTGTTGAGTGCGGAAAAGAACCTCAGTTTCAGTGCCCGCACTGTCCACATAGAGCAAAGCATAAGGCACATCTGAAACGGCACATAATGTGTCGCCACACACATTCATGAAAAAAGCGCTTATAAACTTTGAAGAGTCATTGTTCAATATACATGCCGCACGTTGTGTTTATGTTTGCGAGAGAGAGCGAGAAAGGACTCGCATGTCTCAGTGCAGGGTGGGGGATAGAAGGCCCGCGCTCTCACCACTTTATGGCGCAGTGTTGCAGCGAGGTGTGAGGGGCCAGGTTTAGTGGCGCGGAGCAGTTATGTGTGTGTGAGTACGTAGGAGGGCATAAATTGAAACCTTCAACACTAGCATCAATCCTGTGTACGTACACGCACATGCATACTGTGTGCTGAAACAGAATTTAGTTATTATCGGGTATGAGTATCCGTGTATTCCAATCTCACAGGCATTGATTCGTCCTGTTCTGTAAGCAAGTGGCAACAAAATCGCAAATCGTGTTTTTAAAGCAAAACTTAGTGCTGGAACTCGTGTTGTTATGCTGTTTACTTTTAGTCTATGCATCATAGCGTAGTTTATGCATTTCAAACCATGTCAATAAACATATCCCTGCAAAAAGACCTCTGATTTTTATCCCTATCATCCCATAACTATCTTTTCGGATATTAAGTAGACCTTTTTAAAATTGTGTATTGACTGTGTGGTTCTCTTTCTACAGGTATGCTGATGATGTTTTCCAACCATTGGATGGGCGGTTATCCCGGGAACCCGTCCTCTTTACATTCTGGTGACTCACTGGAACTGATGGACCGGAGGGTGGGAGAATGCGGAGATCCCTTGAAGCCGTTTGCTTGTCCTCAATGCGACAAGCGCTACGGGTGGAAGAAGAGCCTAAACCTTCACATTCGACAAGAATGTGGAAAAGATCCTCAGTTCCAGTGCCCTCTCTGTGAGCATCGATCGAAGCAGAAGAGCAACTTGGTTTCTCACATAAGACACCGACATGAAAAGGATCTTAACACTGCCAAGATGCTAGCAAAAGTCAAGCCTCAACAGTGTGGCGTATTCTTTGAAGCCGGGAGCCCACCGTCCTCATCTTGAGCAATGTATTTTCCGGGGGACGACTCGCAAGAACTTGAAGACATTTCAAAGATAAATGCAAAAAAGTAGGGTATAGAGGGATATCAAACAAGTCACCAGGCCATACCGACAAGTGCTGTTCCTCTCGCACAGCACACGCTGTCAGCCGGCCGTGCCGGCCGGTCAGAGCCTGCGCCAGTTACAGAAACGATACAGACGTAATCGTTTATCCACCTTTCTCTTCAATTTGTACGCTTGCCTCTCTCTCTCATTACACCCCCACCTCCAACTGTCGGCCTGAGTCAGGCCAGGTACGCTACCATCTTATGTGCATGAGTAAAGAAAGTTTAATGCTACGGCTGGAAACGATGTTGTTTTGATCTGTACGGGATATATCAATACAACATATTATATGATTATTTATTTTATATTCACATTACTGTGTCTGTGTTTTGTAAAAAGGACGCAAGTTGTAGAGGAAGGGAAACGGCTATACTTTGTGCAACAATGACACTGTTTCGTCCCGTGAAAATGTTACGTGAACATGAAATTGTCACAGTATAATGATGTCCTCTGTCACTGTTCCTTTGTTTTTAGTGCTCCTATAGTTGGGTGTCACATTTTCCTGAGCCCTGTTGGGCATTTACGTTTCCGAAATGGAAAATGTGGTACCTAATATTTTTATTAATGCCAATTATTAGGACATCTGTAGGTCCCAATTTTTGCGTCTTATTAGTATCTGCTGAGGACCATGTGGCAAGAGCTAAACTTAGTTACTATTAATGCAATGTTTTGCCTTAAAATTTTACCAATAAATACATATTTTTGTACTTTTTAACGCTTACCGATTTATAATAATTCTACATGTCTGTTCTCATTGATTCTTCCTTCATACAGAAAACAACACCAGTACTTCTGTGCTTCTTCCTTAAACAGAAAGACACTTTCCTTAGAGAGTATTTGACTGGGCTGAAATAAATCTAAGAGCAGACAATTCTGTTTTTAGTTTTCGACCTTGAGGATGGAATAAAGAACACATTCTTTTGGGTGCAAGCCTCTTGTCAATAAGCTAATAAATATGTACTGAATATTCCAGGATCGGATTGCAGGCAGTCGTTTTTCCAGTCCTGGCCCCCAGTCTCCAGTGCTAACAGCTTTAATGTTCACCAATACCAGGATCGTTCAGGAACGCAGGTATAGCATTTTTTATGTTAAAGGTTGCGCAACGCCGTTCGTCGATTTTTCTAAAAAATTAGCACTGTATGTGATGTGATTGGACAGGATCGACACCGATGTGAAAAATGTGGAAAGGAATACCGCTGGAAACAAAGCCTTATGTTGCATTTAAGACAAGAATGTGGCAAGGAACCTCAGTTCCAGTGTCCGTATTGTCAACATCGCTCAAAACGTCGTGGAAATCTCAAGGGTCACATATTTCGCAGCCACCCTGACCAAGTTTTGGCCTGGAAATAATCATTTTAATCGCCCACTGACCGAGTCTTACCGTGCGTACTTATTTAAGTACAGGCTGGTTTCCTTTGAATTGAAAACTCTGTACTGATGCTTATACATTTGTTGCTGTTACCGGTGGTGTCTGTGATGTTTGTTCTCTGCATATTGAACACGTTACTTCCCATAGATTTATGTACCGTTTCTCAGATTGCGTATATTTTTGTTATTACTGACATGTAGCTTAAATCAGAGAAATAAATATCTTTCTTGCAGTCCATCGGTCATTTACTGGTATTTGTAGATATGTTATATCGCTGGTGAGCGCGACGTTTGATTGCCAAACACATTTAAACTGGCGAACGTCGACGCACATTGTGTTGGATAATAAGAAGTCCAACCCTGCGTGTAGGATCAACGCACTCCGATTTTCTCCTCACACTGACAACACTAGGTAGCAACTTTGCAATGTGCATACTTTTCTTCTTTTTCTCATTAATAATTGCTTCCAGGATCGTCGCTTCCCGTTGCGGCGGTTTACTACGACATGGTTACTGCAACGGTCGTTCAGGGCTCGCCCCCCGGAGCCATAGACGTATCAAAGAGACTGCAACAAAGTGGAGCACATGGATTTTCACACGGGCAACACGAATGTCCGAACTGCAACAAACGATACTCTCAAAGAGGAAGTCTGCAACGTCACCTCAAGCTTGAGTGTGGCAAAACGCCACAATTTCAGTGTTCCATCTGCGGAAAGCATTTTACGAGGAAAGATAACATGAAGATGCATGTGACAATGCTTCACTCGTCGTAGGTTGATGACATGTGCGACAGATCTCTTCTGTTAAGTGACTGTTTAATGCGTTTTGTTACTGATTTCGATGTTTGTTTCTACGGCATATGTGTCCAAACGAAAGACATTACTTGCTGCTTCAGACTCTGAAAAAAATTAGATCTGAATGCACAAAGAATGCCTTGTCGTTGATGGCAGTGATCTTGCATGGTTCGTGCTGTTTTTCCTTGTGATGCTTTCTGTATTGAAGCAGACGTTATGTATCCATATGATCTACGGCCCAATCCTCCCCTTCCTTTGCGTTTTCACCTTTATTGCCCACTGTTGTGCAGCTCAGGTTTACAATAAAGCATACTTTGAACGACTGTAACTGATTGACCTATACAGCTCACTCCATTGCTCCCTAACAAGTCATATGTACATATATACTACTATGTCAACTATACCTTCATACAAATCCTGTTTCCTTGCTTGAAATTTTGTGCATCCCACACCCTTATACACGTTGCAGATCTCTGACTAGTACCATCACTAACTGTCATTTGTTTTACAGATACTGATTGGAGCTCACCAGGAATGGGCTTGTTGGATATGCCCAAATTTCCCTGTAATCAGTGCGGAAGTGTGTTTTCTTACAAGGGGAATCTACATAAGCATCTTCGCTATACATGCGGAAAAGGGCCGCAATTCGCCTGTCCAATCTGTCCACAACGCAATAAAGATAAATGGAGCCTTCAAAAGCACATCAAGAATAAGCATCCTGATTGTACTAACTTAGAGCCACTGGTACTAGCGGAGCCGAAATGATATTTATCAAGCAGTGCATTCCTGGAGGAACACGACCTGTTCAAGTAATATAAAGAGCGACGTCCTTAAAAAGCCTGTAAAATAAATTGCATCATTCTTATACGATATGAAGCGTTTGATTACAATTTTGCCCTTTTATTTGTTTACACGTTACGAGCTTCTGAAAACTGTCGTAAAAAATGTTTCCAGCCGTCGCCCTGTTCCTTATCCCTTTTTAACCCTTTTTTCCATGATTGATCTTAGTTTAATATGTCGTTTGTCCCGTTCGCAGGTTCTCTAAATGCCGCACAGGAATGGCCAACGTGGGAAGGTTGGCGAGAAGGTGGCGCAAACAATGATGTGCAAAGGCAAGAGATAAAATTTCACCCGCAATACGCAGGGCTAGGCATCTCATCAGGCCGTCCATGGATACTGGACAATCAGGGAGCGGCTTCAGAAAAATTCACTTGTCCAAATTGTGACAGGGTGTACAGGCACAAACATAATTTGCGCCGTCACATCAACGTCGAGTGCGGAAAAGCTCCACAATTGCAGTGTTTATATTGTGATATGCGCTTCAAACACAAGTGTACCCTTCAGAAGCACATAGACAGAAGACACTTGCTGGAGGCAGCGCAAACCATGAAGGGACCATCTAAATGGTCGTGTTGAGATACTTTGGCAATCACTTTAGTTTCGAACTGTATCTTCCTTGTAAATGTCGTGTTCAATAAATCTGACGCTAAATAAATTTGTCTGTTCCATACTTGCCCTTTCACTGAAAGACTGGTATACACTATGGTCCAATTTCATTTCGTAATTTTGAATTGTGTGTTACGTTTTTGGTCACGAATCGTTTGCCAACAGGGCGGAGCTTATGCTGCTTACTAAATTTTAAATCTGGCAATATTTCACTGATATGGCTGTTAACCGTTATCTATGCACAGCCCTGTGGTACGGTTCGGTACCCTCAGTACTGCCTCGTTGAACCGTTCTTACCGTTGATTCATGTACCGCTTTTTTCGTGCCCTGCGTACGACTTTCCACCATAACGAAGGCTCATGGGGATTGATCTTATGAATGTTCCCTGTGTAACAATACCACCGACTTGATGGATAATCTGACCCTTGTTTTTCAATTTACAGATCCTACGGTGGTCAAACGTGGCAGCGGTCGAAAGCAGAAAAGTTCGACTCAAGCTCAAGGAATGGATCCTACCCTTTACGCAGGTGCATTTTTTGATTTGATATGTTTTTTTTTGTACTTGTGTTTGTACTTAGATGAGTTAATTCTGTACCTTAGAGCGCCCTGCGGAATCTAGCAACGCAGCTCCGCGACTAACTCCTGAGTACTACGCTGACTTGCGCCAAAAATTGAACAGCCTACCCTGTTGGACGTGGAAAAATGGCGATGTAAGTCATTGTTAATTACATACTATTCTCTGGTTATTTTGCTGCGATATTAAAAACGGCGGAATGTTCTAGGTTGAACTGGCTCCGGGTACGTCCATTTACATCAATAATGTGGATCTCCTATTATTGTGCAAAACTAATAGAACCTCTAAAAGAAAGCTGTTCATATCTCTGTTGAGATCCCTTATCACCGATGAACTGCTTGCATCTAAAGGACTTTCGGTAACGGGCAAGCAGGGGACTGTTCGAGTCCCAGAAAAGATTCTGAAAGCCGCACTAGGTGGGTATTACTTTGGGGGTTTGTGCATTGCTCTTTTCAGTCTTTTGTCTAATAGAATATTATTTTTAGCTTACGCTACTACCGTAGGCGAAGGAGATGATTTCAAGACGGTGACGAAGATTGTTAGCAATCTGCTTCAACGTTTCCAGTCGCCAAGAGCATCCCGACCCAAGGGAGTATCATCTACGCAGCAAGTTATCCCCGCTTTACACTCAGTGGATGTAGTAGAGGTCCCTGAGGGGGCCGAGGGAATGGAAGCAGTGTACTCTGTTTTGGTAAGTCACACTATTTATGTGCAGGGTCAAGCGTGAGATCCTGCTTCAATAGACCGAAAATGTGTTCGTAGAATCTGGGTGGTTACGTTGACATTTTTCTCTTCACAGGTTAAACCGGATCGGTATTACAATCCTCAAATACCGTTCTAACCACTTCAAGATGTGATGGGGGCAAACATATCCAAGAAATATTGATGCCAACTTCTTTGCGTTGTATGCTATAATTGTATTTTTTGGAAACAATAAAAACACATTTAGTTCATTTTTTTATCATGTTTGTGTGATTGTACAAATCCCTTCTACTGTTGAAGTGCCTTTGTATTCGCTCTTCCCTGAATGAATAGAAACGGGTTTGCTAACTTTTTTTTTTGACTGCAGGTTGTGTGACATCTACCGCCGCAGGAGTTCTTAGAGTGCCTCTTGCAAGTCAGCTTAATCCAAAACGAAGTCCTCGCCAACGAAGTCCGAGTCCCAGTCACACCCGCTTAGCAGTACGGCAGGATTTACTAGGCGACTTACCCGATCAGCCTTCAAAGGTGAGAAAATTCGTGACTTTAAACTGAGAATGAGAGATTGGAAATTTTCATCATATTTTTTTCTTTCAGTCGGACGCAACGTGGATGTGTGAACGCTGTGGCAAAGACTGCAAGTTAAAAAGTGCACTGCTTCGTCACATTAAGAGTGAATGCCCCGCTGAGTTCCGCTGTGATCTGTGCAACCAAGTGTTTAAAAAGAAAAGCCACTATCTGAAGCACGCTGTGCGATCGGCTCATGCATGTGAGCGTTGTGGCAAGAAGTTCTGTTGGAAGGAAACTCTGAAACGCCACCAAAAGTTGGAGTGCGTTCACGCTTATTGGTGTGGCGGCTGTCATCGTGCATTTCCTTTAGAGAGTCTTTTAGTAGCGCACGCTGAACATGGTTGTGACGCAGTCCGAATAAAATCCCCGCCACTTTAGACTTATGTTTGTGCTCTTAAATTGGTATGAGTGAGAAGTTTCTGTTACTGCAAATCTCAGTTATCCTTTCAAAATTTGTAAAAACTGTTTCTTTTCCGTGTTTGAGTTATATGACTACGATTTTCTGTACTATACTCATTGTTTTTGTAACATTTAGTTGTAAGATGTGTGTGATTTGGGTTGGCACTTGTGCACGAATGCTTCATCGTAAGCAAGGTTTTGGGCATAGCTTAAATAAAATATGTCTCGCGAATGTTTTCATAGTACTTATGTTTATGCTGAAATACAGATATTTGCACACGCTATTAAAGTTTACATTTTTTTTGCGGTGTCGACGATTGAGAGGGGGAGAGGCGCTGTGTTGTGCGTAGGAATGTTGCTCTTTATCTGTTTTAGTCTTACTTAAATGATTTCCATAAGTCTAATTAGTTTTAAAATCTTCCAGGTGGGAGCGTTTCCGGCAACTGGCCTGATCATCAACCACATATGCTGGATTGGAATCAACTCAGCCATGGCCACACACTTCCTAGGCTCCCGCAACCAGTATCTGGTCTAGCCAACTACGGGGTTTCTTTAGGCAATCGGGGTACCGTGGGTCAAGGAATCACTCTATTTAAGTGTCCTAAGTGCGGCAAGAACTACGAAAGAAAGATATCCTTAAACAGGCACCTCAATTTAGAATGTGGCAAAGAGCCTCAGTTCGCGTGTCCTTTATGCCCTCACAAAACTAAACACAAACACAACCTTATTTGTCATATCAACACCAGACATCGTGGAATTGAATGATTTTCTTCATGAATATGTATACACCAGGATTGAAAGTTCTGAGCCTCTGTATTTTGACAATTTCTCTTTCCATTGTTTTCCTAATAACAACTTTTCGTTATGCTGTGATGTAATTTATGGTATTTGTAACGCGTATTAATGTAGGGCTTACTTTAAGTACATAATTTAAAATAAACTCCATATTTGTCAAAAATAAATATTTCAAATGAAATTTGTCGTAATTTTATGTTAGTGTTCATAATTAATGTTTGCTGTGAACAAGACCTGTTCTCACTGTCGCAGGATAAGGCCGACGGTGTTATGTATGTATGCTAGAATAACTGATTAAATTACATGTTCCAGGACCTCCTTATTCGTGCCCCCGCTGCCAGGGCAGCTACACTCTAAAGCGGAATATGCTTCGTCATCTGCGGCAGGAATGTGGTCAGCCTCCTCGCTACCAGTGTCCTATGTGTCCGCACCGTTCTAAGAGACGAAACCAGCTCACTGTACACGTACGATTTGTGCATAACTGTGAGGTTGACCCCGGAGGCTTCTAAGCTGCAAATCTATTTGCCCGCCACCACTTCTTATATGTATTTCATGTAACCTGTGCGTGTGCCTTCTGTTCTGATGTTATCTAATATCGTGATTTTGACTGACGCTTGAACCATTTTTATGTTCCTCAGTCTGTAACCTAGACAATAAACAATATTTTACTTTTTGACTTCACTTTCTGTCTGGGCAAGGCTGCCCCTTTATAAAGTGCCATTTAGTTCCTTTAATCTTGCTGACGACACGGGTGGTGAAAGATCTCACATTATAACTAATTTGTTTCAGGGGCCTCTCTGCGTTATATCTGCTTGGACTGTGGAAAAGCTTATCTCTGGAAGCGTGGTCTTAACCGTCACCGAAAGGATGAATGTGGCAAGGAACCTCGCTTTTCTTGCCCCTTTTGTGACTACAGATCTAAGCATTCTAGCCATTTGCGTCGCCATATCCGCAATCGCCACCAAAATTGTCTTCAAGAAAAGGATCAACCATGTGCAGACCCATTAGCCATGGACGAGTACTTGCCGTGTATTTCCCCAAATGACAGCTACGTAACACAGTGACCTGTTTTGGCAACGTGTCATCTAATATTAGATCCAACCCTGCTTGATCTATATCCCTACTCTTAATCGTTCGTAATACACTCAGATGTCCATATGTTGCTGCAAAAGGAGTGCGGTTTTACTTGTCAATCTCACATATCATATTTTGATGAAGTCTGTTAGTGCTGTAAGAATGTGATGTTCATATCAATCTTCTCTGTATGTGTGACCCTGTGCCCTCTTAAATTTGGTTATTTGCTCATGGGTGTGTTCAAGTCTTCAAGTCTTGTAATGACTGTTTGTATATAAAACCCAACTAGAGGAGACATAAAATTAACGCGCGTAGAAATTATACAATTTTAAAATTTCCCAACTGTTTTAATGTGTAGAGCGTTACCAATGTAATTTTTACTTCATTTTTCTATGACTCAACTTTTTAATCACATTTTGAATGCACATTCACTCTCTGTTTTTGCGGGGAATTCTTGTCTAATGCGATACTATAAAGTTACTTTGCATGCAGAATTTAAATAACTTATATGTGTTTTTGACCGGCATGTTTATCATGATAGTCTTACTGTCTATCCGCTGTGTGTTGTTTTTTTTTTTTGTAGACAATATAATTTTATTTTACAATTGTGTGACAGTTTTCTATTGCGCGTTCATGTACTCTGTTATGGAATCTTCCACACAAACACATAAAAATTAAGCTCCAGCATTCAGTGAATGAATTTCTGACATTGTTTTTCGCTGCAGGGGGCTTTCGGCAGTACGTGTGCTCGCGCTGCCACAAAGGGTACCGCTGGCGACAGGGACTGAATCGACACGAACGATATGAGTGTGGACAGGAACCTCGATATGCCTGCCCGCGCTGCCCGTACCGATCAAAGCAGCATTCTCATCTCGTTCGTCACATCACCAGCATCCATAAAGAACCGATGCCAGTGCAACTCAACTGAAAGAATTGGTATCCAGATTGTTGCTTTTTAAGCGCGAACACGCGAGCGTGGTGGTGAAACCGAATGCTCTAGGATATTGAGACGTTTATTCAAGTTATGTTATGTTTAAGTCTTTTCGCCTCTGTTGAATCAAATCATTTCACAGAATTTTTGTGTGCTCAACTCTTAGGTAGAAAATTTTTCAATAAAAAGAACACGAGAATGCTCTTTTATTTGTGCTGACATTACGACTTTACCACTCTATAGATTCGCTGTCAACGTTTTGTCGCGCTGTATACACTAATGCAAACATTGCTTGCAGGGTCGTCGGAATGGGTCTGGGATGACATGGCTTCCACTGCTGCTGAGCACGTCCCTGCGGACTCAGCCAAACAGATGTACACCTGTCCTAGTTGCGGCCGCTCTTACTCGTGGAAACGTTCTCTGTACCGTCACATGCAACTTGAATGTGGCAAAGAGCGGAGGTATCCTTGCCCTTACTGTCCTTACCGTAACACTCGCAAGGACAACTTAGCTGTACACGTTAATCGGAAGCACGCAGATATTCTGTCTTCGAATGGAATGTTACGTGCGCCACTGCAGTCTGATCAGAAGATGCTGCCAATCCGCACACAGTTTATGTGACTGAGGAGAGTATCGTGCCACAGAGATATGTAAACCTTTCTTGTGATCTCGGCGTCACGAAACGACAAATGAAAGTGACCCAGTGTGGTTATGTAAATAAATGTAAATGTTGACGTGTCTGCTAGCGATGGCGTGTGAAATTATTAAAGAATTGTATTAGTTCCTGGCGGAGTTTTATTTCCTCGTCAAACATCTACTTGTCCTCATTTCAATAAAGTACCTCCGCACATATGGTTGGTTCACATTTTCAGTGAGGCGAATGTGTAATTGTATTTCAAGTTCCAAAAACAAGTAAAGAAAACACTTCCGCGGAGGGTTTTGATTTTATTATATGCGGTTCTAACACAGTGTCATTGGTTACAGATGCACTTGGCCACTCTTGGGTTGGCGGAGGACCCGGCGCCGGTACTCCAGGTAACCATCGGTGTCCTGATTGTGGCCGTAGCTACCGATGGAAGCATGGTCTTCAGCGCCATATGGCGTTGGAATGCGGTAACAAGGAGCCTCGCTTTCAGTGCCCGTACTGTCCATTCAAATGTACGCGGAAGGACAACCTTACCAGCCACGTATTTAGAAGGCATTCTGGAATCAACATAAAGGCTGCTCTCGCCAGACTTAATCTTTAAATTTGTCCTCATGCCTATGAGCACGTCATTTGACCGGTGCTTAGTCCAATCCATGTATTGAACACAAGAGAGTGCTTATGCAAATGTTTCGCCAAATTCGACTTTACCGCAAATTCTAAAAAAGTGTTGTTTACAGACCGACACCCCAGGATAAAACAGAAATCGCGGATGCGAAAACAAATGAATGGTGCTTATTAACCTGGCAACCTGTGCTTTTGCATGCCAAACGTTTGTTATTGCGAGACCATCCAGTGTATATTTACGGGTACTGATAAGCACTCGTGTCGTGTGATTTAAAATATTGTTTGGAAACCGTGTTTCCTAAATCTTTTAGCAAAGTTATGTTCTTGGTTTGACTAGCTAATTGCTTGACTTTTCGATTGCATAGTGATCTTTATTTTGCGCGTCGTATACGGAAGGAGCAGAGAAGCGGGCGGATGGGGTAGATGTATCTTTAGCTGTTTTCTCATTTTTTTCTCTGAAGTCACTGTATTGTTCAACTATCTATCTCGATCTTCTATTTTGAGGATTTAAGTAATGTGTGGTAGGAATTTTTTTGTCGAGACTAATTACCATTTTAAAATCTGTGTTATCTTCTGTTGAACGGAAGAAGTTATTTCCGTTTCGTGCCATTGTTACTGCTTTGTATTTGATGTTGACTGTACATTCCTCTTTGTTAAGAAACCTACTTTTCGTGCCATCGAGTTAGCGTACGTGAACCGTCATGATAGGTTTCTATCATATGGAGCACACCGGAACTCAATGTTGTTTTGGCTGTTACCGTAGTTAATACTATGCGACTTAATGAGTCTCCTATTTCTCAATCGTGCCATCGTTTTGTTGGTTCTTATGCATTCCAGATTCCACAGAAGCGTATTTCTTCTACTAAAGTTTTACAGATCCCTTTTAGATCGGGGAAAACGATTGGTGTTTTTCGCTGAGTTCACAACCTGTGACATCGTTTGGAAATATGGAGCATTGTCAGTGTACCATGGTGTGGTACTCCAATGATGTTTAAAAATAGTGCGTGATAGATTACGGAAGAGCGAGAACTCACTGTAGTCCATTCACTATTCATTTGGCGACGTTTATCGTGTTTTCCTTCTTATAAAGTCGTTTTCTGGAAATATTCCTGCTCTTTAGTTAGGCGTTGCATGTAGAATGTGTGTTATTCAGTTTTTGAAAATATAATTATACATTACTGTGATCACAGTACCACGTATTTTGATGGGCTTGGTCATGTTTACTAATCCTTATGACAATTCTTAAGATTCTCAATACTATGTAAATTTAACAATGTTCATAGCTTCTTGGTGCTTGTGAAACTAACCCAGCCCCTCAGAAACTGTGGTATATTACAAACTGTTAGTCTAGAGAATGCTGGAGGAAGATGTTAAAGCGCTGGATCGTAATTGAAAGAGATTATTATATAAAGCATTTATTATATTTGTTGTATCTATAAGTAAGGAATCAAATTTGAGTAGTGTTGCAGGCAGACCTACCTGCCTCGGTTTATGAAAATGGAAAGATAGCAATGATACCTATGTTTTGTTTTTATGTGCTGTTTTCAGTTTTCAAGCGTAATTTTAAAAAAACAACAACATATGCTTCAACATTCTGACTGTATTCGTCTCCACTTTTTCCGTGCTGCACTTTCAGAACTTTTGGGATTGATATTTAAGTTTATTAATCAAAAAGCCGTATTATTTTTGATTTCATTGTGCATCTTAAATAAAAACGGATAAAGGCTGGGCCTTTCCTGAATGTTTCGTCTCTTCACTCTTTACAACCCCACACCTATATCGGCGTTGGATATCCCTAGGAAATTGTTTTGGCGACTCTTCCAAGTATGAAATGGGACCAGGTCAGGGGAGAACTCATTTCAGCAGTACTTCGTGGTATCAAAATTGCGATCCATTTTAGTCCGAAACACTGTAGTAAATTCTCATGTATTTTGCAAAAAATGTCGGTGTCTTTTTCTAACGTTCTTTCCTGCAACAGTTGTTTCAGGTGCGATGTCTTACCAGCTTCAAAGTGCTGTAGAATGCCGTCTGCGGCCTATGGATGACTCTCTACAGGGCCCTCCCTTCATCTGCCCTAGATGTGGTCGGAAGTACAACTGGCGCCAGAGCTTCCATCGCCATGTTAACATGGAATGTGCACAGACAAAACGGTTTCAATGTATTTTATGTCCTTATAGCAACACCAGGAAAGACAGTTTCCTGCTTCATTTGCGTAGAAAGCATAAAAAAACTGTCTCAAGCGACGAAATTCTCCCTTGCGAAGATTTTCAAACCTGACATATGCTCTGGTCTGATTGATATGATACCTATTTTCTGTTGTAATAAATTTTCTAATGCATACCAGCCCATCGTTAAATAAACTATTTAAATTTCCTCTAATTTCTGCTTTTCAATCACTTAACTCAGATCGGTCTGGTACCCTTCAGCACCTGAAAACAACGTAATACGTATAAATAATGTATAACTAATGTCATTCGTGTCGTTATCCAGGTCTACCATGGCATCTGGGGCTTAAGAGGGCGTCAGATGTCTGCGTTTTGAACGAAGACGCATCCAGTCAAGAGCGTAATTATAGCTGCAAGAAATGCGGCCGCACGTACAACTGGCCACAGAGCTTACACCGCCACGTGACCAAAGAATGTGGAAAGAGTAAAAGCTATGTGTGCCCGCACTGTCCGCATCGTTGCACTCGTAAAGACAATCTTTTGAAACACATTAAAACCGTGCATGGCGGAGTTTAATTAAAAAATAAATACTTATTTTTAAAACACCTTGTGTCGTTATTTCCCATGCAATTGTGACATATACACTCTTAGTTCATTTTGCCAATTTTTGATTTTCTAGGGAGAAATGTGCGCGTGTGTCCACTTGTTTGATATCTGCTAACGCACTATGTTGGTTGCAGGGGAGCTCTACCGGTCATCATCGGGATGTGATATGGGTTCACGACTTTTCATTGCATCCCTTTCTACACCTGGACCGCCGTTAACACCTCGATACTCCTCCACGGGAGGAAAGCGAGAAAGTGCTGCAAAACGGGAACCCAATATCGTGTCTGTCGAACACGAACCTACAACCTTCAAAGATAAGAAAGGAGAGGAAGAAGAGGATGGGTCGATGGACATCGCCTTGGAGAGGGAAGAGAGTGCTAATTTCAACATCATGGGATACATCGTAGAGGAGCAGGAGAAAGACAGAATTGACCACTCCGAAAATAAGTGTGAGAATTGTGGAAAGATTTATATGCATCGTCGTCATTTTAGACGCCATGTGACATACGAGTGCGGCAAACGGCGTTCCTTCACTTGCCCGATTTGCTTTCGAAATTATGGTCGGCGTGAGCATCTCAAACGCCACGCAACGCAAGTCCACCGAATAGAGATCAGCATCCCTCACTAGTGTGCGTCCTGCGGTGATTCGTTTCAAGCTCAAATGAAGTCTAACAGATCAGTTTCAGTCTCTTTCTTCTATCCAATTTGTAAATTTTGATTTTCAGCTCATTAAACATATTTTTAGAAGTTTTCAATCTAATTTGTCCTCGGTATCTTTACCAAACTGCAGTGACATTCACACCACACCACAAAAACAGACCATAACATTATCTTCTGAATGATACTTGGGGTGCTGTTGCTGACGCTAACGTTTCGTTTCTTTTACAGATTGGCTCGACAAATGGTACGGACTGCAAGTTTCCTACAAGAACAAACTGTTGTCTCGCACAGGCTCTGCCACTAGCTCTGGACCGACCAGTCCTCAAGCCAGAGAGCCGACTAAGCAATACGAATGTCCTAAATGTGGACGTAGCTACATGTGGAAGAACACCTTAATGAGGCATTTGCGCAATGAATGTGGGAAGGAGCCACAGTTTCAGTGCCCCTTCTGCCCTCACCGCACTAAGCTGAAGAGTAACCTCACTCAGCATATTCGTTACAAGCACATGTCGCCAGCCCCTTGAAATTTTGTATTCTAAACGTTTTATTGCTATGCTATTGGTTTTTGGCACTGCTAGCATCGCGAGTCCTCCAATTGCCTGTTTGCTAGAATAATACCTGCAAATGTGTGTAGGCTGTGTAGACTATGCAGGTTAAGCATAGTTTTTACCTTCGTACCAAAGAATTCTACACTAATTTTGAATTAATATTTCATCGTAAATTATGAGCTACCCTGGTGGATTCTAGTTCCATTTTTCTCTTTTGTGAACCCAGTAAACGTTACTTAATGCTAGCGTAAAAGCAGCGTAATGTTTTATCAACAGAGACTGCCTTTTATTACGTTGTGTCGATTAACGTTACGGTCACGATACGTAAATTCTATAGTTGGTAGTTCTGTGCAGTTCTTTCCTCTGCAACTTATGACCTTTCTCTTATTAATTTTACATTAAAATGTCGAGGCAAGAATGAATTCTCGACAAATTGCGGTTCTATCTGTATTAGTACGATGCACATTTTAAAAACGTAAACCCCTTTGCTTTTTAGTTTAGTGCTGACCAAATTGATGCCTTAATGCAAACGTTACAGTGTAATGAAGACTTGAAGGTTGTAGTCCTGTGCTTTGTGATAATCTTTTTGTATTGTTAGACGTTAATTTAAGTAGACACGTACGCTGGTTAACGTACAAACTCCTGAGTACTAAGTAGGATGCTAATAGCTATTTACTTTTGTAGTTTTTGTGACTGTTGGCTGTGGTTTAGTAACCTTAAATTGGCAAACTTCGCGGTGACATCGATGATTAGTTGAGTCATGGGTCCTCTACGAATTCCAGATTGTGAAACTGCCTTGGCATGCATAGCGGAGCTGTCATTTCTACCAGTGGTCAGTATCATAGAAATACGAGTGCACTTCCGCTGTAGATAAAATCGCCCCAATAATTTAAGGAACTGGCGTCTATCTACCCTGTCAGAAGAATGATCAGTTTTGTAAGAATTGCGAACCAAATGCCATAGTCTCAATTTTTGCCTCACAAAACGGTGTAATTCTAAGGTATAAACAGAGATGAAAACAGATGAAAATTTCAATATCCTTTCGTTATAGTGTTTGATTCGTAGCTGCTTAGCTTTGTGCAACAAGAACTGTGGCATGCGATTGTTATGTACATCATTGATAGCGAGAATAAGTGATTAAGGACGACTGCAAGAAATTTGTTCCTATTTTTATAAGATTCTTTCCGTTGGAAGGTAGTTTATGTTTTGTACCATTTCCCGTTAATTGTAAACGGGATTCTAATCGACCAGGCTGTTTTGTGACATGTCTAGATACTCCCACCTCGGTATACGCACTAATTATTAAAAAAAACTTCACGTAATTTGTTTGTTATGGATTTCAAGATAGGCTCCAATAAAATGAATAGTCATTGCATTTGCACGGGATTTTTCCTCCACGAATCATTATTGGGTGTGGTTGGTAATAGGTTAACAACCCACTATTATTTTGTATCCATTTTTCGAAATAAATGTTTAGTGCACTACTTTTCCTATATTTGACTTCCATGCACCTGCCGTCCACACTATTTCATTGAATGACATGCGTGTGAATTTGTTTACAAATTTGAATGTTTCGGCTGTCTTCGAGTGGAATTTTAAAAATTGACATTAAATTTTGGTTCAGGTTTTTAAAATAGTTGTGACGGTATTTCCCGAAATTTAAAAATTCGCGGTAGACTTTTGTATTATTATTGTAATTGATTCTCTATTGCTAGAGTTTTGGGGTTTTTGGTATTCACAGAGAGCCCTTACAATATTCATCTGAACATTTACTAATCGTTTTGTATGTGTTTCAGACAGCAAACATGGCTTTGCTTTGGGCATCTCGCTATGTGACGGGCCAAGTCAGCATCAACAGGAAGGCCACCTATCCACCGAGAAACCGTTTGGGTGCGGAGATTGCAGCCGAAGCTACAACTACCAGAAGTCCCTTATCAAGCATCAGAAGTACGAGTGCAAGTCAAATCGACCGCCCACTGACAAGCCGTTTCAGTGTGGGGAGTGCGGCCGTAGCTACGACTACCTCAAGTCCCTTCACAAGCACCAGAAGTACGAGTGTGGCAAGGAGCCACAATTCCAGTGTCCGTTTTGCCCACACCGCACCAAGCTGAAGAGTAATCTTACTCAGCATATTCGCAATAAACACGTCGCCTGTTAAAGTTATAATTTTCCAAAGTGTGTCGAATGCTGACGATTGTGGCTATTTTTAGTAGTTGCTGGCTCGGTGTTCACTTGCCTTAGATGTCTTCCTCTCCCTATAAGTAAAGGTTGTATAGTTACGGCTTGTGTTTTCTAGCATATTTGGCAAATGCACGTCTGATTTGACTAGTTTTCTGTTTAGTCTTAGAAGGGTTTTTATAATACTATTTTTCTAGTACTTCATGTTAAAATCATAGCCCTGTATAGTCATAATAAAAAGTTCAAGATACTTTCAGTTTCTTCGCGTCCGAAAATCTAAAACGTGTACTATGTTACCGAGTACTTTAACTTCTTGGTATTTTTGTATTATATTTATAGAGTACAAAACTGTCATCACCAAAATAAAGATTATGTGCCTGAAGAAACGTGTTGGATATTGTTTTCGTCCTTCACCATCCCGGCCCTCGGGTTTAAGCTGTTCTGTTGCTAACCGCGTCGTCCGTGTTTTCAGACAGCAGCCTGGACTTTTCCCGGACCATGTCGATGTCTGGCATGCGGCACCAACAGGGCGCCCGTTTGCTGAAGGCGTTTGTGTGCGGGGAATGCGGGCGCAGCTACAACTACCAGAAATCCCTCATCAAGCACCAGAAGTACGAGTGTGGCATGGAACCCCAATTCCCATGCCCCTTCTGCGTCCACCGATGCAAGCAGAAGATACATCTGGTGAAACATGTCCGTCGGATTCACCGCACCGAACTCCCTCCTCCACCCGTTTGATGAAGTGAACGTAGTATGTAGCTCTCTCGGAATGTGTGGTCAACTGTCGGCCGAGCGACCTTGACGAATCATTGTGCATTATGCCTGTACATTGTTTAAGCATTAAAATTTTTGAATCAAACGTTGTTGATTCATGGGTCGGTTCCCTGCGAAATTGTGGAGCACATAACCTCCAAGAATACATCACTGTTAAAAAAATGTCTGGAAAATCACGAAGGATCACATGGTAATTTTATTTCCGACTGTCCTTTGTGAATTTCCAGAGAACCTTCAGGAATTTGCCAGATAAAATCACTAATCCCACGGAGTATGCGTCACTTTGAGGTATGTGGCTTTGTGGAAGGTAATGTGTCCTCCATTGAATCTGCTTCTTATTTTTGCTCTCAGCTGAACGAATCTCAATATAATCTACGTTGGGAAAAAACAAAGGATCAGTTGGTAAAAAAGTTTTCGGAGGACTTTGGGAATTTCCAATATATTTTGAACAGTAATCGGTCGAGCCTGTACATACTTCGACAATCCGAGCGCTTATCGCAAACGTGTCATGACTAAAACGCGGCACGTGTCGACCAAACTAACCGCAGCTATGTGATTGCAGGAATACTCGACGTGCCCTTAGACGGGGAAGGTTTGTTCCATGGAATGGCCTCCGGAACGACTCCCGTGGCCCCTGGCTTGGCTCCTTACCATGGTGTAGGCCTGGGCCCTGTCCGATACGACTGCCCCGACTGCGGCCGAAGCTACAGCCACAACTCGACGTTGTGGAGTCACCGGCGTTACGAGTGTGGCAAGGAGCCACAGTTTCAGTGCCCCTGGTGCCCTCACCGGTCCAAGCTAAAGAAGAACCTGGTCAAACACATGCGCTCCAGGCACCCGGGCCCTGCCGCTGCCACCCTGGATGCCGGCGTCATGTGATACTCGTATCAAACACATTTCTATGTAATCTGGCATCCAAACAGACTTGATTTTAGATCTCGTTACAATGTATAGATTGGAAATAAAATGTACTCTTTTGTTGTTATTGATATTTTATTCACGGCTTGCTCACCACAATGTCCTCTCTGCCCATCCCTTCTCCCTGTTTTCTCCTGTCCAACTCACGCTTTGTTTGACCGCAGGCCGTGTGACGCCGCCGCTGGACCCGAGGCTGTGGCCGCAGCTAACATATCACGGCAGGGACTCGAGCTTCGGTTTCGGCCCCGGCTCCAACACCAGTCCCGCGAGCCGAGACCACTCGGCCGTCACCTGCGACAACTGCGGCCGCTCCTACGCCTACCGCTCCTCCCTGTACCGCCACCGCAAGTACGAGTGTGGTCTCCAGCCCCAGTTCCAGTGCCCGTACTGCCCGCGCAAGACCAAACAGAAGCTCAACCTCAAGGAACACATTCGGATGCTGCATCCCAACGAACATAATCCATTTTGACGGATGTATGTGCGATCAACGCCTTTTGAGTATTATTTTTCTGTGCCAAACTCTCATTTTGTACCTTTATATTTATCATTTTCCAACCTTCCACCCTTGTTGTATACTATATGTAAATACAAATCAAGTTTCAAATCTCTCTCAAGTATATGTAATAATCATGACCCTGCATTTGACCCTATTAGCACCACCTTTCACTTGTAGCCACGCCCCTTCATGACAACTCGGCCATTGACTCTGGTTGTGTTCCCCAGCAGGCCTGTTCAGCGAGAAGCCCCTGCTGCTGCCCGACCCCTTGGAAGTGCTGTCCTGGTCCCCGGTGCCGCCGGCCCCGCAGGTTCCGCAGAACAGCCAGGTCGGCGTCGGGGCCGGCGGCGGTGTCCAGTGCCAGGGCTGCGGCCGCGTCTACAGCCAGCGCTCCTCGCTGTACCGTCACCGCAAGTACGAGTGCGGCAAGGAGCCGCAGTTCCAGTGCCCCTTCTGCCCGCACCGGGCCAAGCTGCGGGGCAACCTGGATACGCACATCCGAGGCGCCCACGGCAACTCCCACCCCGGCGTGCAACATGGCCTCCCCAAAACGAACATGCCACAAGCTTGGGGGCCGTGACCGGGCCACATATATGGAATCGCATTTCCCCCCTTTGCCTCGAAGACTCATCAATAAAATCCGCTTGAAAGTAGCTAACAAATCCGTGTGTAAATGTATTTTCTGCACTTTACCTGTTTGAAACACGAAATCGCATCTCACTTAAAATGTAATCCAGCTTGTGACCGCGTGAACACGCCACTGCCCTGTGCTTGATGCTGACGTTCCCCTTGTGTCCCGCAGGCGCTGGCGGGAGGACCAGTAAGGGCCGGAGCGGAAATCGGGACTGCGAGCCGATCCACTGCGAGGGCTGCGGCCGCTTCTACAACTACCGCTCCTCGTACTACTGCCACCGCAAGTACGAGTGCGGCAAGGAGCCGCAGTTCCAGTGCCTCTACTGCCCGCACCGCTCTAAGCACAAGAAGAACCTCAACCAGCACGTGCGCCGGCGTCACGGCGCCACGACGGGGGCCTCGGAGGCCGCCGCGGACGGGGGCGGCATGATCGTCATCACCATGCCTCAGAGCAGCCTCATGTGACGCGTGTTGTTGCATTGCGAATTAAAGTGCACTCCCAACACAGTCGTGTTTGCCGCTCGTCTTGAACCCCCAGCCTCTCTCCCGACCCGCAGCCCCCACAGCCCCCGATGGTGACTGCAGCTTTGTTGCTCCAGGTGCAGCCAGTGCAGCCAACTTCGCCGAGCCCTTCCCCAAGACGCCCGGCGCCATCATGCGGCCGGCGATGCCGGTCATCCACTGCGAGAAGTGCGGCCGCAGCTACAACTACCGCTCGTCGTACTACGCCCACCGCAAGTACGAGTGCGGCAAGGAGCCGCAGTTTCAGTGCAGCTTCTGTCCGCACCGTGCCAAGCACAAGAAGAGCCTGGTCAGGCACATGCGGGTGCACGACACCCACTTCGCGCTGCGCACCGAGGCCACGCCCTCGGCCGCCGTTGCCCACGAAAACCTGAATGTGTGAAACACGACTTGTGCCGTACCCAATAAACGAACCATCCTTCCATGCACTCCTTTTCTCGTCCAGCCTCCCCGAACTGCCACGACGCTCCGCTGCGCACAGTCTGAGTGCCCCCTGCTGACGGCGTCCTCTCTTTCTAGCGCTGGCGTGGGTGGGCGCGGAGGCCGGCGTGCTGGACGGCGCGCACCGGGGGCCCCGGGCGGCCCCCGCGGACCCTGTGCGCTGCGAGGGCTGCGGCCGCCTCTACAACCACCGCGCCTCCTACTACTGCCACCGCAAGTACGAGTGCGGCAAGGAGCCGCAGTTCCAGTGCCCGTACTGCCCGCAGCGCTCCAAGCGCATCGGCAACCTCAAGAAGCACGTCCTCACCCTGCACCCGGACCAGCCGCCCTGGACGCCGGACCCCGACTGGCGGCTGCGGGCCAGGCCGCGCCAGTGCTACAAGTGATACCGGCCCTAGAGACTGCGAGGCCCTCAGCCCCAAGTGCTACTGTCTGTATTCATTTGTTTCATTCGCTGTTCCGAGTGTTGTGTACTGATCTTTGGTGTCTGAGTAAACCCGACGTCGTTGATAGCGTACATCTCTCTAAACCCCTGTCACCTGTCGCTTCCCAAAACATTGTATTCGAGTGCGAGGTGCACCCCGCATCCCTGCCTACGTGGTAGGTATTAACGCTGAGGGCACGGCCCGAACCCGCGCATGACTATTTTGAGACCGTGTGACATATCCGACATTTCTGTCTGCGTTTTCTTTGCTTCGCTTTGGGGTGGATGTAGAGAGGGGGGCGCGCGGAAGGTTGACCTTGCGCTAACAGTGCTCCGTTGCACTTGTGTTATTCCAGAGGGCGCCACCGCCGCTGTCAGGCCCGCCTCGTGGGCCGTGGCCCCGAGCCCCGACAGCGACCACGACGGTGACGCCCCGACTGACGCCCCGGCCGACGCCCCGGCCGACGCCCCGCACGCCAGCCGCCGCCCAGCCCCGACCCGCCCAAGCCGCGGCGCTTCTTCTCCCCTAAGGCCGACCCGGACGCCAAGGACGCCATGCTGGAGCTGTCGTGTCCCAGCTGCAGCGCCCCGTTCTGCGGGCTGCTCGCCCTCAAGAACCACATCCAGTTCTCGTGCGGCAAGCGCAACCTCCTGAGCTGCTCTCTGTGCCCGTACACGACGAACCGCGAGATGGCCATGACGCGCCACATGAACCAGATGCACCCGTTCGAGGCCATCCCCAAACGCCTCAAGGCCAGTCCGACCGGCCCAACGCCGTTGCCCCGCTCCAGGGCCCGCACTGCCCCTGCCGCGGCCCTCCGGGCCTACGCGCTCCCCGCTGCCGGCAGCCAGCCCGAGGCGAGCGTCAAAAAGGAGCCCACATGGAACTGAGCAATTTTCTCGAGAGGCTAGCCTTTAAAGTATTAATAATTGTATATTTCACCATATTTTAACATTTGTATTCCAGTTATGTTACTGAGAAGTGTACTGTTCGGCCTCAAGCCTTTACCATTGCGTGTTCTTCTTCACATTCACTATCTTAATGTTGCTTTCCTTATTTTTTTTAGTGTTATCTATTTTTATCTTACTGCAATGTGTAGTCGCATCCGAAAATTCTATGAACTGTTGTAACGTTTCTTTTACTAATTTTATGGTGTCGGATGAATGTATTCAAGTCGAGAATTGTAGGTTGACTGAGCCGAGAGAAATTCTCTGGGTGCATTGAATAAAGTGTGCGAGGTCGTATCTCATCTGTTCCGTCGTGCTCTTTACAAGTCCCTCACCGCCCTGCGGCCTCACTTGGCCACACTAGTCCACGTTTAAGACTAACCGCCCGCCTCTGTGCCCCGCAGGTCCGTGGCCGCAGATCCGCGCCGTCGGCTCGCGGCCCGCCGACAAGCTCGCCGCGGCCGGCACGTGCGGGTGCGGGCGCTCGTTCGCGTACCGCTCCTCGCTGTACCGCCACCTCAAGTACGAGTGCGGCAAGGAGCCGCAGTTCCAGTGCCCGCACTGCCCGCACCGCACCAAGCGCGAGCCCAGCCTCAGGCGGCACGTCGAAGTGATGCACGGCCCCGCCGCGCCGGCCATGAACTAAAGGCCGAACCTCGTGTCGTTGTAGTGCCGCGCACAGCGCCGAGCCTGGCCGAGCCCTCCCCGCCGCGCACCCTCTTTTCCAGCCTCCGGAGCGCCTGCCGACCGCTGGGTAGGCAGCCCCGCGCGACGGCGGCGCTCGACAGACCGGCCCACGCACAGCGCCGCACGGCGTGCCGACCAGTACTGACGCTGTCTCTCTCTCTCTCCCCTGCCCACAGGTGGCCGGCTGGGGGTGGGCTGCACGCGCTGCGGCCGCGTGTACCGCCAGGCCTCCTCGCTCTACACGCACCGGCGCTACGAGTGCGGCAAGCCGCCGCGCTTCCTCTGCCCCGTCTGCCCGCACCGCGCGCACCAGCGCTCCAACATCAAGAAGCACGTCCGCAAGCGCCACCCGGACGTGTGGCAGCAGGTGTGCACCAACGCCAGCGTCTGGAAGGCCATCGACGTGGACGACGCGCTGCCCGAGGACGACCCCCTGTCCGCGGGCGACGGCTTGTACTAGCGAAGGAGCGGCTTTATTGAATAAAAACACTTTAGTATTTTTCCAGAAAACTCCTCGACTGCGTTGCTCCCCCCGGTCCTCACACACACGCGCGCAGCCACGCCCCGCCCCGCCCGCACGCGCTAACACGTCCTCCTGTTTGCAGTGATCGAGGCCTTCCTGCCCAGCGGGCTGGTGCCCATCCTGGCGGCGAGCGGCACGCAGCCCGCCGTGCTGAGGAGGCCGGCGCCGCGGCCCTCCCCGAGGCCGGCCGTCCCCAAGCCGCCGGTGCTGCCCGCCACGGTGCTGCCCCTGGAGCCGCCGCCGCCCGCGCGCGGGCCCACGCCGGCCTTCGCCTCCTTCATCTGCCCCCTCTGTCCGCACCGCAGCCGCCGCAAGACGCACATGGTGTCGCACGTGTCCATGGTGCACCCCGAGTACCCGCTCGAGGACCTGCTCCAGGACTCGTGAACTTGTACAAATCGCGTTACATGTTACTACAAAATGTTTTATCTCTTATCGAACGTTACTGCTGCAGCGAAGCAGCATTAATGTGCAGCAACTATTATTACCTATTACTCGCCAATCATCGAGCGTAGATATCTTTCGTGTAGGCTCATCATAACGTAGAATGCCTGTGTACTGTATCGCTATTGTGTCTTCTCTAACTGTAGTCCTTGTGAAATATACTCGTGTTGGCCTCGGCGTCTCCTCGCTTGATTTCCTCCCCCGGCCCGCCGCCCCGTGGCGCGGCGCGACAGCGTGCTGACTGCTGTGGTCTGTGTCCCCGCAGGTGACGGGCTGGGCCTGGACCTGCTGGAGTGGCGGCACCCGGCGCTGGGCGACGACGGCGCGGCCGGCGGCGACCCCCCGGGCGTCCCCGCGCGCCAGTGCCTGCAGCGGCAGGCGGGCGGCGGCATGGCCTACGAGTGCGAGCGGTGCGGCAAGCTGTACAACCACCTGTCCTCCTTCAACCGCCACCGCAAGTTCGAGTGCGGCAAGGAGCCCGCCTTCCCCTGTGCGCTCTGCAGCTACCGCGGCAAGCGGCGCGAGCGGCTCGTCGAGCACATCAAGAACGTCCACGAGGGCGAGTACCGTCGCCGCTCCATGCTGCACCGGCTGCACCGCGGGGGCGGCGGCCGCGGCCGCCGGGAACCCCTGCGGCCCTCGTCCGCCGCCAAGTAGGCCGCGCAAGCCGCGCGCCACCTGACGCCCCTCGGGAAGGCTGACCCTTACGCCGGCACCTGGAAAAGTTCAAATGGACAAACTTTGCGTGTGTTTCGTGTTTCTTTTTTTTTGTGACTGTAGGTTTGTTTTGTTCGTAGAAAATATTAAACCGAATAATTATAGACAACCAGTTTTTTTCCGTGCCCCCCCCCCCCCCCTCCCTCCACACCTCGTCCAGCTCACCCCGCGTCCAGCCGTACAATAACTCTAACAATCGGCGCCATCTGTTGTCTGTGTCTTCCAGCGCTGGGCGTGTTCGAGGCCGTGTTCGTCGTGGAGGACAAGGGGCCGCCGCCTCTGCGCCCGCTGTCCGCGGCCTGCCCCCGGCTGTCGGCTGCCCCCGCGGCCCCCGCGGCTCACGCGGACCCGCCACCGGTGCCCGCACTAACGCCGCCGCCGCCGCCGTTGGTGGCGCTGGCCGCGCCTGCGTCGACGCCTCATCAGAAAGGCGAGGGCGCGTTTCCCTGCCCCCAGTGCGGCAAGACGTACAACCACGACCAGTCCCGGTGGCGGCACGTCAAGTACGGCTGCAACAAGGGCCCCGGCCACTTCAAGTGTCCCCGCTGCGAGTACCGCAGCAACCGCGAGGAGTTCCTCAACGACCACATCCTCCGCAAGCACGGCGAGCACCGCGAGCCGCTGTCCGGCCGCATGCAGCGCCGCGTCGAGGCCGGCGAGTTCGCCGCCAAGGCCGCGAAGGGCTCCAGGGCCACCAAGAAGGCTGCGCCGCCCGCGGCGGAGCCAGTGACCGACTGAGCGATCACCCAAGTGCAAAGTCTCTGTTGCCTGTTTTTGTGTTACTTAAATAATAAAACTGCTCTGAATCGCCTCTATCCCAAAAGTCGTGTCCGTCACTTGCACCCCGGCCCCTGCTCCGTCACCGCCGCCAGCACCGGCCAGAACCACCACGGCCCTCCGCTAACTGCTGTCCCTCTGTTGCAGACGACGAGGTGGCGGTGGACGAGGCCCTGCTCTACAGCTCGGAGGAGACGATCGTCATCTCGACGCTGTCCTCGCAGAACCTGCGCGGCCCGCGGCCCCCCAAGACGTACCGCTGCGACCGCTGCGACCGCGCCTACTACCACAGCCAGTCGCTGGTGCGCCACCGGACGGTGGAGTGCGGCAAGGCGCCCCGCGTCAAGTGCCCGCACTGCCCCTACCGCTGCAAGCAGAAGACGGACATGAAGAAGCACATCCACCGCAAGCACGGCGACCTGCCGGACGTGCCCATCGACTCCCACGGGGACTCCTGCAGCTGAGGGCGCCGACGGCCGTGACGGCGGACCCCCCGCTCTGCCACTTGTCCGCTGAATACAAAATGATTTGTGAACGTCTTAGTTGTAAGGAACTGCCGACCACATTGCCAATGTACCGGGTTGTTCTCTGTGCCATGTGGGGGGCGCTTCAAATGAGACACTTCAGTTTTTATTGTTAAGTGTGCGTGTGTTTTCTGTGTGTGTTTTCATTGCTGTGTAGCAGGCCTACAAGTAAGCGATGATTCTCTTCTTGTGCCTTTCCCCCCCACAATCCAAGTGGTTTGCTTATTAGTATTATTTATTCTTGTATTTTTATTTGTGCATAAATAAAATGCTTTGCGCATTACGCTCGTGATTCAACACCCATTTCGAGCCGTCCCTCCCGGTCCGCGGAGCCCGCGGTGCAGACGACGCCTTCGCCTTCGCCTTCGCCCCCTCTGAGGTGCCCTTGACCCACCCCGCCCCTCTGTTGCAGCGCTGCCCTGGGCCTGGTCCCCGGAGTCCCCGGCTGTCCCCCAGTGCCTGCTGTCGGCCGCGGCCCCGGCGCAGCAGTCCCACGGGGTCCACGCGTGCGCGGCGTGCGGCAAGTCGTTCCTGCACGCGCCGTCGCTGTGGCGGCACCGCACCTACGAGTGCGGCAAGCCCCCCAAGTTCCGGTGCCCCTACTGCCCGCACCGCACCAAGCAGAAGTCGGACATGAAGAAGCACATCGCGCGCAGGCACGGCGGCCTGCCCAAGGACGTGGCCATCGGGCCCATCGACACCGTCGACGACTACGTGGAGTAGCACGCCGCCGTCGCGGCTCTTTCCTTGTACAGACCACCCCTTGAAATGCCCCCTCCCCTCCCCCCACTCCCTGCTGTCCCACGAATAAAATATTTTGTGAATATCAAAAGTGCTTTGGTCTTGCGGAATAGTCGAAATTGACCCCTGAACTTCTTGGCGACGTGCCGGCGTGTCCTCGTGCTAAGCTGCCTCTGGCCTGCCCCCTCTGTTACAGCGCTGCTGCTGCAGCACTGGCCCCCGGCCCCCGGTCCCGGCCTCGCCCGCGGCCCGGCCCCAGGCCGCGTGCACAGGGCGGCCGAGGCCTACCCGTGCACGGCGTGCGGCAAGTCGTACCTGCAGCCCTCGTCGCTGTGGCGGCACCGCAACTTCGAGTGCGGCCAGCCCCCCAAGTTTCAGTGCCCGTACTGCCCGCACCGCACCAAGCAGAAGGGCAACCTCAAGGAGCACATTCGGATGAAACACCCACACGAACGCCCCTTCCTCTGACTACCATACGTGTATATTTGTTCCAAATTGCATTTTTCCCCATGCAATAAACTGCTCCCAAATTAAACCCTCACCCCACTTTTCTTTGGATCCATGAGTGGCACTTTCTCGTCTCACAGGCGAGTCGACGAGCCAGCTCCTCGCCGGCAGCCCCGCCGTGGCCCTGCAGCTTACCGTGATCTGCTTGTCGACAGGCGCCCTGGGGGGCTCGGGGGCCGCGGACTGGTACCCGCTGCGGTACGACACCGACATCGTCGGCGGCGGCGTCGACGCGGCGGCCGCACCCCGGTCGGCGCCGGGGTCCGCGGCCAGGCAGAGCTTCCCGTGCGCGCAGTGCGGCAAGGTGTACCTGCACCTGCCCTCGCTGTGGAACCACAAGAAGTACCAGTGCGGCATGGAGCCGCAGTTCGCCTGCTTCGTCTGCGGCTCGCGCTTCCGGTTCCGGGCGCACCGCAAGCGCCACATGATGAAGCAGCACAACATGACCGAGTCAGCCGTCCTCCGCATGCAGCTCACCTCCTGACCACTGCCGCCCGCCGGCCCTGTCTTTCGATCTCAATAAATCGCTCTCATCATTTCTGCCCCGTTTCGCCTACTTTTGTTTTGTAGCTTCTCTCATTGCGTTGCTTCGTCTTTTTCGGCCCGCATTTGGTGGTGTGGGTGCCGCTCGCGAAGCGGAAACAGAACGAGAGGTAACGAACCCCGCCGCCTGTGGCTAACTGTGGGACTTCTGTGCAGGGGGTGCGCAGTGGTGGCCCCACCACGACGGCTCCCAGGACGCCCCCGCGCCGCCGGACGGCCAGCAGCAGGACGACGCGCAGTTCTCGTGCCACAGCTGCGAGAAGCGGTACCGCGACTACAACTCGCTCTGGAAGCACGTCAAGTTCTCGTGCGGCAACAAGGCGGCGCGCTTCCAGTGCCCGCTGTGCCCGGTGCGCTGCAAGCGCCGCGACACGGTCAAGCGCCACATGAACAAGTTCCACGGGCCCGAGTCCCTCGCCCTCACCGTCATCGAGCTGGACGAGCAGGCCGCCGCCGACGCCAGCGCCAGGGTCGTCAGATGACTCGGTCGTGGCCGCCATGCCGCCCTCTCCCTGTCTCGACAATGCCCAGAAATGTTTCCGTTTCGTGCTGAATAAAACTGAGAACGCGAACTGCCTCCTCGCTGCCACCCCTCTTGTCGCCGCCCCGTCGGCCGTCCCCGCCCCCAGCACCGGGGTTGACACGTGTGGTCTGGGTTGCAGATGGCGTCGGGAGCCACCAGTGCCGGTCTTGCGGCCGCCAGTACCAGTGGCGCGAGAGCCTGCTCCGGCACCAGCGCGTCGAGTGCGGCAAGGAGGCGTCCCTCCAGTGCCCCCTGTGTCCCACACGCACCAAGCACAAGCACAGCCTGCAGCGGCACCTGCTGCTGCACGCGCCCGCCCCGCAGGCCCCGCAGGCCCCGCAGGCCCCGCGGCCCCGCAGCGCCGGCAATGACCCTCCTTCCCGCGCTATACAATTATCGCGACATTAGTTGACATCCTTAAGTGTATCCCAAGAGGGAACTCGCCTTGGTTTCGTCCTTTATTAATAAACCACATTGGAAATCTTCTAGCTGTGTGGCGACCGGAACAGCCGAATTCCCACCCGCAGCCCGCTCTCCTCACCCGAACGCCCTCGGAAACGCCTGCGAGTGCCGCGGTAGGCCAGCCCGCGGCACACTTGTGTGCTGCCGGAGGCCGGGGTTGCCTACACCGCAGGCGCCAGGAGCGCCCGGACCCGGGTCGCTCTTCACGTCGCCTCTCCTCTAACGACAGCCCCTCTGCCCACAGCCTCCCTGTTCGCCGACTGGCTGCCGGACGGCGTCCCCGTCCACGCCGAGGTCCTGGAGGAGGACGACGCGCGCAGCGCCCGCAGGTCGCCGGCGGCGGGGACCGCGGCCGTGAGGCGGCGCCTGGCCTGTCCGAAGTGCGGCAAGTCGTACCGATGGAAGGACTCGCTGCGGCGCCACCAGCGCGTCGAGTGCGGCAAGGAGCCGCAGCACTGCTGCCCCTACTGCCTGTACCGCTTCAAGCACCGCTTCCACCTCAACGCGCACATCAGGGACTCGTGCCCCAAGCGGGCAGCCATGTAGGCCTGGGATCATGTACAGAACCAATACTTGCGACTTTGTTAATTATCACTGAGTGTATAGACATTTTCATGCATCTATCAACCACCTTGCGTGTACCTGAACTTGAATTGTGAAATAAAAATAAAGTTGTACGAGTGGCTTTTTATTTTTCCGACCTTTCCTTTGTGGATTTAAATGCATTGAGGGGGTAGCGGGGGTAGGGAAAAAAATGGTACAGTCCAATAAATGTATCAACTTCATTTATTAACAATTGATCAGTTTACGAGGGAATAAATTAAAACAACTCGCATATCAGACAAAAATATTGATTGAGTGTCAATTCAGATTTGAGTAAAAGAAAACGGTTAACAGAACAGAAACTTCTTGCACCTCTCGATACATGACTGGAGGCATGCCAACAACTAGTTATTGGTACATATCACTCAAGGCACTTGTTTTCGAAGACACAGACAAGAGTTATCACGCTAAGCTTGGACTCAATTCGTATTCAGTGCTTGTAAAGAAAGGGGATGAAAATTACTCAGTGACAAATTTTAAGCCCAAAACCATAATATTACAATGCCAATTCTCCTTGCGCTATGCCGGCAGGTTTGTTCAGTATTTTATGAAGACAACACAAATAAAAATGTAACTCTTAATAGAACTACCACAAAGAGAAACAAAGAAACAAGTAAAAAACAATGTTATACCAAGTTGGCTCACAGGTGTTGCAAAAACAGATATAAGAAAAAGTTACACAACTGACAAATAATTCCCATTCTTTCTTTAGCATACAAAGAAACATCAATAGTAATGGCTAGGAGTACAATCACAAAATTCAAAGATTGCTCAGCTGAACAATCCACACAACAGCATTCAATTAAATATTTACTGATCCTGATCAGAAAGTTCTAAATCGTCCAATTCATCATCTAATCCATCTAGGTCATCATCCTCCAAAAACAAGTTTTCATTGATGGCAGCAGCTGCAGCAGCTCCTGAAGATTCCCCTGAAGTACCATCCCCAGAGGCACTCTCCACTGGAAGACAAACCAAACAAATTTTTAAACAATAGTTCAGTTGAAAGTAATGTATCCTAATGTTGCCATTAAGAACATTGACAAAGATTGGAGTTCTACCTGGTGGAGTATAGGCTGTCTCTTCTTTCAGCCTTTCAAATCGATCCTCTGCAGCTTGTGTAACCCCACTAGAATCAACCTCTTGAGCTTCTGAAGCGAGTAGGTCGAAGTGAATTTCACGGTACTGCAAATTGAAAAGAAGAGTCGTCACAGGTGCCATTTTACCATAATAAAAGATCTAAAACAGAATGAAATCTTCCTGTCAATGTACCTGAATTTCTCCCTCTTCGTCCTCATCTCTCTTGTAACTATCGAATGCCTCATCTCCATCATCCATAGAATCTCCATTTGCAAGTTCAGGGTTGAAAGAGAACATTTCCCGCCCAGATATCTGAAAGAATGGAAAATGTGTTAAAATGGAAGGGAGAAGCAAAAGTAATGCCTTAAAACTAGTCTCAAAATGGGGTGAGAAGCCCATACTCATACTTACTCCAACTTGTCTCCCAGCCTTGAAATCTTGCCTCTTTTTCTCCTCATCCACTGCTGCCTGTTCTTCCTTTTCCTTTAGTTTGCGTTTCTTCCATGCCACAAAAGTCTCTAAAGTAACTTTAGTGTTGGCAGATCCTAAGGCAGCTCTTTCTCTCTCTATAAGATCTTCCAGTGAAATCTCTTCTTTCTTTTCTTTCTTCTTATCCTGTTAACAGAAGACAGTGTTACTTCTCAGAAAATACAAAAAGCCAATATAGAGCGAATTCAAAATTTCCACTCCACCTTTTTAAGAACAAATCCAGGGGGAAGAGCATGCCTATAAATACATGTTGGGCCATTCGGACAACTCCAAAACCAACCATATTTAGATTTCTCTACAGCGTCCAAGAAAAATTTGCAAATCTGAAACATGAAATACAATCAATTTAAAAAATGGTTCAATATTCCAAAAGCAAAACGTTTTAAAGAAAACTTTCAAAAAATAATTACAATGTCAGTAGTAGGTCTCTTCTTTTCTTCACCATGCTTCTTTTCAACAACTTCTGCTAGTTTCGCTTCATCCCAATCATCCATAGTTTCATCTTCATCATCTCGCATGTCAACATATAAAGATCTCTTTTCTGTCTTTCTATCCATTGCAAGATCGTGGGAGAATTTACATTTGTTTCCCTTTCCACAATTGCCTTGTTTGAAGAAGGCACATACTACTGACTTAGGGTCGGTACCTGAAAAATAAATTGTCAATAAGTTTGGAAGGACACAGATCATAGATTTGATAGACTGTACAAACAAGAACAAACCTTTCTCAACCTTCTGGGTTGTGACAGGTCTAAACAGCAGGGCCATTTCCGCTGCCTCCTTCGCCTTCGCATCTTTGTCCTTAGTTTTATCATCAACCTTACGTGTTGGGATACCTCCAGTTTTAACTTGCTTTTCAACTTGTTGAATGAATTTCTGCTGCTTGGCTCCTTTCTTATTTTTAAGACCAAAGGTTTTATCCTAAAAAAGAAATTGGTAATTCATATACGCACAAGAGGATGTTCCAAAATGAGTTTTTAAAAAAAATGGACATGACACATAGGAAATTTTTTTAAAAAAAATTGATGCTATGTACCCCTGCAGTGGGAACATGTCAGAATTTTTTCGACCACCAGATGGAAAAGTAACACAATGGAGTACCGGAGGGAGGTTATGAAAGATTCAATCCATGACCGAAAATGGCGTTCCGGACACCATTTTGAAAAAAACTACGAAAGCAATGTCCACGAACACGATTTGTACGTTCGCACCGTGTCATAAATTCAACTTCCACCACAAAATACTAGCTTTACGGTAACCCTACAATCGCACACCTCACCATTCGCGCTCTCTCAGCCAAAGCAAAAAGACTTAACAAGGCAAAATATGTACCTCTATGACTTTCTCCTTTTTTTTCGCATCAGCCTTTTTGCTGGGGGCTGCCGGCTTCGCCTTGGGAGGCATTTTGGCAGCGTTAAACACCAAATTTAAGGATGAATTTGAACCGTTTCGTGGGCAAGTACAGGTCCGACCTGCGCCCTCCACAACCCGAAACCTGAGCCGAAATCACCCTTCCCCTACTACCGGGCCACGCGCTTGATATGACAAATTCAGTCGGGGACGGGGGGGGGGGGGGGGGGGTGAGTAATATAAACATTCGGCGGCTTCCACGTTTGGTAATCCATGCTTTAGAAGGGTTAGATTGACGATTTCATGCGATATTCTGATGCGCATTAGCTTGGTGCACTCTTGTGAGTGTCAGGCCCACCGCAACTCAACAAAACCCTCTAGAATTTATATTTTTTCATTTTTGTGTCCATCGACAGTCTTCACTCTTGTAAATCAAGAGCGGACCATAACCAAGTGTTTTAATGTTTTCTATTTTTCTCGCTAACGCAGGTCTGTTTAGATAACCATGGAGTGCAATCAACGGCCTAGTTCATCTGCGGGAGGGGGTGCAGAAGTGCCAATCGAGGTTGACACACTGAGGTTTGCAACAGCTAGGATTCAGGAGATAGCATCGATTACACAAACTTTAGGTAACAGTTGTATTTTCAGTCATGTTTTTTTTTTTGTTTTGCCCGTGAATTGCATTATTAATTTAGCTCCCTTCTTCCAAAACTTAAGATGAGGAAAAGAAAAATACTCTGTTATTTCAACGCTTGCCACGTCACATGCGCAGACGTGCCATGAGCCACAATCCCAAGCGAATGCCCAGGAATCAGAGAGAAGCTTTCAAGCAGCAGGTCTGTGAATTGCCGATGCAGAATTTTTAGTATATTTTCCAATGTTTTATTTGTTAAATTACCAATCTGCTCACTTATTTACATCAGTGTGATTTTGATCAACCTTTTGTATTGTCTCACACCTCTTTTTTCTCCCCCTAACTACCATTTACATACCTCAGCTTTTGAAAAGTTCCAAAGGATCTATAGTGCAGCAGAAAAAACCGAGTAGAAAATATAGAAGAAGACCTGTCAGTTTGTTAGATGAATACAATAGACGACAACGTTCTCATGTGTGGTTGGAAACACACATATGGCATGCCAAAAGGTTTCACATGACTGAGCGTTGGGGTTATCGTCTTGCTCACTTTCCTAATGACCGTAGCTATCGAGCTTGCTACCGTGCTGCTGCCAACCATTGTCTAATGCAGGTGAGGCTGGTACTAATGAACACAAGTTGCACACACATCACATTATATTTAATTTCTTACTTCCATTTTTACAGGATGTATCATTTCTGGGCTGCATTGAGTTGCAAGGTCCCTTAAATGTTCTCTTAGATGGACTATCAAAGCACACAAGCTCTTGTGTTGGGTTAACATTTGGAGCTCAATCTCTTCTTGATGGTAGCCGAGAGGGTGATACAATGTTTTATGAGTGTAATCAGTACCCTTGGCAGTCCATCGGGTCTGTCTCATTTTTCTGGAAGCCAAATACATTATCAACTTCCTCAGATATTCGAAGTATTTGGATCTGGGCACACCCAGCCTTCTATCAACACGTTGTTGATGCCTTATTGGCCACTTTTCAACTTGGCCCTGTGTCCAATATGAAGTCAGAAGGATGTGAAGATTTGGGGGATGTTGATAAATGTACTCCAAAGAAGAAAAGAAAACTTCAAAATGGGGAAGCTAAAAATGTTGAAGAAGTGAAACTTGAGACTCGCAACGTACCATTTGAAAGAACTCCAAAGTACAGAAGCTCAGTTGGAAGCGTAGAAATGTTTCTTTTGAAAGATACTTTAAATCGATTCCGACTTACTGGCCCATTGTCCCAAGAGGTTCTCAAGGAAGCACTGCAGCTTGCAAACAATAGTAAGGAAAAATTTCTTGCTAGACAATTGGACTGTGATGTTATAAGCAACAAGGACAGTCACTCTGCACCACCTGAACTGGAGATTTATGATGTAAAATGTTTGACAGATGCTGATGATCAAGGCGGAGAATCACATATTAGTTTTTGGCTGGAGAATCAGAAAGTGTCTTCTCCAGCCGAATTGCCTCCGAGGATGATTCTGTGTTTAACAGTGAAAGATCCAAGATTGAATATCCCAGATAAGCGGACAAAGGCATTACCAGACAGAGCAGGTTTGAATTTGTTCTTAATTGGATTGTCTAGTCATGTTTTTTTTTTTTTTTTTTTTTGTATGAAAAACAACAACAGATATTTGTTTTATTATTCAGAGATGAAAACTTCTACCATCTGTCATTTACCACCTGCACCATACTCATCCCCTCTCTGGTCGGCCAGTACTAGAGATGATGTAACTAAAGGAAAATTGTCAAGTGCTGAAATTAATGCCTTGAGGTCAAAGTTTCTTGTGTCTGGTGTACTGAAATTAAATGAGGACGTAGATGCCTGTGTAGAGGCAACTGCTGGTTCTTCACTTGAAACCTCTGTCAACTCCAAAATTCCTCTCTTGCTTGTGCAAAGACCTGGAAGCCAGGATCCATTAACAAAGCGCCTTGGTAGGTTGAGGCAGAATGTATTGGGCCAATAATTTTAGTTGACCAGTTACATTTTTTATTTAAATATTGTTTACAGGATTTGGCTGTGGATGGGATATTATTTTTCCTGCAGGCTGGGCTATGCCATTCTGGTTAGCATTTAATTTTCGCTGCGCTAGAGCAGCGGGGCTTCGAGAGGCTTCATCTCATGAACTAGAAAGAGGACTCTGTGAATTTTTATCTCCTGATACCACTGCTGGTATGGAAGAAGAGTCTCGAAAAGGAGAAGAACTTAGGGACACCCATTTCAGGTAAGGTGCCTTTGTTAACTGTTGTGCAGGACAATGTCTTACCTTAATTGTTTTGTGGAATCTACATGCCTGATTTGTTTATTTCTAGGTTGCCCCCTGACAAACGGCCTAATTTTATCAAGTTAGGTGTTGTTTGCCCATTTCAATGTGATTGGTCTAATTTAATCAGAGATTGGGCTTTGTTGCCTCAGGAGCTAAATGGTTTATTAAATAACCAAGAGTTGTCTAAAGTAAATGAGAATGCAATTTCCTACTTTGTACTGAGGGATGCAAGCATTCTGTCAGAGTTAAACAGAACAATCTCAGATACTTTGTCAACACTACAGAACAAAATGAGTGGTTAGTTAAAAAATAAAAATAACACCAATCAGTATAGTTAATTACATTCTGTAACATTCAGAACAACCTTGAAGGTATAACTATAATTATTATTTTACTGTTATTTTAGGACAGAGTAACCAAAAACCCTCCGAGGCCATGGTTTTTAATCTGCCATCATTTCCCAACCAAGAGTATAGTCTTTTGCCAGTTCGTGTGGAAGCTTTGCAGAAGGGTCTTACGGATAATATGTCTCTTATCTGCATACCCTCATCTGATGATGTTGTAAATCTGGTGACAAGTTCTCTCGAAAATGTCCCAGTTGAGCCATTACATACTGACAAAAATCATGTAAGTGATTACATTTTCTGTTACAGTTCATAATTGCATCTACTTTGTGCCATAGCTCTCACTTAAATTTATTTATCTTTTAACTAGGAGCAAAGACTGAACCTTAGAAAGGAGCATAAAAAGCTTTTGCTTCGCTTGAGGAAACAAAGAGTGCGTGCAAAGAAGAAACAAGAAGAAGAAAATGTTGAGTCAAGAAATGTGAAGAGAAATGATGTCTCAGTGTCTCCCACTAAAGACTTAGTAGTTTCACACAATAAAAAAATGGAAGAATTGTGGCTTCTTGATTCCAGCATTCCTGGATCTGTTAGAAATTCAGCTACTAGAGAAACTGCTGGATTTGTGACCAGAGGTTAGTGTTGCACTAACTGTATGTGGAGTAACTATTACCCGATCACAGTTTTTTATTTTATTTGTTGCTTGTTGCAGGGGACTTCTCCTTTACAGAGGCAAGAGGATGTGGTGTTGGGTATATCTCTTTCTTGTCCCTACAAAAATTACTGCAAGTTTGGCTGAAGCATTTTCCAAGTGGACCCTCCTCATGTTTGAAGAGGTGGGGTTTGTTCGTGCTTGTGCGATCTCCAAATAGTTTTCAATATAGATTAGCAAAACTCAGTCTGATATTGAACAGAAAATAGAAATGCAATGTAAGGGGAAGTTTGTTTGTTTTGTACTGTTTGGAATGAAAGGATTAAAACCAGACTCGTAAATCAAATCATCACTTTTTATTTGTTCCCTCCGCAAAGTTACATAATGTGAGAAAAATGCAACAAAACAAATATTTAGGCTCTTTTTGAAAGTAAGATTGGTGCGATTTTAGTTAAAGAAAAGAGGCAGTCAGTAGTCACGCAGGACCCAGTAATTTATGGAATATTTCACACGCACCTGTACAGCATGCTTTTCTGCATGTTACCTATTATTATTACTATGCTGGTACACAGAAACAAGTTTCTTGATGCAATTGTGTCATCTCACGGTTAAATATACCCTTTATCATTAAAGGATTCAATGCACTGTAGGACTGAGTATCCTTTAGTTATTATTGTTAGGTAGTCCAGCAAAACATGTACAGATGTGCACTTCACTTTAACACACTAAATACAATGTGACTGATACTGTCACAGTTTGAATAAGAAAAAAAAAAGAAAGAAAGAGCAATCTAGATAAGGTCAGTGAGAACAGACCACTCTATAGTCACACTATAGTCATGAAGGGCAAAGAACGTAAAGAATACAACCACTACTGCTGCACAATATTGCTTTCCCAATCAATATCATCTATGCTGTATGAGTCCCTTATCAGTACCACACTGTACCTACAGCGCATTATATAAGATAAGTAGAACAGTATCATGAAAAGAAACTATGGTGTTGATAATCACCAGAAACTTTCTTTAAAGCTCTTCAGGCTTAAAACCAGAGAGTTTTGAATTTTACTTAAATTGTTACCCATTGTGTACCCAAAACATAGAGTATGTGAACAGTATTCTCAAATCAGAAAGTTTAGATTTCTATGGAATGACACTGGAGTGTATATTACCTATGTCAATAGATATTCAAAACATTACTGCCGGAGTATGCAAACGTTGTTACCAAACAGCTTAATTCACATAAATACTATTTTCTATTCAGGTCTTTCAATTATTGCAGCATTAGTAATGTTTCTGTTTTTCTTCCACATGCTTCAACCTTCAATGTGTCGAAGAGGGGGAAAGGAGTGGTATTTCCTATTATGAAACAGTTATTACTCAATCAAAAAAGAATGTGTTAGAGAGTGCAATGAAATACCTTAACAGGACTTTTAAGGAGGACCAAGTCTCCGCTTAAAATTACTTGAGTTGTGCTTCATTAGTATCACAGTCCAGAGAATAAAATCTGAAGAGAGCACCCTTTAAAAATTTCATCACTTATATATCTTATTTTTATCATTGTCTTACAGAAAATCCTGTACATTTTATATTGTTGCAACTTGATCACATTTTAGATGACACATTTATATTTAATTAATTAATGTCTTTTATTATTTTAAATCAAAAGTTCTTAGCCATGTTGACATGGTTCCGACCGGTACCAACTGGCACCATTAAGTTATGCACCAGACTACACAGATGCAAAATAGCTAACCAAATAGTTAATATTTGGCGGAGTAGTACATACAACACGTACTGCATAGATCTCTCATCCATACCACAGAATCTCAGCTTTGCTTATGTATTTTACACACGAGAAAACTTTTTTGAATGCCTGACAATCTAAGAATATTGTTACAATCTTTCAAATTCTCTTTAAGGATAAGCTTTGCCAGACTGTCAAAAGTTTGAAACCCAGAAAAAGTTTAATCATGAGTAAAATGTGAAATCTCGATCAGCTAAATGGTCTATTTGTTCCCATGCCAACTTGGTGAGGAAAATCCCTAACTCGTTGAGTATTTCACAGGATTTAGCCTTCATGTTTTAAAATCTTGAAATTAGAAAATTCTTGTCTTTGCCACAAGAAAGAAAAGTTCAGAATCATGTGTCTTTTTCCGTTGTTACTTCTGGATTATCCAGCTCTGACAGCAAAAATAAATAAATCTGAAGCATAGGACAAATTCTGTATAAATTAATTGAGGTGCAGGTTTTCCTTATACGCTAATTACCCTATATAAGCAGGTGCACATGCTTGATGATAGACCCAGAAGAGCAGACCAGTTGGAGAAGTGGTGAAACACTATTTTTCCCCCCTCAGATTAGAGATACTGAAATACATAGTTTCAAAGATATGATGTGAATCTGTTGACACATTTCAAAGCACAATGTTCAGCAGAGCACAATGCATGTAAGGTATGGAATATTAAATTTAGGTATTTTAGAACATATTGCTTTCCCTATCCTTATTACGATACCAACAATTATCTTGTTGACTAATAAATTTGTTTACTTCTAAATCACAGCAACTTTCAACATGTTTTGTTCTGGTCTTGGCAAAAATTAATGTTGCTTAACAGGGTTTTGCCATCAACTATGTTGTGTTGCAAAAACCAATCCCTCAATAATGATTGACAACAAGACTCTGGCATCAGGAGGGTTGCCCATATTGTAGCACATGTGAATGCTGAGAAAGTGTTGGTTAAAAAAAATCCTTATTGTATCACCGCTGTGTGGTTATCAAGAATGAAATAAGAATTACTATTTACAGAAAGAATACTCCAAAGGCATATTTTGAAGAATAGTTAACATTACAATTAATAGTCCACAAATACACTTTAGAATACAAAACAGAAGGGCAACCCCTCTGGTAAGAATGCAGTTGTACTGCTAGTATTCAATAATCTGTACATAACATTGTAAAAATATTAAAATTGATGCAAAGGATATCTGGTAACATCTCTATTTACAAGAGTAGTGTACTTTTGCACACTGCTCAAATATCTCTCAAACAGGTAAATAAGGTATGAGCAACTACACGAGCTTTGCCCAAATTATTCAGACAAGTGTGTGCAGGTTACAGAGCATAGATGATGGTGTTGGTTTTGGAGATAAAACTGAAACCTGCACACTATTGCTTCAGGAAAACCCAAAAGTCATGGGAGAATCACATTTGCAAATTCACTTGACTTATTTTCTGTCCTGGGCAAAATATGATTAACAGGAAACTATCACAACCTGAAATTAATTGTCACAATATGTGTGTGATGAACGATGAAAGAGTCAATGGGGATGTAAGACATCTTATACTGAAACATGAAATAAATTCTATTGACAGCCATATAAAAATGTGTTTTAAGCATTTCTGTAGATAAAATGATAATGTATATTTTTGGAAGTGCACATTCTTTAAACTTTCTGTTGTCTATGATCATCTCTTCTCTACTTAAGAAATCTAATTTTTTTATAAAATTCAAAAAAAAAAAAAAACCTCTGAAGCTATGGAACGTTAGTGATTATTAAGTCTCACTGCAGAATGTCCATATTTAGCTTTCTGAATTAATCATGTTGCACCAAATAATTACTCCACACATTCACAAGGTCGTGTGAATATTTATCCTTCATTCCTTGCTCCCATTTCAGGCAATCAAAGCATTTTTCTGTAAAATAATAATTTTTTTTGTAAGTATTGCTGTGCACTCATTCTATCCTGACCCAAGAGTTTGCTAGACACGATAATTCACAGCACACCTCCAGACCCGATTGTGCGCTAGGTTGAACACGATGAGAGGCTAGGTAGAATCACAAGAGAAACTGGCAGCGCTGGCAGCGCTGGGCCGGCGGACGGTCTGCGTCTAGTCCTAGTCGGTGTGCCTGGGCTTGGTGCGGCTGGCCTGGTGCTCCGCCGAGGCGGCGCCGGCCGTGGGCACGATGGTAACGCTCCTTGTCATCCGGTCCCGCGGTACGAGCAGCGGCTCGGCGCTCACCTGTTTCTGCTGTCGGAAGCGGAGGTGCCGCGGCCGCAAGCCGGCGGTGGTGGGGGCGGCAGCGGCGGCGGGGGCCGCGCCGCCGGGGCTGGACAGCCCGCCCGCCGGGACCACGACGGGCAGCGAGGGCGCGGGCGGCAGCAGCGGCGTCGTCGCGCCGCCGTCGTCCCCCGAGTCCTGGCTGTCGCACGGGCTCGTGGACCCCGACAGCCGCTGCCGCCGCCTCGACAGACTCTTCTCCAGTCGTCGGAGGAACCTGCCGGGAAGGGAGAGGTGTGGTGGTGCGGCCTGCGGCGAGCGCCTGCGGACGGGAGGGTAGGCCGGCCCGCACTGCAGCGCTGCCGTGCGGGCCGGCCCACCCTGCGGGCTGCAGGCGCCGGCAGCCGGCGGCCGCGCACCCACCTTATCTGGTGGCCGATCGTTTTCAGTCTGCTGATCTTCCGGTTTGGTTTGGAGCTCAGCGGGCTGGCAGGCGAGTCCTCCCACGCTTGCTTCCCGCGCAAACTGTGGCTCTTCGCATCCTGCGGGGAAGATAAACCGCGTTACAGGGAAGGCTGCGGGAGGGCCGTCTAAGCTAGCTGTCGTAGCGATCGGATCACACACTAGTGCGGCCGGATGTCTTAGCACACACAGCGGCAGGGCGGGGAGGGGACCCGAGCGGGGACCTGACTGGGCTAACTGGCGCGCGCCATGCGCGAAGCTTTACGGGTCTCTGCGGGGGTGCAGGGCCAGCCTATGAAGGAGTACCCAACGATACGGCTGGCATTTTGGAGTGGGCTGGGCGCCGTGGCCGCGACAGCGGGGAGGGAGGCTCTAGCTCGGGGGGCGGGCGGTACACTGTACCCGAGACAAACTGATAGTGGCGGCGGGGGAGCGCCGGACTGCCGCCGGACTGCGGGGGACCCGACGTCGTGGACGACTCAACAGCACGCCTCCACGGCCAGCGCCTCCACGGCCGGCTACCGACACACTCGACGTCACGGACAGGGAACACTCTCGAGCACGTCGTGCTCCAGTCGCCATACGAACCTCTCCCGTCTCCTCGCCGGACGCCTCGGTGGACGGGTGGCTGCACTGCTCGGGCGTCCGCACCCACGCGAGCCGCTCGGACACGGCGGGCGACGTGGGCCGCTGGCACACCTCCCTGAACACGACAGAGCACGGCGGGGTGAGCTCACGCTGCGGCGGGGGCGGGGCGGCCGGAGGTGGGGCGCGCAGAGTCGCTGCCTACCGGATGGAGTTGAGGCTCTCGTCGGACGACGAGGACGGCGGCTGCGCCACCTTGGCGTTGCGCGCCCGCCGCTTGGGCGACGGCTTCCGCGGCGAGCTGTGCGCGCGGTGCTCTCGGCCCCCCATGGGGCCCCCCTCCGGCACGTCCAGCAGCAGCTTGGGCGGCGGGGGGCTGCGGGCCGCGACCGCGCCGTGGGGGAGCGCCGCTCGCGCCGCCGGCCCGACGCGCTCTTCCTCGTGGCGGCTGCGGTGCGAGAGGCACGGCTCGGGGTGAGACAGGCCGAGCCGCCGCCTGCGCCGCCGCACCGCGGCTCCGGCCCCAACTCACCGGTGGCGGAGCCGGCCGAGCTGGGCGCGTCGTACAGGCCGTCCGAGTCCGTGAAGGGCAGCTGGCGGCCGTAGAAGGCCGGCGAGAAGCGCTCGCAGCCGGCGGGGAGGTCGGAGAGCGGCGACTCGCTGCGGGAGCTGACGCCGCTGACAGGGCTCAGCGAGCGGACGGCGTCGCCCTGGTCGCCCTCCACCACGATGCTGGGCAGCTGTGGGCACGCGTCGCCGGCGTCAGCGCGGGGCTCGTCGTGGGGGCCTTGTCGTTGCCTGGGGGCTTACCGTGAGCAGTGATGTGATGGGGGCCTCCAGGTCGGCGCACATGTCCACGGACACGTCGTCCAGCTCGGTGGCGGGGGCGAGGAAGACGGTGGACGGGGCCGGCGGCAGCAGGGTGTCCTCCTCGGTGGGCTCGGCGATGGAGATGGCAGGCAGCAGGAGGTGGGTCATCCCCAGCGGCAGCGGGGCGCCCCTGCCCAGGTCCAGGCTCCCGCAGTGGCGCGCGCGCCGCGGTGGGGCCACGGGCTGCGCGTCCGCGTCCGCGCCGCCGCCCTGTAGAGCCGTCACACCGCTAGCCGTTGACACACTGCCACACTGCCACACTACCACACAGTCGGAAGCGCTCGGAAGCGAGCGCAGTTTTAAACCCATTTTTGGCCGTGTGGTTGAGGCACGGCGCGCTCACCGGCTGCAGCGCCCCCAAGCTTTGCCGCGTGTCCGTGGCGAAGCCCTCGTCCTGCGACTCCATGACGGCGTCGTCCGAGAGCGTCTCCGAGTCGGACCGACCCCGCATAGGCCGCCGCAGCGTCGGGTAGAAGACAGCGTCGACGGCGGTGCCTTCGGACGCCCTCCGGGTGGGCGGAGGCTGCGCCACGCACGTCCCGGGGGAGCCGGGCGAGCGGAGCAGCAGTGAGCGCTGGCCCAGGCCGAGGCCCAGGCCCAGGCCCAGGCGGGGAGCACGGCCGTGGACCCGGGGGACCCGTCTTCCGTCTCGGCCTGAAACACCTGCCCGTCAACACGGCCTTGGATTGAGGCGACCGGGGCGTCCGCTACGGGGGGTCACTACGGGGGGCACACGTCTACACACCGCTGACGAGCTTACCGGGCCGCGCGGCCGCGCACTCACCTCGACCTCCGAGGCGGACATGGAGAGCGGGTTGCTGGAGCCGCAGCGCGAGGCCCCGGGCGAGGCCATGGACGAGTAGCCGGACGAGGACAGGTTGGACTCGGAGGCGATGCGGTCGGCCCGCGAGCACATCGAGAAGGGCGACAGGTAGCACATGCCCGGGGTGCTGTCCGACGTGCTCGTACCCGCGGCGAGGCCGTGGCCCTCCACGTCTGACTCGGCCTCCGACGTGCTGCAGGTGACGGTGATGAAGGGCAGCACGTCCACGTCGTGGGGCCTGCCGAGAGAGGGGTGTCTCAGAGTCCGCATAAAGAAGCGACTGGACGGCAGAGCTCTACGCGCCGCACTTGATCCCCACCTGTTGCTGGGCAAGCGCTGCGGCGGCGGGGAGCCAGGATGGAAGCTCCAGGAGGGCACCGACGGCGACCTCGTGGGCGAGGGCTGCTCGACGCGGAGCTCCGGGATGACTAGAGTCGCCGCGTTGGGTGACGGGCTCAGGCTGCAGAGGGATGTCGACGTGGGCGACGTGGTGGTGGTCGGAGCCGACGGGCTGGGGCTGGTGGCCGACGACCCGCTGCCCTGCTCACACACAGAGGGGGTCGTCAGGAGGCCGCCTGGCGGGGGGCCGAGCAGCGGCGGCCGGAGGCGCGGGCGGGTGGTGGCCGCGGAGGTGTCGAGGTACGTGCATACCTTGTAGGGGACGGGGGTGAGCAGTCCCAGGCCGACGGGGCTGCGGGGCAGGATGGGGGAGGGCGCCGGCGTGGGCATGGGGGACGGCAGGGGTGTGGGCAGCGGGGTGGGGCGGGGCGTGGGCACCTCTCGGATGGGCGACAGGTTGCGACTGCCCGAGCAGGGCACTTCGAGCAGGATCACCGCCCCGCTGGAGCCGCGCTGCTGGCACGCCGACAGCGGGTCCAGGACCGTCACCTGCGGGGGCGGAGAGGAGAGGCCACCGTCAAGGCACGCACGGGTCGCAGGAGGGGAGGTCGACGGGCCGCCGCCGCTCACCTCGATGGTGGACGACGTCGGGGTGGACGTCGGGGTGGGGGTGGTGGTGACGGAGCGCGGCAGCGGCGGCGAGTCGGGCGCGCCGCTGGAGGAGGTGGCGGGAGTCTGGTGCGAGGAGTCGTCCGACGTGACGGCATCCTCCAGCTCCTGGTCGCAGTACCGCAGCAGGTTGAGGAGCCTCGTCGGCCGCCGGTGCACCACCACGTCTCCGCCTGCAACACGCCGCGCCTTAGTCACAGGGCCCGGCACGGGACGCGGGCACGTCTCGCACTCCTGTGCGGGGAGTTGTCCTCACGTACTCTTGTGGGAGAGATCTTCGAAAAGGGGCAATTAGAGATCTCGTTCTGTTGATTAATTTGGGGTTCGCTGAGGGAATCCCACAACGCAGAGCATTTACAGGTTGGGTGTTGAGAATAGTTTTTGAAATGACACAAAGGCGTCTTCAACAACATTGACATAAGCTTTGAAGCAGTGGCAGGACGTTTGAATTGAAATATTTTTTTTTCTTTTTCTGAGGCAACGTAATTGGGATCTGAATCAGTGGATAACGGATAAGTTAAATGCTCTGTTCCCCGACCAAACGTTGGGTAATTGTGATTCAGTGCGCCTACAGCAGTCCTACCATCTCCGTGCCAACCACGTGCCAACCACGTGCCAACCACGTGCCGACGTGATGACCAACACACTAAAGGGCTCGTTGTGAGACTGCGAGGCGCATAATGAGATGGGTGGACTAGTGACCTCAACGAGCGTCACTCGTTCGGTTAGTGACGGAGGAGGAGGAAAAGATGAATAAATGTGGAACAGCAACACATTCCTGCTTGAGGCAGTAAGTAGCCCGGGACGGGCCTGGCAGACCTGACATGCCAATGGGAGTGGCTGACAGTGCTGACAGGCCAACGGGGGTGGCAGACAGTGCCGAGACAGTGCTGCGCGCCGCTTCACTAGAGACATGCTGCAGACTATAGGGGGCGGAGCGGGGCGCAGCGCTGTGGCAGCCGTGGCATCTGTGGATGACAGGTCATGACGGTTCCGACGGATGAATGGCACACATGGTCAAGCCGACACAACAGACAGACATCTAAGGGGTCCACTATCAAGCTATGCTTTCGGCGAACATCACAAAGAAAAAAAAATCAACACATGCAAAACAGCTAAAGGTAACACAGACGGATTTATCAGCTACAGTAACGAACCCAGCCACTTGAAGAAGTACTTGTTAGGCGTCGACATGCTCTTCTTCATGCTTGCAAAATGCGACACTGACCCATGGCTCTGCAGCGTTCGCGACTAATGATTTACCAATGACAAGTTTCAAATTGCATATTTAACTGGATTTTAATTGTAGCTAGGACTCTGCCACTGTCAGAATGAAACACCCATACCACTCCAAGTGCGCAGGACATAGGTTCTTGTATCCAGCGGGCATGTCATGTGAGTTAGTTGGCGCGAGAGTCGTGACATGGCGGAAGTCATTACGTATGTTTCCAGCGATACGTCTGATTCGATACACTACCGGCCGCGGGATCCGTCGCCTGCTCTGGGCAGCCCGGCCCAGCCCCCGGCACAGCCTGAGTGGCGACGGCCCACCACTTCCCGCGACCTGTGCGCCGGGCCGGGTCCGGGCCGGGCCCCGGTGCGTCTTACAGGTGTGCCCTACCCCTCCGTGCGGCTTGCAACACTCAGACACGACTAAGCGGTAACAGCTGCAGCAGCTCAGCCGGCCCAGCGCCTCAGCATCTAAACAGCCGCCCCGCCGGCACAACAGGCACAACTGACCGCACATCCCGAGTACTTTTTTATTAACAGAGTTTAACTGTGATATTTACGTCAGTTTTATAAGCAACAATTTTGATTTCATGAAACAACCCACGAATTTTCTTTCCTTGGATAAAATTTGAGCAACGGAATCCTGTTGTGCCGGGGTCTTTTATTTTATTCCTTTGTTTCATTTTTTTTGGTAAGGTGACAACCTCATCAGAGTCTGAACCGACGCGCCGCCCCTCGGCCCGCACGTGAAACTGCGAGCCCCTGAGGGCGGGGGCCGCCCCTGGCTGGGCTGGAGCTGGATAACAGGGGCTGGAGCACCGAGTCGCCTGCCAACAAACACAGATGGTCGGCCCAGCGTGTCGCCGAGGCTCCAGCCCCGGCGCCAGCCTTCGCTGTCCGGGACTCTCGACTCCAGCGGAAGGCATTTGCAGAACCCGAAACCCCGACAAGTCTACCAATTTAGCGGACATCCTGCTCGTCAGTCGTCATAACGGGAATTGTACTGGAACAGCCGTTCTGTTCGCACTTCGCACCCACGGGGGTCCAATGTACACCCGTGTGTATCCGAGTCATCCTGGCACAGTGAAGGTCAGAACAGTATTAAAGGGATCAAGAAGCCAACTACTTCCTACATTCCAAACACGGATTCCGATAAAACATATCAAACACCGACATTAAGATTTTCAAAAACGTGCTACTATCCGCTAGAAAAAAAGGACGAAAAACGGAAAAACAAAAATGTTTAGGTAAGATAAAATCTTTCGAAGACCTAGGTTGCATAGAAAAACATAAAAGTGGATTTTTCCTTCGAGAACCGGGCCCTCTGCGCTATCACGCACCTGAAATCACTATAACCAATTCCGAAACTATAATTAGTTCTGTGCTACAGGACGTTATTCCGAGCCGAGAAAACATTCAATGTGCAATTGTCCTTTCTATACCGGATCGTAAGCCATCCGTTCGCTTAAAACTGCGCTACCATAAAACGGATCGTCAATTCGACACCATCGCGTGCGGGCCATACAGGCAGCGACTGGTGAAAAACATTACAGCGCTCGCCATCTAAGCAGGTGGTGTCCAATAAGCGAGAAAAGAAAGACAAAGATAGGAGAGGAAAACACGTACAAGAGAGAGATAAAGGAAAAAAGAGAGAAATACACCGCTCGCGAAAGGCCTGGCTAGGGTAACAGGGATGGGGGAGAGGGGCGTGGCTATACAGGGGGATGCGAGGGCGCGGACCCCCGTACTGACCTGCACTCGCGTCGAGGGAAGACAGTGAATCGCTCCCGGTGCCCGTGCCCGGGTTGGACGAGGTCGAGTGCGGAGGGCTGTGCTGGGACCCCAGGCCGTCGGGCCCCGCCGGCCCCGCCCCCGGGCCCCCGCCGGCCCCGGAGGCGTCCGGAGGCCTCCCAGTCTCCGAACCCGAGCTCATCTCGGCAGACACCTTGTTCAGGAGCCGCGCGAACGTCACCTTTTTCTCCAGCTTGTGAGGGGGCTCCGACCCTGTTGGCGACGAGACGAGGACCATGCTAGAGCTGTTCGATTTTCTATCCTTCAGGATATGTAATTTGTTTTAGATTTTGATTTAGATGTTTTAAGTGAATTTCAAATTAGGTTAATGTTGAATGCGTTTTAGACATTTAAGTTATGTTTTTTAATTGCAAATTTGAAGGATTCGGAAGATTAGCACGTTTTTTTTAAAATTGATCTACGGGATTAAGAATGAATTTACTGAAATGCCACCGTGGTGGTTTAATTTTTCGACATCAAAAGAAAGACATCGAACAGCCGTGGACCAAGCTCTGCGTCACATTTAACTGTCACACTAAGCAGGGATGATGGGGGCTTTACCACCGGAATCGCTCTGGCTTCTTTAGTTGTCTCCACGTTCAGTGCAATTTTACCAGTAGGTTTAGGGGGGAATGCCATAGCCACCAACACCGAAACGTTTTACAGCATTCTCCATGCAGGTATAGCAGCTCAGAAGAAGGTTGATAGAGTGCAATGAGGGTTCGGCTTGGGGTTCGGCTTCCGGAGCCCCCAGAGGAGCGTGCAACATTGAGAGCAAAGAACCTTGAAAGAGAGAGACAGAGAAAACAAGGGGATCGCGGCGTGGAGGGTGAGTCTAGCGTGGACGTGGCGGTGACACCGGAACCTGGACTCGACTGTAAGAGAAGTGCATTGTGAGGGTGGACGACGGATCAGCTGGAGTTGAGAGTCCTCCGTCTCCCGGCCGCACCGGACCTGGCCAGGCACAGTCAAACACGGTGTGGCGGGCAGACTGTTCGCCGCTGGACTCACCATGCGACTGGTGGCCCACGCTAAAGGACGTCTCGCACGTGATCCCGTCCTCGTCCCTGGAGCCCTTCACGGACGGCGTCCTCGACATGGCCTTGTTGTTGTTGTTGACGTTGCTGTCGCCCAGCGAGTCCAGCAGCAGCGGCTCGCCGTCCAGGCTGGTGCCGGAGACGAGCTGCTGCAGGATCTGCTTCTTCTCGGCCGCGTCCGCCGCGGACCGCTGCCGCGTGGGCGTCGAGTTGTTGCGTTTCTTGCGCGGCGACGGCGTCCCTGGGAGCACAGGCGCGGGTCAGTCTGGCTGCGCCGGCAACCCGCCCGGCACCCGCCGCCGCCGGCCGGGCTGAGCCAGCTGAGCGCGGCCGGCGGCGGGGGGAGCTCAACAGCACACCACGGTATACCTGTATACACCGCGCTTTATAAAACGAATAGATGCAAGAAGGAAAAGAAATCGTTCTTGTAAAGTGAGAAGAATGATCACAATTAATCTACTGTGCACCACAGAAAGCGGCGTACTGACAGCGCGGGATGTCTTTGGCGCACTTCGAGGTTCTCTGTCTCGGAAGCGTTTCATACGTTCAAAGCGACTGTTCTAAAATTATCTGTTTCCCGCTTCGTCAGTACCTCACTTTCTGTAAAATATTATGTTAAAACAATCGAGACCAAAGAGTAAATGTGAATACATGTGGAGGAACTAGAAGAGATACTGTGAATGAGATAACGTTTGCAACATTGTCCTTGGCAGTGAATAAAGTATTTAAAAAGAAAACAACAACAAATATCAATTATCTACTAGGAAAGAGAAAGAAAAATTCCATCAAATGTTACTGTGGTGAATAAAAATACTGTCGAAAATCCATTTATCATTCTCAAATGGTGCAGGAGTATGCACGTTTTCTAATGCAGTGCGGTTCAAAGTTATTTCTCAAAGTTAAGTTCTCTTATATTATCTGCGGATCAGGAAACATACAAATGGGCTAAACCAAATGGAGAATAAGGCGCACCAAAAAGTGAACTTGGCCATAGAACTTTCAGGGGACGTCCATAAAATGCGTGAAGGGTTTTTAAAAAGGAGGGAGCGACTTTGTACTAAAATATGTACATATTAGGGAGAGGGGAAGGACTTTAACGGCAAAAAGTTGAATACGTCATTTATGAACGACCCCTACCGTATTGCGCGGATTTTCGCAAAGTACCGTGCAACCACCCCATGTGTAATAGCATGGGCTAGTTACTCATCCTCTCTGAGCATGCGCCTACTGCCGAGCTGAGCTGCAGAGCGCTGCAGGGCGGGCGCTTAGGCCTCCAACAACCTCCCGAAAAACTGGCGGGTTTCAAAACATGCCGTAATATAGAATGAAAACCAAGATTCAAATATTCAAATATTATAAATTTCGGTACAGCATGCAAACTATCAAAAGTTCAAATTTAAAAATTACACTAAAATACACTATTTGTACTGAAAGTGATTGAAATGTTTGGTATTGTATTGTTATTGATCAACTATATTAGTTTCCTTTTATATCCTCTGATCTCAGATTTTCTTCATCAACCCCCCTCCCCCAAGCTAGTCCTTCATGGGGATTTTGTTCGCATCAAATGACTTAGGGTTTTCCCGTTTAAAAATATCAGGCCCGACCCGAGTCCGGTGTGGGAACAGTCCGAATGCAGTCCGTCGGACTCATTCCACTTTTATACCGAAATGTCGGAAATTCGGCAGGGTCTCGTTCCTCTAGTCGCTCCGGCTCGGTAACTTGCCCGATGACGCAACCGAAAAGAAAAAATGAGCGCGAGCGGACTCGAACCAACATGCCCTCCCTTCTCAGTTGACGCATTTGCCCACCGCGCTACCGAGACATCTGTGGAAGACCGTCTCAGGCTGGCTACTGCTTCGGAGCCCACCGAGCCTCGACCTCTTCTGCCCTGTAGAAGGCAAAGTAGTGGACGGATTTCTCTGCGGTTTTCGACGTTGTGGCGCATTCGGCGTCCTCTACATAATGTGGTGTAGTGCATTTCAGTGCATTCTAGATTTTATTTTCCAAACCTCGCAAGCGCATTAGGAAACCAAAATAAAACAAACGCACAATGACAAAATGTAAACTACTTTTTGTGCATACAAATTTTCATTTTATGAGATGGAGTTTCGTATTATCCTTTAACTTTTATAATTTTCTCAAACGCATATCTTAGATTTAATGTGTACCTGTATTACATCGCAGAGATGGAAAATATTCTAAGTCCACAAAAACGCGTCGCGAAACTCAGAGAGTCCGAAACGAGTCCGAGTGGCCGGACCGAAAACGGTCAACCCGATAGAAGGGCGGGGTATGTTTCGGGCTGTCCGAGCAGACCGGGCTGGTCTCGGAGTGTCCGACTCGGAGTCGGACTACCATCGGAGTGTCCGGAGGGAAGTCGGGCTCTATTCGGGCGGACCGGGTCCGGAGGAGGGCTGCTTGCGGAACAGTCCGAGTGCACATCGGACATATACCGGAACAGTCCAGGACCGATCGGACTGCTTTCGACTCGTTTCGGCCCAGTTTCGGAACAAATATTTTTACACGGGTTAAAATGTAGGTTAAAGAAATTTTGGTCGAGTATTAATGAGGCCTAGCAAAATTCCGAAAGACGTAAGATAAGAAGGAAATCTAAAAAAGTACATTAATTGTCTATTGCGGAATACATCGCGCTTTGGCAAAAGCAAATTGGCAAAAGTCGTCCAAAGGGAGCCTCCCTCCAGATAATATAGATTGCAGCAAAATTTTCTGTAACGATCAACAAGCTACAGCGCAATAGGCTTCTCTGGGCATTTACTTCGAGTTGAAGTGTATTCAAATCCTCAATATCTCTCCGCATTTCCACACGTTCAATAAAGACAGTCTCAGGAAGAGTTCGAGAACACAAAATGATATTATGAAAATGTACAAATAAAAAACATGAGAACGAATCAAGAAGTATGAAAAATCACAACACACCAATAATCAGAAGGACGAAAATGTAAAGAGATAAATTTACAGAAGCAAAATTTTATTTAAAGATAATTCTTTTTAAAGAAAGTTAATCGAGAAGTGAGTGAGCCAAATTTAATGGCGGTGTGTGACAGTGAAAGTATGAGTTCCTGCCAAGGACGCCTCCGTGCAGAGCAGCAAAACGAGACAACAGAGCAATTGTACAAAAAAAGATTGACGAGAGAAAAAAATGCGACTTTACTCGTTCGTTTACTGTTCCAGAAGCTCGTCTCCCCTCGGAGTTCACCGAGCGAGCAGCCGAGTGAGCCAAGTGAGCCGAGTGAGTGCAGCGGCCGGAGGCGCCCTGGCGTGTGGCCGTGGTGGTGGGCGCCGAGGTAGGCGCCTGCACCGGCACCGCCACACACAGCCCTGGGGCCGAGGCCGGGGCCGTGGCCGCGGGCCTGCGGGCCCAAGCCTAAGGCACTGGCGCTGCCGAAGGCGCTGCCATAGGCACTGCCAAAGGCACTGGCGTGAGCGGCTGGCTTACTTCCAGGGGGCGGCCTAAGCAGATCATCCAAGCTAAATGTGCGCGCGGTGGCCCCGGTCTCTGCCGGGGAGGCGGCGGTCGCGGTCAGGCTGAGGATGGACGGCTTGCGAATACCCAGTCGGCCGAGCAGGGAGCGAGGCGGCTGTGGCCCGGTGCCGTCCCGGCTGCCGCCGCCGCCCCCGCCCCCGCTGCCCCCGGGGCCGCCCCCGACGTCGCCTCTGCCGCCGCTCGTACCGGAGGCGCTCGCCGTGGACGCGGCCAGCGAGTGCGACGCCCCCGGCCCCGCGTGGAGCTGGTCGCGCAGCGAGGAGCCCCGCGAGGGGTAGATGCCACCTGCAGCAGAGAGGCCAGCGTGTAGGCGGCCGCCCGGACGCGGCCAACGAGAGCGCGGCGCGCGCCGACGACGCCCACCTGAGCGGTTGCGATCTGCCTCCTCCGCCAGAAGCTTCTCCAGCTTCTCGGGGAAGTGCCGCTTGGCGCACCAGAAGAGGCCGATGACGCCGAGCACGGCGGTGACGGTGATGAGGCCGAGCCAGAAGGGCTCCTGCAGCATGCGCTCCGACAGCGGCTTGAACGGCACCGACATGCGCCGCTCGCACTTGGGGCCCTCCCACCACGCGTGGCAGCGGCAGTGGAACGTGTCGCCCTTCTCGTGGCACTCGCCGCGGCCCTCGCAGGGGTTGTCGTTGCACGGCTTGGCGCGCACGTTGCACAGCGCGCCCTGCGGGGGGGGACAGAGATGGAGGTGGTGGCCGTCAGCGGTACTCGAGCCCGCGCCTCGGGCCTGGCGCGGCCGGGCGGGCACGGCTGTCACTCACCTTGTAGTGGGGCGCGCAGGCGCAGCGGAAGGAGCCGGGCGTGAGGATGCACTTGCCCCAGACGCACGGCTCCAGGTCGCACTCGGTCAGGCCGCACAGCAGCCCGGTGAAGTGGCCCTTGCACTCGCAGACCCGGCGCCGGTCGCGCACCAGGCACTTCCCGTCGTTCTGGCACGGGTTGGGCGAGCACGACTCGACGCTCCACGAGGCGTTGCTCATGCGGACCAGCTTGACGCGGTAGTCCTCGTCTGCAAGCACACGGAGTCAGCGCGGCCGCCTCGCCTGCCGTGCCCGCCCAGCACCGCGCCGCAATGCGCGCCGCCCCCGCCGCCCCCGCCGCACCTCGGATGGGCTGGATGGTGGCGTTGAGCGTGACGCCGGACTCCTGGCCGCGCTGCCACAGCTGCAGGGTGTTGAGGTAGGACGTGATGACGAAGGGCGCCGTGCTGGCGTCCGGGGCCTCGCACAGGATCCAGGTGGAGCCGTTGTTGTCGGCGTACGAGTCGCGCACCTCCAGGTGGCCGGCGCCCCCGGGGCAGGAGGCCGTCGAGGCGGAGCGGGCCAGCGCCACGCCGTAGAGCTGAGGCAGAGAAGTTGTCACAGGCCGTCAGCGGGGGGGGCGGGACAGGGCTGTCCCGAGGGCCCATGAAACTTTACAAGCTGAGGAACCTTCGGAGACGAGAGTTTGTGCTGACTTTTGTTCTGTTTGGATTTTAAGCGTGGCCTGCCTTGTTGAGCCTGAGATCAAGCACAGCGAAGCAAAACACTCACCTGGAGCTGCAGCCGTGCCCCGAGCGGCGCGATGAAGCGGAGCAGGAAGTTGACGTGCACCGGGGGCGGGGCCGGGAAGTTGAGGTGGCGGATCGGGATCGTGGTGTCGTTGGCCTTGACGTGCACCACCACCTCCTCGGCGTCCTGCGACATGGCGCGGTACGTGGCGCGGAAGCCCTTGCCCCGGGGGATCCCCGACGTGGACAGCACGACGTCGAGCCGCTCCCCGGCGGACAACAGGACGCCGCCGGACACCGGGGATGCCGTGGGCACCACCTTGCGGCCCGCGCCCAGGTCGACCCACATAGTGGACTCGCCGCCCATGTCCACGTCCGTGAACTCGAGCCAGACGCGCCGGCCTGCGACACACGACGTGTGGTGAGTCCCGGAGCCCGGGGGCCGAGCCGAGCCGTGCCACACACCCGGGACACAACGCACCTGCCGGCGCGCGCACGATGGCGGTGCACTGCAGGTCGGGCAGCAGCTTGTGCGGGTAGAACGGCGAGGTGAGCTCGCCCTCGCGCGCGCTCAGCGTCTGCTGCGGGCAGCCGGAAACGTCCACGGCCGTCCACGAGCCCAGGAAGCCCGCCCCCGCCACCGAGTAGTCGGAGCGGAAGCGGAGCACCGCCTCGTTGGACGACGAGACGAAGTCGAAGCGCTCCATGGCGGCGGCCGAGTGGTGCTGGCCGCAGATGATCTGTGGCAGAGAGAACCGTCAGCGCTCTGGGTGGGCCGCTCACCGCTGGTCTGCTAGGAGGCTGCCTGCACCTTTCGCCGGCCCTGGCGGGCGCCGGCGCGCGCGTCCGAGAGCTCGATGAAGTCGTACAGGCACTGCGCCTGCGCCTCCAGGTCGACGCGGGCGAAGCGCACCACGACGCGGCTCTGCGGGGGGCCCACCAGGCGCACCTGGTAGTCCAGGTTGGCCGGGTAGCCGGACGGGTAGCCGGGCGAGGACAGAGTCCCCGGCTCGGTGAGCGTCACGTTGAGGTGCTTGCTCAGGTCCAGGACGGGCACCTGCGCCGTGCGGCACACGTAGCCGCCCACGGCCGTGCACTTGCGCGGCGCCCAGTACATGCCGGACGGCAGCGCGGACGGCAGCTGCTTGTTGTTGTGGCTACGCCACTGCAGCGCCAGGCACGACGACGGCAGACTCGAGTCGACCGAGTCCTGCGGCTCCTCGCTGACGGGGTCGGGCAGCGACGACGGCGGCGGGATCCAGCCCGTGAAGGCCATGGGCTGGCCGCTGAGCCACTCCCAGCGGCCCTCCAGCCGCAGCAGCCCGCCCAGCCAGTACGTGTTGGACGTGGAGTAGTCGTGCGAGTGCCGGATGCGGTCCACCACGAAGTCCTGCTCTGCCGAGCTGAACACCTCCGCCATCTCCGTCTGCGGGCAAGGGCAGGTGGCCGTCAGCGGCTGCCTCAGCGGCCGCCGTCACCGGGACCAGGGCTGCCAGGGCCCCGTCGGGACCCGCTGCTCACCTTGAGGCCCTCGCACACCTGCCGCGCCGTCTGCCAGGTGACCTGGGGGAAGCTGACCACCAGGAAGCAGGAGCTGTTGAAGCTGTACTGCCGCGGGTCGGGGCACTCCATCGCTGTGGGGACAGAGAGAGGGCGGTGGGTGAGCGAGGCGCTCCGGGGCCAACACTGCGCGCTCACTAGCGGCGGGGTCTAGGAGGCTAGCTACGGACGGCACCACAACCCTATGACTAACTCGGTAAGAAATTCACGGCCAAAGAACAAAACTGAACAGCCTACATCAACCTGTGGAGGTTTTCAACTACTGAGGGCAATTTTTTTCCTGCTTCCTGCCCCCTTGTGAATCCAACTGTACAACAATAATGCGAACTAGTAGCCCCTATTTGCTGCGGAGAGCTCGCCATGGTTCGCTCGGAGAGAGGCCGGTAGCGCTGCGAACTGTGGTTCTAACTAGAAACGCTACGCCCTTCGGGGCAGGGCACCCTACACCCTACTAGTGCCCCGTCTCTCTGCTCTTACTCACCAGGAGCATCGAATCGGTCCGCTAACGTAACACAGACAACCCCGTCAGTAACACAGCATTCATTCAGTGGGAGCAGGGCCAAGTAGTGTCAGCATGCCGTTATCAGAAATGAGATAATCAAAACCTACTTCTAACACCGAACACAGAAGTAGAACACAGAACATGCTGTTCAGGGAATGGACATTCACAGCTACATGCGACAGGCCGACAATTCTCACCCTAATTACATTTTAACGAAAACAACCACAAAGAAAAAACAGAACAAATGCACCCTGACTGGGTAATGGAATACTTGATGTTTTCAGGCCGGCGCTGCCGCGGTACTGACCTGTCTCGGCCGACACCCGCGCCTTGAAGCCCCCGAAGTGGTGGCTGTAGTCCGAATGGAAGCGCAGCCGCAGCCTGGGGCCCCTGCTCGTGTACCTGCGGGACCAGCCGCGCGTGAGAGAGGCCGTGCTGCGCGCGCGCACACACACGCACGCACACACGCTCACACGCACACCGCCGCGCGCTCACCGCAACAGCTTCAGCTTCTCGCTCCAGTCCCCGCAGTAGCGGTGGTGGCCCCTGCCCACCAGGACGTGGCCCTCCATGCCCAGGTGGGAGAGCTCCGGGTGGCCGGCGGCGGTCGGCGTCGCCGCCGTCAGGTTCGGGTGGCCCGGCGGCCCGAGGCCGGCGTGCAGCGACGTGTTGGTCACGTTCTTGTGGGCCTCCTCGAAGATGTCCTCGCGGATGGTGAGGTAGTCGTAGCTGCAGCTGCTGCCGCCAAGGCCGCGGCATTAGGCCGTGCTCCGCAGCTCCGCTGCTCCGCGCGGGTCGGGCCCGCGGAGCCCCTGCGGAGTCGGGGGTAGGCCGGCCCGCCGCGCCGCCGTGTGCGCCGCGCTGCCTACCCCCGACTCCGCAGGCGCTCGCTCCGCGCTGCTACTCACTATGGCTCCTTCTCCAGCACGAACTCCTCGAAGTCCAGCACGAGGCGGTGGCCGGGCGGCGCGACGATGTCCGTGTCGCACTGGGCGTCGTTGGGGTAGGCGCGGGGGAAGCCCGGGCTCGTGAGGACGGCGCGCAGCGACTCCCGCGTCAGCGTCACGGTGCGCGTGCAGTCCCCCGTGGACCAGTGGTCGCCGCCCGGGTCTGCAAGTCAAGCAGAGCGAGTGAGCGCGCGCGCGTGCGTGCGTACGTGCATGCGTGCGTGCGTGCGTGTGTGTGTGTGCGTGTGCACATTCTCCTCTACCTCCCCCCCTCCTCCCACCCCCACCCTCCTTTTCACAGGCCCGCCGCCCGCTATATGCGGAAGCTTATTCACGGCCCAAATATGCAAATCCGCTGTCCCGCATGTTTAATGCATGTCACACACTCACGCGCGCGCACGCGGCCCACCTGCGTACGCGCACTACACGGGCCCTCGGAGTGTGCAGCGGGTCAGGCACGCCCAAGGACGCGTTCGATTTTTGTGACGGTGGACACACGTGTGGGTACACAAGGCGCATAGGCACTCGCACCGCGTACGAGATTGCTCCCTTCACACACTCTCCCACTTTCTCTCTCTCTCTCATAACACTTCGGCGTTCTTTATGGTCAATACCACGCCCATGTACAGCGGCAAAAATAAAGTTCTCAAAAATAAGTTCTCTCTCTCTCTCTCTCTCTCTCTCACACACACACACACACAAATTCTGCGTGCGTAGGCGCGCGCTCACTCGAATAATGACCCCTGGGGACCGAGGCCGGAAAGCACCAAGTCCGATGTTCTGGACGAACGGGTTTTGCCGACCGGAGCTCGGAGCGTCGTGTTTAAAGTGATAACAGCGTTTTGCTCCGTTCGTTGGCGAACGCACCTCTGCTCTTCCTCTTTCCCTTTTCTTCTCTTCCCTTTTTTTTCTCTATTCTTTCTGCCCTGCTTTGCGAAGGGCGGCAAGAAAAATACCACACGAAAGCGACGCACGCGGGAAATCGCAGTCAGCTCGGCGGGGAGATGGTCGCGCCGTGCTTTGCGCGCGAGTAATTGAATAAGGAAGTTGGGTTGGGGGGGGGGGGGGGAGTGCGGCGTGCGCTGCGTTTGCGCTGTGTGCGGTGTGTGCGCAGCGGCACCGGCTCCCCGGGGACCCCGTCGGCGGCGCACAACTAAGGCTCGAGTCCGCAATTACCGCTGTAACGCCGACGCACCAATTACGCCCCCCGCGACGACAACGCGCCGTCTGGGATGTGGCGGCGGCGGCGGCGGCGGTGGCAGCTATCCGCGCGCACGGCCTCGTTGGCGCGGCACAACGGCGCCTAACGCGCAGCGCAAGCAGCGCGGCAAAGTAAAGGCGAGGGGGGCGATAATTGCATGCAAAATTAATACAATCACTACTCTCGGTGAGGGAGGGAGGGGGAGGCAGTTTACATCGCCGCTTACAGCCGATCGCATTGCCGCATTGCCGCCGCGCACATTATGCACACACACACACGCACACACACAGGCACGCACACGCGGACCGAACGCCGCCCCCCCCCCCTTACCCCGGCCCCCGGGCTCACATTGCGCGTCGCGGGGCCGCTCGCAGAGGAAGTGGTTGCGCGTGCTGCAGTCGCGGTCGTTCCAGCGGAAGGAGCTGTCGAGCGGCAGGGCCTTGGTGAGGGCGGCGGCGGCCGGCGAGGGCGGCAGCAGGAAGGCGCGCCGCAGCTCCACGCAGTCCTGCGCCGAGAAGCCGTCGTCGTTGGGCTGCCGGTTGTAGCCGCCGTGCTGCGTCCACCCGGGGAACCAGTCTGCGCGACATCAGGGCACAACCTTCATTAAAGCTGTCTGCTCTCATACATGAAGATCACAAGGATCTGCCGCGGACGTCCGAGCGACATCCGACCCTTCCGTAAATATGAAGAAAGTATTTTCCGCGAGGTCTTGAAACACGGCGAGTGGTGCACCTCCGCGGCCGCAGATACTCACTCGTGTAGGAGAAGGGCAGCGAGTCCGTCCACCGGAAGTCACCCTCGTTGGTCACGTCGGAGGCGCCCACCCAGTACGAGTTGTGGTCCGAGTAGCCGGGGCTGCAGCAGAGAGCGCACGGCACCGGGGCCGCCGGTGTGAGGATGAACCAAGCCATGGGCCGGACTCGGCATACCAAAATAGCGGTCACGGAATCGATCCAGAAAGAACAGGTGGTGTGTGGTGTTGGCCATTGGGCTGAGCACGGGCTCTCTCTGTTCCTCTCTCTCTCTCTCTCTCTCTCTCTCTCTCTCTCTCTCCCTCAGTGGCACGCTCGGCCGCGCACATTTGGCTCGGGGAACACCTAAGTCCCCCCCACCGTAAGTCGCGCCGAGTGGTGCTCGGCTGCTCGGCTCGCGCGCCGCAAAGAGGACGAAAGGGTAATGAGGGAAAAAGAAGATTGTGACCTGTTGAAGCCGAGCACAGGCGGCGTGGCCGGGCGTGGCCGGGCGGGGCTCCGCACCACACCTCGCCGCAGCCGCACCGCACCACCTGTGGGACTCGCACCCAGCCCCAGCAGCCCCAGCAGCACTCCTCGCCGAGCTACAACACATCGACGTCCCCCGCCTCCGCGGCCTCAGCAGCGGGACAACATCACTCTCTCTCTCTCTCCTTCCCTGCCCATCTCTCTCTCTCTCTCTCTCGCTCTCGCTCTACCTGACAGCTCGAGGGAAGAGGAGGAAATAAATACGACCGAGACATCCCCCTCGATTTTGCACTAGGATGTAAAATATAGGGTGAGATAACGAGGGCGAGATAACGAGGGCGTGACAGAGGGTGAAAGAGAGTGAGTGTGTGTGTGAGGGAGAGAGAGAGAAACAGAGATATAACGACAGACAGACGGGCAGACAGAGAAATGGGAGGCCAACGGAATTTATCGTGAAGACGAGGGAATGACCGATGGACGTGTGGAGGCCGGCCGAAGCTCAGAGATGGCAGAGGCAGGGGCCGGTCACGCAGAGACGAGATTGGAGGGGAGCGGAGCGAAGGTGCTGAATCGGGTTAAACTTTTCCCGTTACCTTCGACCGAAACGCAGAAGTAACCCTTCCCTCCCCGCCCCGCGCGACCCCTCCCTTCTTCCGGCACGAGTAATTCGATAGAGTGACCTTCCACCCTCCCCAGCCAGCACGGCCGCCACGGCCCGCCCTCGGGGACGCGCTCTGGCATCGGCCGGCCCGAACAACAGGCCGGGAAGGCTGGGAAGGCCCGCCAGCCGGCCTCTGAGGTGCACGTAGGGCGTGCCCGCGGGGCCCGTGCCCGTGTCCCGTGCCGTGCTGTGGGTGGCCTCCAAGCCCTCGCCTCACCTCGCCGCCCTCACTGGTTCCCGACCCCCCGTGCTCCATTTTATCGTGTCCGCGTATTTCCTCCTCCCGTGCGCCGTGCGCCCCGCCCACCCCTTTGGCGGTATCGAGCTCTTGTGGCGTGGCATCGACGGGGGCCGCGGGCCTGCAGCATCCCAGTCCGGCGCGGCCGGCGCAGCGGCGCAGCCGTCCCGTCCAGACCAGGCCGATGCGCCGGAGCCCTGCACGCCGATTCCGAACACTGCCTTCGCAGCGCTGTCTCTGTCGCACTTATGGGGTGCTCCGTAAGAGAGCGAGAGAGAGAGAGAGAGGGAGGTCCGAGAAGGCGGTGTTCGAAACCAGCCTGCTGCAAGCTCGGTGAAGGGACACAGTACATTTGGGCCGCTCAAAGGGACTCACTGAGGATCCGAGGCGCTCGGGGCCGCTGGGGGCGCCGGCCTCGGCTCCTCGGAGGTGCCGGGTCCCCGGTCGCCGCCGTCGGCCCTTCACACTCCACGGAGCGGCAGCGGGCCCGGGCCCTGGTTGCTTTGCCCATTAGCTCGTCCCCGCCGGCCCCGCGGCGGAGGACTGAAGGCTGAAGGCTCGGCCGGGAGGGACTTATCGCCCTGTCAGAGATAAGGTGAGAGCTGCGCTGGGCTGAATCCGGCCGGCGTCGGGTAAAAACGTTGGCGGGCGTGGCGCTGCTGGAGGTGAGGCGCGGGATGAGGAGGGGGGGGGGGGGGTTGGCGCGGGCCACGCACGCTACAAAATCGTTAGCTGCTGCCTACACCGGTGTGCCGGTGGGTCACCACCGCGCCGGCGCTGCCGGGCCTTTGTCTCCCTCCCAGCGCACGGTCTGTGCCTATCCGTCTCCCTCACTCACACGGTTTCTATGCGGGGTGCGCGAATGCGGGACGGGGGTAGCCTTGGCCTCTGGCCTCGCCGGCCCCCGGCCTTCGACCCCCACGTACCTGTTGGTGAGCAGGTCGTCGATGGCGCGCTGGGCCTCCTGGTCGGGGATGGAGGCGAGGTGGCCGCCGCGCCGCCGGCACTCGGTCTCCGCGTCGGCCCAGCCCAGACGGAAGTCCTCGACGGCCGTGACGCAGAACTGGCCGACGGCCACCCAGCCGAACGCGCAGCCCTGGACCACGCGGCGTACTGGGCGCGCGTCGTAGTCCAGCCGCAGCGGCACGGCCAGCCCGCCCATGCGAACCGTCAGCTGCAGCATGTTGCGCGCCGACAAGAAGCGGAACACCTTGGCCCGGTGGTCGGGGGCCGCGCAGTGCGTCCAGGTGGACAGCCCGTCCGTCAGGTTGAGCCACGTGCCCGCGCACTCGGACGGTGACGACGGCGACGGACTGGCCAGCGCGTCCTCCTCGAGGATCACGTCGTTGTAGTTTCGTCGCATGCGGCCCCTCACCGCGCGGGTCGCGTTCGCGGCCTCCTCGTCCTCCTCGCTGCTCTCCTCGGAGGACGACGAGGAGGAGGACGACGTTGCGGCAAAGTTCTCCTCGTGCAGAGCCAGGCGCCTGCGGGAGAAGGACAGGACGCCGTCAGCGCCTCGACGGCGGAGAGGGTGGCGGGGACTGGCGGCGAGTACTTACCGTGTGAGCAAGAGGGCCTGCGCCTCGACCTGCGCCAGCTCATGCAGGGTGGACAGTGAGGTGGACGAGAAGGTGGACGTCGGTGCGGCGGAGGGCGCTGCGGCCGTGGACGCCAGGGGCCCCGGCGGCCTGTGTTCGCGGAGCATGGCGTCGCGGAGGAACTCGGCCACGCGCGCTGAGGACGGCGTCGGTCGCTGGGGGGCGCCGAGGGGGAGCGCCAGAGGAGGCGAATCGGGACCCGAGGCGGGTGCAGCCGTGGTCGCTGTCGTGGGCGGGGCCGTCGGTAAGGCAGTGGGCCGAGCCTGCGGCGGCGCTGTCGGCGGCCTCGTCGGTGAGGTTGGCGGTTGGCCGGGCCCGTCCCTGCGCGCCCGGGGCCGCTTCGGGCGTGTAGAGCTGCTGGCGGCCGTGGGGCCGCGCTGGGCGGAAGACCTGTAGTACGACGTCGTAGTGGCGGTGCTGGTGGCCGGGCCCGCGGCCGCAGCGGTGCCCGACGCTGTCGCGGCCGAGGCGGAGGAAGACGCCCCGGCGGACGACACGGAGTGGGGAAGCTCAGTGACGTGCGAGATGAGGTCCACGTCGGTCGACACGATCTCCACGTTGTCCTCCACAGGCGCCTCCCTCACCTCCCCCTCCTTCTCGTCGGCATTCTCGGACGAGGAGCCGCCTGAGGGGGTGTTGATGTCGACCACGTCCACCGGCGTCCCGGGGACGGGCTCGCCCGCCAGCAGCCTGCAGGGAAAAGGGCACACGTTACTGATACCGGCTGCGCTCCTCACGTTTCGAACTGCGGCTGCGGCGCGGACACGCTACCTCATGTTGACGTGGTAGCCGTGCGGCAGGGTGACGCTGAAGGTGCACGTGAGCCCCGGCGACGCGGCTAGCGGCACGGAGGCGTTGCTCTGCACCAGCGCCACCTGGTGGCAGTAGTCGACGAGGCGGTAGCGCAGCGCGAACACGAGCTGTCCGTGCACGTGCAGCGCGGGTGGCGTCGGGAAGTGCAGGCGGCGCTGCGCGGCGGACAGCTCCTCTAGCTTGCCGCACAGCCGCCCCGGCGGCGGCAGCCCCGAGTCCTGGGGGTCCCCGATGTGCAGCCAGCCTCCCGAGGAGCAGGCCACGTTCAGTCGCATCAGGTCTACCAGCAGGCCCATCGCCCTGTCGGCGGAGTGCACGGGGAAATGAGTGGAGGGGGGACACATCATGACGCCGTCGATGCAGGCGGTGTGGTACGTTACCTCTGTCCGTCCTGCTGGCGTCCTTCTCTGAGGACGTCGTCCCCATCGACGAGTTGGTCGTCTCGGCTGTCGGTGCCCGCGCGCAGGGTGCGGGCCGTGGCGGCGGCGGCCCCGGCGGCCCCCGCGGCCCCGGCGCCCTCGGCCTCCGCCTGCCGCCGGGCCCTGCGGGCGCGGTGGTGCTGCCGCCGGATGTCGTTGCTCTCGTTGGCCCCGGCGGACGGCGGCAGCGGCGGCGGCGCCCTGCCCGCCACCAGGATGGCGTCCTGCTCGTGCAGGCTCCGCGCGGGGAACCACACCACGCAGTCGGCCGGCTGCGGCAGGTCGAGCCAGGACAGGTCGCCCCAGGACGGCCACAGCCACAGCGCGCAGTCTGTGGGCGGAGCGTGGCGGTCACGGCAAGCCCTGGCAGTCCTGGTCCCGGTCAGGGGCACTTACCTTGTCTCATGAGTACGTGCATCTCCTTCTGGTAAACTTGCTGAGGTTCGGTGACTAATCTGTAACGCAATCTGAAACAAAAAAAAAAATAAACGAAACGTGATAGGCACGTGTCCAGTACTCAGAGAAGAAGTACACTGGAGGCCTGGAGGGATAAATGTGGAAGACGACTAAAATATACCCCCCCCCCCCTCCCTAGTACTTGAGCCAGAAAGGCCCCCGCTTAACACTGGCGAACTCGTGTAGTGCGGGACAGCCAAAGACAGAGAGAGACAAATCAGAGAGTGAGGAAGAGAGAGACAGACAGACAGAAAGAGAGAGGCCCAGGTTGACGGTTCGGCAGTGTCACGTCCCAGTCCGGTCGCAGGTGGGGCCTGACGTGCCGACGAGCGATGTGTGGGGGCGGGGGCGGGGGCGGGAGTCGTGGTGGGGGCTGGACATTCCTTTCCGTGTCACGGAATAGAGCCACGGGAGGGGGTGAGAGAGACAGAGAGACACCGGGGGGTGGTGGGGGGGGATAGAGAGCGCCCCGAAATTTACGGAGGGTTGATGTCGAGGTGGTCGATGTCCACGTCGCCCGGAATGCGGAATGTATCGGCTCTGCTCCGGGCAGGGCGCAGCGTGGCGCAGCGTGGCGCGGCGAGGCGCGGCGTGGGGGCCGTCGGTGCTTAGGCCGGAACACGTAGTCATCTATACCGGCCCGTAACGCTGATCCCCGGCCGCCCCCGCGCCGCGCCGCCCCCGCGCCGCCCTCGGAGCCCGTTGAGATGGCGGCATGGCGGATGGAGCGCAGCATAGTCCGAATTTTATGGCGTGTGACGAGGGCGGAAAGGAAATGAAATTGGGAGGGGTGCTGGTGGTGGGGGGAATAAGGTGGCGGCGATGAGTCGCATTTCGCCGCGAAATATGGCCGTGTCGACGTGAGCCGGCTGAGCTTGGCTATCCGCGGCGACCCGCGGCGCCCGCGGCGCCGACAGGGGGAGGAGTGCGGTGCAGTGCGGTGCGGCGACCCTCCCACCAACTCCTATTTTCTCGCCTTGAGCAAAAAAAAAAGTTTGTGCTCCCGATTTTTCACCGAAATAAAAAAAAGTAGGTATCAATGTCGACCTACTTTCCGTCCGTAGCCAGATATAGTCGGAACCGCGGAGTCTTGCAGAATTTCTCTTTGAGCGCGACAAGTACTTTATTTTTTGTCGACACCAGACCGTAATTCGCGTGAGGCAATGCGCGAGGGCTTAGGGCGCCCCTGTCAGCGGCGGCCATTTATAGGGCACCCGCCTCTCTCTCTCCCTCTCTCCCTCTCTTTCTCTCTTTCTCTTTCTCTCTCTCTCTCTCTCTCTCTCTCTCTCTCTCTCTCTCTCTCTCTCTTCGAGACCGCAGGGCGAGTCGGCTGGCTGTGAAAGTTCGTGACGAATCGGGAAACAGCACGACTCGATGTCGTCGTCGGAAATACGGTTTTCCACTTTTTCTGGCGCTCTTTCCCTTCACGTCCCCCGTCCCCCTCGCCCCCCGGCTGCGTGAGGGCTCTTTGAGGGGACTGCTGGATGGGCAAGGTGCTCTCGAGTGTAACACTCACACGTTTTCGCGCCACGGCTCCCGCCCTGACGCAGCCAGCGGGCACGACGCCCACACGACCACACCCCCGCGGGGGCGGCGGGGGCACGGGGGGACGGGGGCACGGGGGAACTCTCGGCTCTCGGCTCGCGGCTCTCGGAGATGCGGTGTGCATACCACGACTGACTTATCTCTCGTCGATAAACAAATTGAAGGCGCCAGGGGCGTATATGCGCGTTCTGCGAGTGCGACGAGGAGCGCTAAGACCAAGTGTTGGTGTACAGTATGAGTGAGAGAGAGAGAGAGAGAGAGACGGCGAGGAGCGGTGGCGGGCCGCGGGGCCGGGGACGGCAAGGACCGCCTGCACTCCTCGGAGCGACACGGCGACGCCTGGTGACGAGAGCAGCATGCCGGGCCCGGCGGTAGTGAGACGCCTTCTCTCGCTGCCGCGGCCCCGCTCGCTCGCCGCCTCCGCGCCCCGCCGGCCCCGCCCGCCTGCACGGCCCCGCAGGGCCCCTCTCTCCTCTCTCTCTCTCTTTCTCTCTCTCTCTCTCTCTCTCTCTCTCTCTGCTAACTTCATGCTCCGGTGCCCCAGATTTACAGAGTCCGCCCCGTCATACCTGGTCCGCGGGCCGGCGCCCCGTTGGCGCCCCCGCTGGCGCTGACGTGCCCCTGGCACGCGCCCCGGCACGTCCCCCGGCCCGTCCCCCCGGCCTGGCCGCCCGCCAGCGCGTCCGGTCCTCCGGCCTCTGTGCCTCCGCCGCTCACCTGGGCCGGACCCGGCAGCGCCTGGGCGCTCCGCTCCGCATCCTGATTGCCACCGGCGTCAGGGGGAGCAGAGCCCGCGCTGCGCCGCCGCCGCCGGACCGCCAGGGCAGAACATGCATGCGGTGACCTTCCTGAGAGGCCCCCGAGCACTCCACGGGGGCCGCCGGGGCCGCTGCGTGCAGCAGGGACGGACTTGCACAGGAGCGGTCGATATCGGGGCTGAACGTCGTTCATATTCAAATCGGGAGTGGAGCCCGGCGGGGAGGGGCGGAGCCTGGCCGGCGCGGCCACCACCACCACCACCCCCGCCCCCCGCCACAATGGTTGACCCTTCTCATCCCGTAAGTCGGACACTGAAAGTAAATCGGCGCGCGCGCACGGTCTGCGAGTCACGTGACTGACCGTCTGGCGCGAGGCCCCACCCTGCCCCGTGCCGGGAGACAGTTATGAGCAGTCGAGTCGGCGAGCATTACATGACATAGCAGCTGTACCTGACGGAGGGGCGACCGGCTTACGGCAGATGCGACCCTATCCGGCGTCCGAGACACATCGCCCCCCCCCCCCCTCTCTCTCTCTCTCTCTCTCTCTCTCTCTCTGAAATCGATGCGTGTAATTTCGAAGGTCCACAACTATGGAACTACAGTAGATAAGAGCGGCGTGGGTCTATACCCACCGCAAACTATCATCTCTAGACGCACCCCGTACGTATAATCCTCCCCCCCCCTCTCCTTCCGCTACACCGGAGAGTTTGTCGACGTGTAAAGTTACAGCCCCGCCGCCTCCTCCTCCCCCACCCCCTCCACCCTGCGGATGTACGGGCGCACATTCACGGGTGCACAGTAAAGTGCGCGCACCGGGGCGCCTCGCAGGCGTTGCTACCGGGCGGCGGTGCCTTCGGCAGCGCACCGATGTCTTGCGGGTCTGCCTATGCCGGACTTGGCGGGCGCTCTCAGTCTCGAGGTAGTGATCCCACACGTGTGTTAAGCTTTCTTTCCTTATTATATTTTTTTTCTTGAATAATATACCAGGTGATTAACTTTCGGAAAGCAAAACTTTAGGTGCCCTACATCGACCATGTTCCGATGCATGTTTTTCGTTCGGACTTTGGGTGAGACTGGGCTAAACTGAGCCTGAAATCCATGCTTAACCTCGAAGATTTTTTTTATCCCGGTCAGGGTCGGTGGGTGCCGCCGTGCCGCGCCGTACTCCGCACGGTGTACGGCGCTCTGAAGTTATGGCGAGGCCTCCAACTCCCTAAACTCCTCCCGGCCGCACCGGGGCCAGGCCAGACGGCCAGACCGCCCGAATACCTGGCGACTCGGGGACCGAGGGACCTGGGGGCCTGGCCTGGGACGGGGCGTCACAGACAGCGGCTGCAGCGGCGTCAGAGGCGCCCCCGACCCGCAGGGGGCCGCCGGCCCCTGCCGGCTCCAGCCGGCTCCAGCCGGGGGCGCCGCGCACACGACGGCCCGACATGACTAGACAGACAGCCTGCCGTGTGTTTATCCAGCTTCCAGCTCGATGGAAGCTCGACATGTACACGCACCGGCCGGGGGCACCCAGGGTGCGGCAGCGGAGCGGCGGCCGCGCGCGGCCGGGGCCGTCGACAAGGCCGTGAGCACGGCCCGGCACGGCCTCGGCCTCAGCCTCGCCGCCGCCAACCGAACGGCCTCCGGCTGCGGCGGCCGCGGCACTTCGGCGGCGTGACGACCCCCGGACAGAGTCTGCGGGGGGACGCGGGCTGGCAGGTGACGGCTGCCGCCCGCTGCCGCCAGCTGCCGCCAGCTGCCGCCGCCTCCCAGCTGTCAGCACACACACACACACGCACGCGCACACGCACACAATACAGCTACGCGACGCGGCAAACACTGTCTCTGTTTAATTTAGCCCCGCATTAAAACTGCATAGTGGGCGCGCAGCGCCCGGGCTCTAATTGCAATTATCGGTGCCTCGCGTCCGTCCCGTCCGGTCCGGCCCCAACGCGCCTCAGCGGCACTGCGGGCGACGACCACCCCCGCGGCCGGGGAAGCGGAGGCCACACGGGGGACGAAGATATTCCGGAGCGTGGGGGGCAGCTCCCCGTGACCCCCTGCGGCATAACATTCCACGGACAGCGAGGGGGGCACAAAAGTTTGCATCAACACTTCCAGCCGCGTCGCGTCAGTCAACGCAGGGACGTGCAGCGTGGCGCCTCGTGCCTCGACATCCCCGCACGAGTCTCGTCCCGTCCCGCCGCACCCCGACGATTCTTCCTCCGGGTGGCCGCACAGGCCGAGAGGGCGGCGAGGGGTGAGGGTGCGGCCAGACCCCCGCGGTCACTCACTCTGGCCGGGGACACGAGCGCCATCGTGATGCCGGGGTGTTCCCGGGCGGGGAGCGCCGCAGCGCGGACCCCCCCGCTCCTCGAAGGACGGCATCATCCTGGCCGGCGGACATTACCGTGTTTACGAGCAAAAACGGTCCACGAGCGCGGCGCGCGATGCGAGGGCCCTTAAAGTGCGGCGCTCTCTTTAGCGGGAGATAGTATGAAAGAGAGAGAGCGAGAGAGAGAGAGAGAGAGAGAGAGAGAGAGAGAGAGAGATGGAAGAGGAAGGCAGGGGATGGGGGGGGGGGGGGGGGGGGGTATAAATTTTCCTCTATGGCGAACCGCTATAATGGAGTCAAGGGTTAAAACACTGTGGTCGGGCATCGGACGGGGGCCAGCTGCAGTAGCGGCGGCAGCGGCGGTAGCGGCGGCGAGGGGTGACAGACAGCTTCACGTCGTGTTCCGGGTAGAGCAGTGAGAGCAGACCGTTGTGGCCCGGGGCTGGGGGACACACACCTCCCCGAACCCGGAGTTGGTAAAGTGATACCGGGGAACGATGCCGGGTACGACAGGGAGGCCAAGAGAGAGAGAGAGAGAGAGAGAGAGAGAGAGAGAGAGAGAGAGAGAGAGAGGCCGGGGAGAGACAGAGACAGAGAGAGAGAGGCGGATGAAGAGGGACCGTCGAGACGCACTTGACTGCGTGGCCCGGAGATAGCAGGCAAGGGCGAGGGCGAAAGAGTCCGGTAAGGTGGGGCGGGCGCAATTTCAACGCGTCCCGGCACCGGCCGACCCGGCCGACGCCACGCTCACCACCTTCAACTACGCCCGACCTTGGAAACTCGACACGGCGGCGGTGCGGCCAACGATGGCGGTGATGACACAATAAGACGCCCCTTGAGTCCCCCGCGTCCAGGGGCGGATCCAGGAGCGGCGTAAAGTGGGGTGGGTGCAATGCGCCCCTTTTTGCTTACCTTCAGGAGGAAAGTATGGATGGTTGCGTACCTAAATTTCAGGCGGCTATTAAGGGTCCAGGAGGGGGGGGGGAATTGTCTCCCCTTCCCCTCCCCGCTCTGGATCCGCGCCTGCCCGCGCGCCCCGCACGCCCGCGCGGCCGGGAAAGCCCTCAGACCGTACCTGACCCGGGTGAAATCGAGCAAGCAAGAGAGGAAGGAAGGAAGGGAAAGGGGAGGGCGAGAAGTGGGCAGAGAGAGAGAGAGAGGGGGGGGGGGGGAGAGATGACCGACCGCGGGAGTGGAAAAGGGATCAACGGGGCCATGCGGCGCCGTTTGGCGAATGAGGCAGACGGTGCCGTGGCGCGGGGCCGTGGCGGCGTGGCGACTGCTGAAAATGAGTCCCTCTCCCATACCTCCCGCCCGCCCCGCGCCCCGCCAAGCGGCCCCGCCGGCGCCGGCATTACCGCGGGACACAGCAGCAGCGCGGCACGCGGCACCGGCGGGGTCCTTATCAAAGGCGTTGCGCCGTATCAGGCAGAGGCGGCGGGCGGTGCGGAGCGGGGAACCCGACACCAGCCGGGCTCGCCGCGCTGCAGCAGCCGCGGCTCCCTGAGAGTTTTTGAACCCGCCGCGCGCCGCAGACACCGCGGCGACCCCCCGGTGCGGTGGTGTGCGCTGCGGCGCGGCGGCCCATGCCCTGCCTGCTAACCACCGCCGCCACCGGCTGCGGGCCGCAGAAGAATGAGATAAAATCCAAGACATGGACAAAACCCACAAAGAAACAAAACTGGAGAGCCTTAAATCAAGGGTCCACCAAATGAAGACAGCGTGTTTATTTTCGTGGTCCGGCGTCGCCGAGGGACCCCGCTGGGAGCACACCTCCCCTCCCCTTTCCCCTCCTCCCCTCTCTCGCTTCGCCGCCGGGTTTGTTTTGAGGGAAATGGATCCCCGCCCACTAAATCACCGAGCCAAGTTTCTCTGCGATACATCCGGAGTGGCGTGGCGCGGCGCGGCGCGTCGGGGCCGGGGACCGGGGCCCCGAGCCGGGGCGGCGCTGCTGTCAGAAGCTGCAATAGGAGACGCGATGCCTTCCACTGCGAAAATAAATGACGGCGGCATCGCCGGCTGATGGATGGCGCGGCGCTCATTGCCAACGTCGACTAGTGGACGCCTTTTCCACGACCGTTTTTACCACCGAGAGAACAGTATTAATAAGGACGGCGCGGATGCCTGTCATTCGCACTCGCGTGCCGCGCGGCTTCCGGTGTGGCAGGGATGGCACACCCCCGGGGATGAGGTGCCCCCCGGCACACCATCCCTAGGGGCCGTGTGGACCCCACCAACCGACCTGGGGGTAGACATGGCCCCCAGAGATGGTGTACCCCTGGGTCGGTTGGTGTGGGAGTACATGGACCCTAGGGATGGTGTACCGCGGGGTACACTTTTAGGGGGGGGGGGGGGGTAAACGGTCCCTTTCACACCGGGACGACTGCTGCCCTCCCATCGCCTCCGGGCCGCCTTCCGGCCTCCCGACCTCCCGACCCACCTCCTCTCCTTTGACTGGCTAATGTCACCCCGTGCGGCTGCTGCTCGCCGCCTTAATCCCGGGCGGACCGGGGGCGGCCAGCCACGCCGCGACCGTGCAACGAGGAGAACAAGGCGGCCCGAGCACGCCGGCGGAGCCCCGGCTCCGCGGCCGCGCGCCGCGGGAAAAGGTTCAATCTTGGCGCGCCTCGTCTCCGTGCCCTGCAGGCTTACGCGGAGATCGGGGCTCGGAGCCCCTCACGAGCTGCGGCACACGCGGCGGTACAGGCGGGGCCTCCAGGGCCTCGCGAGAACCTTGACCTGCCACATCCAGGGCAGCAGCCGGCACCAGCCCATCTGCGCACCGCCTCGCCGCTCTGAGCCAGCTCCGCACCGACCGCTGGCCGCCGTCGGCAGCCGTCGGCCTCACAGTCCGTGCCGGCCTAGTTTGCCCCGCGGCCGCGGTCTGCCAGAGGGTTCCCCCCCCCCCCCACCCCCCGCGCCCTCCGCCCTTCGCCCTCCGCCCTCCGCTCTCTGCGATCTCCGCATGTCGGCGGGGACGGGAGCGAGGGCTTAATTTTAATTCACCTTTTCACTTTGTCCCCGCTGCTTTTGTCGTTATGGCCGACGAACACTGCAAAAGCGGTTAGGCACGGAGCCAGGCACAGGAGACGGGGGCCGCCGCCAAGCCTGCCTGCCGACATCACCCCCCGCCCCGCACCCGCACCGACACGCACTCACCTGAATGTGATTTCGGATTCGCTCGTTTCCTGAGCCATCCAGTGGAAGACGGCCTCCCCGACGGCGAGCGCCCCGGCGCCGCCCCCGGCACCCGCCCCCTGCGCGGCCGCCACCGTGGGCCCCGTCCGGCAGGGCCCCGACGAGTACGAGCCTAGCCACGAGCCCGTCGACGCCCACAAGGAGAAGTCGTGGACGGCGGCGAGCGGGGCCTGGACCCACACTGGAACAGAGAGAATACAGCACAGCGGTTAGTGAGGGCAGCGCGGAGACCGGGCCGGGGGAGTCGAGGACCGCAAGGGCCTCCAGGGGCACCTCCAGGGCCACCTCGATAGGGCCACCTCCAGGGACACCTCCAGGGACACTTCCAGGGCCACCTCCAGGGCCACCTCCAGGGCCCGTCCGCCGACGGAGAAGACCACTTAGATTCGAAAGAAACCAAGCCCGGCGGCGGCGGCAGGGTGTGGGGCTGGTGTGGGACTGCGGCCGTCCGGCCCGGCCCCCCTGTTTCCGCCGCCGGCCAGAGTCATTCGTCAACGCCAAGCCGCGCAGCCAGCGCCGCGCCGCGCCAAGACGGTGGGAGGAGACTTTCGAGTCCTCCGGCCGTCCGGCCGATCCGATGCCGCGCGCAGGCCATTCATCATAGCCGCCGCCGCTCGGGGTGAAATTGAAAGGAATAAGCTGCACTTAGACAAACGGGTGTCCGGCCGGCGTGGTCACGCGGACGCCATCGGCGACGGCAGCGGGGCACAGCGGCCGTGCTACGGAGGGCCCTGATGGTCTTATGGACCGGGCCGCTGCCCGCCTCCTTCCGGCCCCGCCGCTGCCGCCGCCACTCTGCTGGAGCGGGCGGGGCTCGGAGGCGCTCAAGAGCTGCTAAATCTTTCATACGAAACACGACTCCGGGTTTGGTGAGGTGGGGCGCGCTGTGCCGGGCGAGGGGCCATGAGAAAAACGCCCGCCATGCAGAGCAGAACAAGGGCGCGCCCACAATGCATCCTCGTTTTACGACGCGAAAGTGTCCATTTTTTGTTGTTGTTGTTGTTGATGTTGGTGGTGTGCGGCACCATAGACTCGCTCTACTGCCTTGCTGCCGCCGCCCCCCGCTGCTGTCATCCTTGGCACGATGAAAATTTGAGGGTGGTTTTGTGGGTTGTTTCTGGTGGCGGGGGCCCCCGCGGGGCGGCCACGGCCCGCTCTGTCCGCCCGTGTCACGCTTTTGGCCCGCACAAAGATTTGGACGTGTTCCCGCTGGCCTCCGGAGATCAATAGTTTCCGGACCAAGCAGAAGCTGTGCCGCGGGGCGGACCGCCGCGGACCGGGCGGCTGCAGTATTTACAGCCCGGCTGCGGGGCTGCGGCGGCAGCAGCGTCCCACTGGTATCACGGCCGCTGCCTCCTCAAGACGGGGCGACAAAATAAATATATGAGAGGCATCTCTGCCAAACTCGGCTCGCGGCGCGAAATTCAAATATGTATCCGAGCCCGGACGGCTATTGGACGTGCGCCTGACGCGGATGCGGCGGCGGGGGCGCCTTCGGAGTTGACACGTCCGCATCGGATCATCCGTCTCTGCCCGACGTCAAGCGCGGTTAATAAACCGTTCCCAGGTCGGCATCCCCTCTCGCCGTGCCGGCGCTGAAAATACGCGCGCGCGCACACACACACAGACCCACACCACTAACAGAGACAGCACCCCGCGGGCGGTTCTCGATAAATCGAATTCGAAAGAGCCGGCCAGCCCTCCCACTCGGGCCCGTTCCAGAGGTGCTCTCTACACGCCTGGCAGCGCCGGGCCGCGCGCAGCCTGGTCTGGTCCACTTCCGCGGACCGCGCGAGCTCTGTGGGGGGCGGGCGATCCCGCTCGGGCAGCGGCAGCGACGCGGGGGGTCGCGGACCCGGGGGACCCGCGGCGTCCGCCAGGCGCCAGGTGCGCGGGGCGGCGGTGCTCAAGCCCGCGGCACATGCGGCTCCCGCCGCGCGGCGCCCCCCCAGAGGCGATTAGGGTGCTCGCGGCGCTGCTCAGAGCTGCAGACTCTAATTTACTCAAAGTGGGTCAAGTTCAGTCGAGCGTGTGTAAGGGGGTGTGGCGTCGTCGTCGCGAAGCCGCGAGGCCACACACACACACACACAAATGTGAGTGTGTGTGTGCTCCAGACACTCCGCGGGGGGCCATATAACGAACCCATATATCTTGCACATGTTTCGCGCTCTCTGTTCATCTCCTCGTCGGATGCGGCGCTGCACTGTTGGTGATTAAGGCGGCGCTGCTGCTGCTGCTGCCGTTGCCGCCACTGCGCCGCCGCCGCTGCTCGTGGGCCAAGGCCATGAAGACGCCGCGTCACGTCGCATCACAACACGGAACGCCGCAGCGCAGCACTCGGTCGCGGCGCGGGCGGAGTGATCCAGCCCGGGCCGCTCTGCAGGCCCGGCAGGGCCGGCAGGCCCCGCCGTGGCCGCCTGGAGGCGCGGGAGCACCGCACCGCGCCGCACCTGCCTTTCCCTCCCCAAGTTTTAAATGAAATAACGACCGAGGTCCGCGCGCGCGACGGTTTTAATTAAATTTACCTGCCCCGCCGCCCGGCCCCCTCGCCCCGCCGCCTTCACGGCCTCCTCCCCCCCCCCCCCTCGTGCGGTCCGACACGGCGGCCGCGCGGACGCCGCCGACCCAGCGACACACCGCGAGGAATCATGCCGCTTCTTTTTTTTACGACCCGCTTGCCTTGTTAACGACGCGGATTGCTGGAAGGCGGTGGGAAGGCCGCCGTAGGTAGCTGAACCCGCGTCCGCGCCCCGCCGCCGCGGAGCCGTCTCCGGGTCAGCCGGCCCCCGGCTCCCTGGGCGACCCCGGCATCCGAATGTACGGTCTTAATATGCGCCGCGGCGGCGGCATGTTGAACGGGTGACCTGGGACTCTGGCGGGGCCCGGCCTCTGGGAGCTTCTGGGGGACCCCGGCCGGGGCCCGAGCCAAGGGGGGCTCATGTGACGGACGGCGTGAGTGGGTGGGGGGGGGGGGAGTTATCACAATCAATAGCAGCATAATCAGGGGCCAGTGGGGAGGGGGTGGGGGCTCAGATAAGCTAACGACTGCCCAGGGGGCGGGGGTGGGGGAGGTGAGTGGCAGAGAGGGAAAAGGCGGCGAAGGTAGGGGAGGAGAGAGACCGAGAGAGAGAGAGAGTGAGAGAGAGATCGGCGGGGGTGGCTTGTGGCGAGACAGTCTACCGTCATGACGGAGAGCAAAGAGGCGCCGTCCATGAGGGGGGGGGGCAGTGCGACAGGGATGGCACGACGTGGGTCGTCTCCTCTGGCAGTCGCGGCCCAGCAGCGCAGCAGCGCCACGGAGGAGGAGGCGGGTCGAGCCAAATGGATTGGAAGAACATATACGATACGAAAGAGGCGGTGCGCGGCGGGGCGCGGCGGGGCGCGGCCGGTATGTCCTTATCTGCAGAAACGGGCCGCCTCTTCTGGACCTATTGTGTCCGGCTGGCTGCTGCAGAGAGAGAGAGAGGGGGGGGGGGGTTGGCAGGAGCGTGCGAGCGTGCCGGAGGAGCCGCCGGCCGCGGAGTGGATTACAGAACATGCGGCCTCCGCGAATGTCGGCCAGGGTCAGGCCAAGAAGCAACAAGGTAGCCGGGCAGCAGAGCCCAGAGAGGTGGAGGGCCATCATGCTCACGAGCGACCTCCCCCCCTATTCCTCCTCCCCGCCCCCACCCCTCACCGGTCCAGCGCCCCTCCGGGGCCGCGAGGTGAGGCTGCTGCTGGAGTCCCTGGCTGGACTGTGTGCCCGGCGCGCTGCGCGCTCAGCGCCGACGATGTGTTTCCCCAGCCAATCAGCATCGAATACACACACACACACACACACACACACACACACACACACACACACACATACACGCGCGCGCGTCGGGGGCGATCCGAAGGCGTAATGGACGGGAATTGCGCGAGTCACCTGTACGGCGGCGAGGCGAGCCCCCCACCCGCCCCCTCAGCCACAGCAGCAGATAGCGGACCACAACGTTTACGGTGTGCAAACACCTCCGCTCGGCGCTGCGCCGCGTGGTGTGCTGCGAGGGCCCGGCGGCTCCGGCGGCCCCGGCCGGCTCCGGTATGTCGGGCCGAGGTGTGCCGACGCCCGTGGCCACACGGGTGTTCTGCCCGGCCCGGTGAGGCGCGTAGAGCCAGTCCCACGTCGTTCTCAACATCAAGGGAAGTTCGAATTAAAAAGAGAAAGACAGTATCATATTGGGGCTACTCGCTCACCCTAGCGTACTGAGCCCAATAGCCACTTTCTCCCCCGGCACCGTTTTCGTATAAAAGTGCGATCCGCGCGAAAGTCAACTTCACAACTTCGAACGTCTCCCCCCCCCCCCCCCCGCTGCGTCGTCCACCGTCGTGTAAAATCCCGTTCACTTTCACAAACGATTAACCAACCTCTCTCCCCGCCGTCGGGGCCGAGTCGAGCCAAGGGGGCTCCCTCACGGCCCATTACGGGGGTGAGCCCACGGCCGCCTGCAGCCGGGCGGGGCGGGGCGGGGCGGGGCGACTGCCCTCAGCGCGCCGTCAGTGCTGCCCTGCCAGCGCCAAGCCGTAGTGACTTTCAGGGGAGTGAGAAATATTCTTGGGTAAAAATAAATTCCACGGGGCGCAAATTTTGGAGTCTAGTGATCAAAAAATCAGACGCCTTAAATGAAAAGGGACGTTCTGGGTCCAAAACGATTTTTCTGCTGAGTTTTCTTTCTCTCGTGCATCGGAACGGTTTTTTTTTTGTTGGAGAAATCAACATCTGGCTGCGACTACCGGTCTGATTTTCTCCGAGTTTCTGTCCCGGATCCCTCTCGATGTCCACCGGCGGGAACGGGAGCGCGCGTCAGACCGTAAGACACTGGAGCCCGAACGGTCTTCGGCCGCGACACGGCGCCTCAATGGAAATGGGATTGGCCGCCTCCCCTCCGCACGCCTCTGGCTGCTCTGGCCGCTGGGCCGCCTCAGAGGCACGGCTGGAGGGAGCGGCCGGGCGCCGCGCGGACCCCCCGCGACCAGCTCCGAGGCACTCCGGGGCGCTCCGGGGCCGGCGCGGAGGCCGGATGCTGCCAGATCCGAGTGAGTGATAAATCCTGTTTTGGCCGGGAGCAGCCGGCGAGAGATTATCTTCCAATTAGTTCGCTTCCATCCCGGCTTCGATCACGCCGCCCCCACCCCGCGGGCCGGAGGGGACTTTATACCGTCTGAGAGCGGCGGCGGCGGCGGCGCCCGGAGGCGCCCGGCGGGGACCCCGGCAGCGCCGCCGTCACGTCAGCCCAGGCAAATGAGAAGACGGCGGCGCCGTTTGGCGACAAACATGCGCGAGACGTGCCCTATCTCGCTGTGCGATCGGCGGGGCCCGGCGGGGCTGGAGAGTTGGGGGGGGGGGGGGGCTTCGAAGGGCACGCGCCTCTGTGTGCGGTGGCCGCTGCACGGCACGCCGCTGCCAGCCCTGCGCCCTGCACGGGGTGGTCACGGCCGCCAGGCGCTCTGTATCTCCACGGTCATCGCTGCGGCCCGCGCGGCCCCCGGGCCCTCACCTGAGCCGGGCGGCCGGCGGCGGCAATCGATGCCGGCAGCCCCCTCGGCCACGGCAGCGGCACGCCGCGCGCACGTACCGCGCACGCCGGCCACGGCCACGCGGGGCACGCGCGCGCCTCGCGGGTGGCCGCCGACCCGGGAAGGACCGCGCGCGCCGCGTGCCACTTTGTCAAACTTGTAGTCGAAACAAGCGGGCGTGTCCGGGGGAGGGGGGGGGGGGCGACAGCGCCGGGCAGCGCCGGGTCCGTGCATGCGCTAAGGCGCCGGCCGGCAGGGGGCCGCCGCCCCGCCGGCACCGCCCGGTCCGGGCCGCGGCACAAGCAGGAGAACCCTCCACACTTAAGATGAATGGTAGCATTCAGACCGGGCCGCGACATGGTGGCGCCTTTCTATCGATTCCCCCCGGCGCCACGCCCCGCCACGCCTCACCTCGCGGCGCCCCCGCCCTGCCGCCGCCCTGCCGCCCGCCCACCCGGCCTGCATCGGCCCTGGCCTTGCCTTGCCTCGGTGGGCGCGCGGCGCGGCGCCGCCTGGCGTGTCGCGTCGCCGTACTAGCGGCGCCCCAGCGCCCGGCCTACGGCGGCGGCCTGCGGCCCGGCCCGGGGACCCGCAGACAAAGGAGCCCGAAGGGACGCGAAGGGGCCCGACGGGCCGTGGCTAGTTCTATGGCCCCGGCTAGCAGGCCCGGATCTGGGTCGACTTAGTTTTGGCAACGTTGGGTACGCGGGCGCCGGCACCGAAGGCCGGCGTCAACTCTCGTCTGTCTCTGCCAATTTGCCGTTCTCTCTCTCTCTCTCTCTCTCTCTCTCTGATTCACGTTCATAGGTAATAAAATCACGGGAAAGGGAGGCGTCGCGTGCGCCGCCACAGAGCGCCTGCAACTCGGGCTCGTGCAGCGCATGGGTGTCGTGCGGGCTGGCCTACCCCGAGGTTCGCAGGCGCTCCCAGCGCCGTGCCCGGGAGTCCTGCGGGTTAAGGGAGCTAGGTGGCTCTCATCGGAGCGGGTCGGCGGCGGGGTGGCCGGCACCCCGCTCCGACCCCCCGGCCTCCGACCCGCCCGTCCCTCTGTGTGGCATTCCAGTGTCTGCGGCCGCAGCGCGCAGAGTGGCGAAGTGGTCCGCGGAGGGCCACACGGGGGCCCTGGCGGCGCCGCTGCCGCCGCTACGGCCTCCCGAAGAGCCCCCGGGGCCCCGCCGGCGGCAGGCAGCGCCGCGGGCCCGCCACCCATAGTGACATGGGGCCTTTGTGGAGGCCCATTGTTGTCTATCACTGGCATCGGGGGAGGAGGCCCGGGCCGGCCCGGGACGGGTCGCCGACCGGGATGAGGGCGTGCATGTGCAGCCCCAGAGCGCCTCACCGCCCCCGACACTGGCAACGCGAGTGGCCCCGCACAATGGCCGTGGAGAGGGCACCGATTCACACTGCAAACTCTCAGCACGGCTGAGCCACGCGCCAACGCGAGGTCTCGTCGGCAAAATAAATCCGAACTGAAATATAACAAAAACAAAATGGCCAGAAGACGACCAACAGCTTACAAGACAGGTGCATCAGAAGAGGCGAGGGAGAGTTTCAAGTAAAAAGTTGTAACGTATTTCAGAAAATTTCAGAAACGTTTTCGAACTTTGAATATTTTTTGGAGAAAGAAACTCATGTGAGAGGTGCGCATTGTCACAGCTCCTCCCTCCCATCCCATCCCATCCCTAGACCTTTCAGCGAAGTGTTGAGACTACTCCTGGTGTATCGGGGAGTGCCTCTTGGCGTCCTCATTAGAATGGCGAGGTGGCGGGACTCGCGGCTCTCGGTGCGCGGAGTCTCCCCCCACCCCCACCCCCCACCCCCACCCCCCACCCCGTCCCGGCCACTCCACACGCGACCTCCCCCCACTCCCATCTTATCGGGCCATCCTGCTAAAAGCTCATATGGGGGCCCTTGGAGGGACCCTCGGTGGGGCCCTTGGATGGGCCCTTTCGGAGGAGGAGGAGGAGGCGTCCGCACGGGGAGCGTCCGCCGGCGCGCGCGGTGAACTTTGGCGATGACCTTGTCCTTCGGGAGGGGTACGCCGGGCCGCGCCGGGCCGCGTGCCCGCCGTGCGTGAGTGAAGGGGGTTAGAGTAAGTGGTGCTGGAGACGACGCAACAGGCAGATAACGCACAAAACGTTCCAAAGTGTGGCGCGTCGGGCAGCGCCGCCGCGGAGGAGAGAAAAAAAACGCGCAAGGGACCTCACGCTGGACTGGAATATATGCGACGCTTTCCTTGATCATGTTTTCGGCTTTCCGAGAGAAAAGGGGGAGGGCGATGATGGGTAGGAGTGCCTTGTGGCCTTCACTTTTTCTGTAGGGGGGTGGGGGTGGGGTTGTGGCTCATGTAGGGTGACAGTACTTCTTTGCCAAGAACCGCCTCCTGTTTCCGTTGTTAGGAGCCGTTGTTGATCTTCTCACTTCCGGAAGAAAAATCCCGCCTCGAAAGCACCACTTTGTTTACCTTGATTTAGCGTACGCGTTAGCTCTGGCCGGGTTATTTAATCCGCGGGGGGTTCGTGCGCGCAGCTTCATCCTCCATAGCGAAAGGGTACAATGCGGCTGTGAATGCGGGAGTGGAATGTGTAAGGCAGGCAGCGGGATGGCTATGCCGCTTTGGGAGAGAGCGAGAGTGTGAGAGGGAGGGAGAGAGAGAGACGAAGACAGAGAGAGAGAGAGAGAGAGAGAGAGAGAGAGAGGGGGAGGGAGGAGGGGTTCTAGGCGTTGGGGTTTAACAGCACACGGCTCATATAGCGCATTGCAGGCATTTGTACACCGTCTAAACCCCCCGTAGTCGCAGCTTGTGTGTATACTGCGCAAAAATGCTGCGGAGCGTGACGTCAGCTACCGCAGCGCCGTGCCCAAGTGCCCGGGCGTGGCCGGGCGTGCCCCCGTCCGCCCCACACACAGCGGCGGCCAGTAGGCGGCGATCTGCTGTCCTTCTCGTACGCCAAACAAACAGCACAGCGGGAGGCGATGCGGTGTCCTTGTCGCTCGCTGCAGATAAATGAAAATCCCGTGGTGCGCGCAGCCGGCCACTCTGCTACATTGTACACACAGCGGGGAGCCCGCGCCGCATGCAGCCGTGCGGCCCCGAGGCGAGGCGAAAGGGCGGCTGCGGCTGCGGCTCCGCACAAGATATTGTGTATTAATTTTTTACGGGACGGCAGCGGCCTTCGGAGGGCTGTGCCGGGGGGGGGGGGGGGGGGCTAGGCGGCCAGACACCAGCCCAGAGCAGACCGCACAGCGCGGCCACATCGGCGGGGGCGACGCGGCGAGGGACGCGGGGGCGGGTCCGAACGTCCTCACGGCCCCACCACTGCCCCAGTCTCTCGCTGTCGTACTCAGCGCTACGTACCCACTGTCCAAGAGTGCACAAGTCAACGCGAGATTTTTTTAAAATTATTTTTTTTTGAAAGTACCAGATTGGGTTGCAGTTTTGAGCGGTGGGGCTCGAGAAATAACATGAGGTCTAGCTCGGCCCTGCTGGGCGCAGGTCCCCTGCTGTGTGTCCCCGCCCCGCTGCCCCCCGCGGGCCGGGCTTTAGGTGGGGGAGTCTGCCACTGTCTGCCACTGTCTGCCGCCGGCCGGGCCGCCGGGCGTTTCTCATCATTAGGGCCCTTGTCATGCCGCGGCGCCACTTTATCCGAGCCGGCGAGACAAAATCCCCATCAGGCTGGGCTGGGCTCCGGCGGCCGCAGGGCGGCGGGGCGGCGGGGGCGGCGGGGGCCTCGACCGGGCCCCTCACGGGGATGACTGGCTGGCTAACGAGCCCCGCTCGAGAGCGGGGCCCGGCCAGCAGCGGCCAGCAGCGGCCAGCCCGCCCGATTTATATCGCAACACAAACAACCTTCGGCGACAGAGAGAGGCTGTCCGGCTGCTCGCCCCCCCCCCCCCCCCCCCCCCTCCCCGGACCATACAGCCCGTCTCGGTACCGGCGCACGCAGTGCAGCGTTCGAGGCGGGCAGATCCGCCATCAATTAGAGTAAGCCACTCACTAATCAGCCCCCCCCCTCCACCGGTGCCACCGAGACACCACCACCGCAGCCGCAGCCAGCCTCCCATTTGGGCGATTGCTTCGGGAGTTCGGCCATTAACGGGTCATGTTCCACCTTTTGCCCTCAAATCAATCAGTATAGAGCGGCGCCGGCGCTGGCGGGGACGCCGCGCGGGGGAGGGGGAGGGCGACGATAAAAAATACAAAGGGTGTAAAAGATGGGCGCTCGGGAGGCGTGCTTGGGGAGGGAGGGAATCGTGGAGCCAAAAGCACGCTATCAGCTGATTGGGATTTGGTATTCGGGAGCTGGTTCCGCAGGGAGCGGCGCGCGGCGGGGTTCAGAGAGGTGCATTAATGCCCCACTGCTTCTGGAGATGAAACAATGCAAAGTGGATATTTCCGTGAGGTATGCTGTGTCTCGGTCCTGACCTAGTTACGGCGATTTCACGAAACGATAACCACTGCTTGTTGGTGAGCATAACTGTCACCTCACAAAGAATGGTCGAGTTGCCACAAATATAACGGTGTAGTGTGTAGCACCCGCGACAGGTACCTTCGAGCGTGTGTTTCAGACGGTGTCTCCGAGGAGACGACGGTCTCCCACAGCGACGCGGCACTTGTTGTGCATGCCAGACGCGGGCGCGCGCTGAGGAACGGCCACCACGTACATGCGGCGTTAGAACCGCCTAGCCTCCTCGGGCCCAGCAGGCGCGGGCACGAGGGTACCTGGGCCACCTGGGCTGAGGCAGATTACGGGACAGCGTCCGGGTTATCCCGCCGCCCGCCAGGGGCGCCACTGACAAGGGGATATGCCCCGAGGTGTCGGACCCGGAATTCGATGAAACCCTACGAGCCGGGAGGCCGACTCTCTCCACCGCTCCGTGGCGTCCCACTGCTGGCCGGGCTGGCGGCTAACTGGCAGACGTTCACGCGTCGCTGCGTGCCCGCCCGCCTCCATCCCTCCGCACCGCCCCGCCCGCAGCTGCCGCAGCTGCCGCAGCTGCCGCAGCTCCCGGAGCCCTCCTCTCGCTGCTCGGCAGTGCCCACAGTGGCAGAGCGGCCTCCTCGCCGCCCCGTTTCTTTAGCCGCAAATGACGAGGCTGCGACAATGGCTGCTGGTAATTGCGGTGGTTCCACGCTGCGGGGCGCTGCGGGGCGCTGCGGGGCCGCACTGCACAGCGCGTTAGTAAATCCCGCCCCGCTGTGGCCGTGAATGACATTAGCGCCGCTCGCGGACAGACATCGAGGCGTGTTCCATTATTATTGCCCAGTCCATGTTATCCCGCCGCATGCTGTGTCCTTTTTTCATTATTTTTTAAATTTTAATTTCAGTCTGCTTGCCTTTTGTTTTTCCGCCTCCGCACACGCTTTCCTTATAGTATCTCTCTCTCTCCCTCTCTCTCTGTCTCTCTCTCGCTCGCTCACTCGCTCTCTGTGCGAGAAGGCTCTTCCATCTACAGAGACGCCTCTTTTCTCCGCATCGTATTTTTTCTACCCGCTCCGCGCAGCGGCCGCGCGCACCCGCGCCCGCACGCACCAGGGAACAGCCTGAATGTTGTGGCAAGTTACTGGATGACAAGGGTATCGCCTGCTGACGCCGCCGCGAGGCCCCGCGCTCACCCACTTCACTCCCCCGCTTTTCAACAAACACCCGACTAGTAGACGGATATTAAGCAAATGGAAACTCTTTCGCGACCCGAGTGCCCATCTACATTCCTGAACAGACCTCTCCTCCCCCGCCAGAGGGGCTGCATCCCGATCGGCGGCGAGCTGCTTGTTGAGGTTATCGGGGTGGGTAGGTTGGCGACCCCGAGGCCCGAGGGTGGCTGTCGCGGCCCCGCCCGCCGGAGGCAGCAGCCAGGCAGCGGAACCCCCACGGGGGCCCACGGGGGGCCCGGGGGGCTCGTGAAGGCCGGCGGCGGCGGACGACGGGGGGTTATTTCTCGGCTCGGCATCTGGCAGCCAATCCTTTCATCACTGGGAGAGAAATGTGCGTGATTCCCGAACGTGCGGCTGCGCTGGGCCTTTGCGAGCCCGCCGTGCGGCGCGCGGTGCGGTTCCTGAGGAACGGGCCACGCCTCCCATGCCATCGATTTGAAAAATAAAAATATCAGTGGAAGTTGAGGCAGGGTCGCCACGCGCCGCGTCGTTGACCCCCCCCCCCCCCCCCCTCCCCCTCTCCCCTCCCCCTCCCCATGCCAAATCATGGCTGGTTGTTTGCCAGACTGCTGCTATACAACTGCGGAATGACGTACAGTCGTTTTTTCCCCCTTCCTTTTCTTTTTCTTTATTTTTTACGGTGTGTGGCGTCGTGGTCGTTAAGCGCGGATGGATACCGCATCACCCCGTTGTGCCCCGCTGATGGCTCGGCGGCAGCGCCGGGGCTTCGGAGCATCGCACTGAGAAATTGCTTTCCGATCGAAATGGATCCCATCCCGTCAGCCCCTCCGGCACCACCGGGCCCCTCCGCGCGCCCGCTGAGCCCGGGGGCGTGGCTGCGGCGGGCAACGCTCCGACGGCTACCTGGAGGACGCCGCGGAGGCCGGGGTTAGCGAGGCGTGACCGCGCGGCCCCGGCTGCTCTGCTCGCCACGACGGCTCGGCGGCGGCGGCGGCGCGGCGCCCAGGTCTACGCCCGCCCCGACACTCTTCCCTCCCCGTGCCGCCCTGCATAACGGCATAGCTTGGCGTGGCGGCGGCCGGAGTCTCACCTGGCGTGGTACAGTACGCCGCCGACGCCCCCGGAGACCCTCCCCCCCCCCTCAAGGTCCCGGGAGGTGTGTGGCCGCCGCCGGGGGGTCGTTTTCTGACGCCGAGGCCAACACGTCCAACACACACACACACGCACACACACACGCGTCTGTCGGTGTCGGCGGCAAAGTTGGTCCCAGGCGGAAGCGAGGCGGCGCCAGGCGGGCGGCGCGGCGCGCGGCACGGGGTGGCCACTGCCCCGGGGGCCCGGGGCCCGGGAGTGCAGGTCCCCGCCGGACTCGTCAGGTGCGATGAGTTACAGTTACACCACCTGCCCCCGGCCGCGGCCGGCGCCGGCCTCACTGCCGCGGCGACGGCCCGCTCAGGATAATTGAGCAAGGTGTCGCCGCTTTCCTACCCAAGTCCGCGGGGGGTGCGGGGCCGGCGCTCTCCATCGCCATGTCGAGAGGAGGGGTGGGAAGGGGGGGGGGGAGAAATATGGGACGTTCGGAACTTGACTTCCAAGTTAGAGTAGATACGGGTCGGCGTCCTGAATCGCTCCAGCTCTCCGGCCCGGCGCCCGCGTGGCCCGGCCCGGCTGGGCTCTGCGGCCGCGCTCCGCTCCCCAGCCCCACACACAGTGTAAGTAGTATAGGCGAGCGATCAAAACAAGATTACGGTATTTTGCAACAAACACGGCGCGGCCGGGCGCAGCCAGACAGCCCGGAGCGGTGGCGCCACGGAGGGGGAGCGGGAATATGTGGGTCACGGAAGATGCATGGCCGAACTCCAATGCCGGCCCGGCAGCCCCGGCCTTTTAGGCCCGGCGGGCGCCGCCCCCACGCACCCCGACCTCGGGGCCGGCGGCTGCCGGCGGCTACTGGCGCCGCTGGCGCTGCGGACCCGATTGATTTGGCAATAACAGCGGCCCTAAGAAGAATAATTGTCCCCCCGGCGTCGTCGCAGCGTTCGGAGACGACCCAATCATACGCCGGAAACCATCGGGAACGTAATGAACTGGGGGGAGGGAGGGGGCATCGGAGGCCATCACAGCGGCCGGGTCTCGCCGCCGGCCGCCGGCTCCGCCCCGCGTCGGGGTGCTGACCCAAGCATTGCGAGACCCGCCGGAAGGCAAAAGCCTCCAGCTCCGGCGGAGGTGGTCCCCGTGAGCCGCAACGCCCGAGGTGCTCCGCACAACGCACACCTCTGTCGGCCCCCGGACCCCCCGGGGAGGCAGCAGGCATCGGGGGCTCCGGTGTGAAAGGCGCCGTTTACACCCCCCTAAAAGTGTACCCCGCGGTACACCATCCCTAGGGGCCATGCCGTTAGCTGACAGATAAGCGATAATTCGGGTCTACAAAAATGGAGATTAAGAAGTAAGGACTAAAGTGCTGACTCTTGAGTTCAAGAAGCCCCCGAGTCTGTTGGTGGCGGGTACATGGGCCTTAGGGATAGTTTACCCCCGGGGGGTACATGTCCCACAGGGATGGTGTACCCCCAGGTCGGTTGGTGGGGGGTACACGGCCCCTAGGGATGGTGTACCGGGGGGCACCCCGGGGGCATGCCATCACTGCCACACCTGGCTATATTTTCCCTGAGCTCTCGACGGAAATTACTTTCTGAGCCGGACGAGGTCGGAGAGGTCAGGCGGGAGGCACCTGTCGGGGCGGGGCGAGGCGGGGCACTAATCGCGTCGGGAGCGCGGCGACAAGCAAAAAGATACGGGCCGTTGTGGTCTAGCAGCAGCAGCAGCAGGCCATGACCCCCGCCTCGGGGCCGCCGCGGGGGCCACTCCCTAACGCTCCGGCTGCCGATTGACTTGGAGTGCACCAGTCACATGCATTTCAATGATGCATGTCGCCTCCGCCTCCGTGCCTCGTGTTGGGTTTGTGACGTGTCCGTGTCGGGTCCCTGTCGGGTCCGTGTCGGGTCTGTGTTGCGCCCGTGTCGTTGGGGTCATGCACCGATCGATACCCCGGCCAGCAGACCCATCCGCCGCGTCCAACCCGTCCGCGCGGCCCGAGCCCGAGAGTCGCCGTAGAACTGACTGGGGCAAAGCGGAGGCCGCAAGGGCGGCCGTCCGCCTCCGAAACCCTTGGGAAACTCGGACCTCTCTCTCGCCGCCCGGCGGCGCTGGCCGCGGGCGTGAGAGAGACGGTGCTCGCGGGTGGTTCGGACCCGGCCCGTCCCTTTGTGCGGGGGTCGACAGAGACGCGGCGCGGCGCGGCGCGGCCAGCCCACCTCGTCAAAAGGGCTCGAACGACGACGGGATGCCAATGTTTGTCCGGACAAACAGTCACCGATCGATTCGCCCCGGCTCTGTCTGTCTCCGTGAGAACCGGAGCCGCCGGCCGCAGCGGTGTCACTACTGTCGGCCGCCGCCGGCCGCCGCAACACAGCGGCGGAGAACCTCGCCCCCCGCCGGCTGGGAGGCAATACGGTGCGCCGCAGTGCAGCCGTGCCGTGCGGGCTGCCCACCCCGGGCACCGCAGGCGCTGCTCTCACCGCACGGAGGCGGAGGAGGAGGGGGAGGAGGAGGAGGAGGAGGAGGGGGAGGAGGAGGAGGAGGAGGAGGAGGAGGAGGAGGAGGAGGAGGAGGAGGAGGAGGAGGAGGAGGAGGAGGAGGAGGAGGAGGAGGAGGAGGAGGTATCCTCGGCGCCGCGGGCTTTGGCTGGCACCCCGCTGCAGTAGTCACGTAGAATATGGGGAGGCAGCGATCAGGGATCAGAGGACGGGGACAGGCGGCGGCGGCGGTGGCGGCGGTGGCAGCGGCCTCCTCCAGACTCCAGATAGCGGCTTGGTCTTCACGCGAGGCCGGAGGCTCCACCAGAAGCGCCGGCCGTGTGCGCCCCGCGCAGCAGCGTCCGCTGCATAGAAAGCGGCTGCTGAGGACAACCTGGGGGGCCCTGGGGGGCCGCGGGGGCGGTGGGCACACCGAGGCTGCGCAGCGCAGGCCGAGAAGTGCAGCGCTGCAGCAGCGGCCATCACCAAACCTGTCGCTCGGCAACTTCCTTTTCTCTCTCATCTCTCTCTACTTCCTACCCCCCCCCCCCTCTTCCTACCAGTGGACGTATTGAACTGTCCAAAGGGAGAGGGAGGGGGGGGGGGAGGAATAGAGGAAAAATTGGGAAAAAGGAGAAGAGCAGAGACGGGTGCGCCGTTGCGGCGCGCCGTTGCGGCTGGCACGCGGCGGTTGACTCCGCTGCCGCAGCTGCCGCAGCTGCCGGCCCTCCTGCCGGGCTCTGCCAACTCTGCGTGCTCCGGCCAGGCCCGGGGCGTATCTCAGGTGGGTCCCTGCGCGCCCGCTGATGTGTTGCTTTGCCAAGCTAGCGCTCTCTTGGCAGCAGCGCGGGGCGTGCCGGGGCACACCACTGTGCCCGTCCGTCGAAAGAATGGAAGAAGCGAAGGATAGATAGATAAGTCCTAAAAACTTCTAATAAACACATTTTATTCTGAAAAATTCTGTTTTTTTTTCCTGCGAATATATTTGAAAATTTCGGGACTAAATGCGCACTCGTCAGTCAATCCCTGCAAGCTGTTTCGGGAACGTGAAAAAGGCGCAGAACATGCCGTTTTCTCTCCGAGGACGAGTAGGGCGCCGCCGGCCGCGCAGCCGATACTATCGCCGCAGCGGCGGCCCTCCCCACGGCGGCCCACGACGGCGGCCCCCGGCGGCTCGCAGCGGCCGCCACTCAAATGTCGCAGCCAATTTCGCATGCCTGCGGCAAAGGTCAAGCGGGTGCCTTCCGTCCGCCGCCGCCCCACGGCCCCACGGCCCCACGGCCCCTGGCGCCCGCTGTGTGTCCGCCGGGACACGGCAGGCGACACCGACGGCGCGGCCGGGCGGCGCCCAGTGCGTGGCCGCCGCGGCGGCAGCCCCCCGACGAAAGCTGACCGCCAAGTGTGGCCGCTGTGCAGCAGGTCTGCGGCAGCGGCGAGTGCGACAGAGATAGACCGCAGGACGCCGGGGGACACCTGGCATGGCGTCTCTTTTGCACTGCCGCAGTCAAATGGGGTATCCTGTATCTCTCTCTCTCTCTCTCTCTCTCTCTCGCACTTAGCGACACCGCCGCCCGCCGCCAGTACCGGTCTGCTTGCGGCGCGGCGCTGCCACTCGCGAAGGAGAGAAAAAGGTGAAAACGAGTGTGGCCGCGGGGCGCGCGGGGCCGCGAGGGTCCGCGCCACACGGTAGGGCGGGCAGGGCGAGGGCCGGGCCGTGCCGTGGGTACCCTTCGGTCCCTTCCGGGTCCCTGACAGTGCACCGATACGGCTTCTGCTGTTGCCAGAGCCACCCCCCCCCCCTCCTCCCCTCTCCCCGCCTGCAGCTCGTCTCGCGCCGCCTCTCCCAACGCCTGCGGAGGTGTGCATCCGGCCGGCGGCCAGGCGCGCAACGAAAACCCGAAGGAGCACGTCGCCCGCCACCCCCGCTGCACGGCCGCATAACGGCAGGCCACCGCCACACAACACCCCTCGAAGCCTGCTCACCAACTCAACGACAACTCTCACATTCTCTTTTGTACAATTTTCCTCAGTGCTCTTCCACGGTGAAATAACTATAAAAGTAAATTTGAAACCATTTCAAAAAAAAAAAGGGAAAAATCGATTTATTGAAGCGTTTTGCTGTTTGACAGTTCCGGTTTGTGTCAAACAATCGCCGAGCTGCTCTTCCTTCCCGCCATTCTTTTGTCTCCGCCCCTCCAGGTTTCGATTAGCACCCCCTCCCCGCTACTTCCTGCCCTCTCTGTTCCCCAGAGTAACATAAAGTTGAGATCAGCTTGATTTGACTTGGGGGGGGGGGGGCGGCGGATGCCAGAGTAAAACGGAATATTCGTTAGGGAAAGGCGTGGCTCGGCGTGGCTCCGCAGCCAGCGGGGAGGAAATCGCAAGCCGTTGCTCCCCCCTCCCCCCTCGCACACTTTCCTGCCCCCATTATCACCGGGCCAGAAAACAAAGCAATGTCTCGCGAGGGGTTCTTTCGGCACAGTGCCCCCGCCGCCCCCGCCGCCCCCGCCGGGGCCCCGGCCGGCACAGTGCCTCCCATTATTACACCGGTTTAATGAGTTTCCACTCGAAAGTTGGCGTCGGGACAGAGAGAAACAGGTCGGGGGTGCGGCGTGCGCCGCCAGCGGGGAGTGGTAAGGCGTTAATCAGTCGTCCGCGGCCACGCCTGACCTGGTGTTTGAGGCGGCTGCTGCTGTGACGCGAGGTCCGCTGTGGCTGAGGACTCGGGGAGCTTGGGGGTCTCGGGGAGGCTCTCTGGGACCGCTCCGCGCGCCATGAAGGCGAACGCGGATGCGGCAGACGAGGACATGCGCCACACGCACCGCTGCTTGCTGGTGGCAGCGCGCTGCGGGAGGCGAGGCGGGCGCTCGCACGGCGGCCAAGAACAAGCGCTTACGCTAAGCTGGGCGAAGAGCTATCCTCGTCAGCGGGCGGGACGCCCGCTGTGCCGGGGAGAGGCAAAATTGGAGTTTAAAGAAGCGACGTAAAACGCCGCCATGAATGTGGAAGCAGGACCGCAGCCGCCGGCGGCGGCAGGGGAGAGGGAGGGAGGGAGAGGGAGTGAGGGGGGGGGGGAGGAGGAGGATGAACCACGACGCGATTAGCGCGGCAAGGAGGAGAAGAGAGGCGGCCAGAGGCGGCTCCGAATGCAAAGCGGGCGCCAAGCGGGCGCCGAGCGGACACGAGGCGGACGCCAAGCCTGGAAGTGCACGATAAGATTGAATTTTCGGGGCGGCGTGTTCGGCGCGGTCGGCGGGGCGGCGGCGGCGGCGCCGTGGCCGCCTCCCCATTCTTTTGATCCGCGTTCGTGTTGTGCCCCAAAGTTATCCCCGCGTTCCGTTTAATTAAGGCCAGCCCGGCAACAACAACGGGAAATGCAGTATGTATAATAATTTGAAAAGGAACGTGAATAATCTGCTCGTGCACGGCCGCCCCCAAGCCCCCCCCCCCCCTTGCCTTTGTTTCACTTCTGCGGCGGGGCGCGTGTACCCGGCGTGTCGTGCGCGCCGTGCGTGCCGCGCAGACCCCCCGCGGACCCTCTGCCCCGCAACGCAGACCCCCCGCAAACCAAACAACGCCGCCGCACCGAAATCAACGGCAAACAAGACGCGCGGCCGGTCGGCTGGACCGCGCCAGCCGTCTCTGTCGCACTCAGGCGGCCGGTGCGCGCCGGCGGCTGACCTTCGGACTGGCGGGCACCGGCGGACAACGCCACCCTCCACCCGCCTCCTCTCGGCCCTGCCCCGGCCCTGGCTGCGGTGTCACCGTTTTCTCGACCGCGAAATTCGAATTTCAAAGAGATGGTGGTTCTGGCGGGGCGGCGTACGCGACGCGCACTGCTGGCTGAGCACAGGGCCTCCAGACGGCCTCCAGGCAGCTCCATGCGGCCTCCAGGCGGCCTCCAGGCAGCCTCCATGCGGCCTCCAGGCGGCCTCCAGGCAGCCTCCATGCGGCCTCCAGGTGGCCTCCAGCCAGCCTCCAGCCGTTCCGGCTGCTGTCGGGGGCCCTCGCGGCTACGGCGGCGGCCGCCCTGCCAGGTGAGGACGCCGCGCGGCGGCTGACCCCGCTCACCTTCTTGGCGCCGGTGCGGGTCTGCGCCTCCTCGGCGGCGGGGTCAGTGGACGCGGGGCCGAGGCGGGGCCCCGGCCAGAATAGGTATGAGGCAGCCGAGGCAGGACGGGCGGAGCTGGCAGCCACGGTGGAGAGAGGCTCTCTGCTGGCAGCGGGACCAAGGCGGGCGGCGGCGGCGGGTCTGCGACGACTTGGAGCACAGGCATAGACAGTGGAGAGGACAGGAGGAATTGACACGACGCCAGAGGCAAGGTGGGGTGCAGTGAGGGGCTGACGCGCTCCGGTGCATCAGGCTCGTCGACGCCCCCCCCCCCCCCCGCGCTGTCGTACTGTGACCCCGCGCTGTTCGCACCGCAGCTGCTGCGCCGCGCCTTTCCCCTTTTCAGATCCAGAGGAGCAAGCGACCGCATCACATTAAGGGTCTTGTTGTCGTGCGGCCCGCCGCCTCTCCGCCCTCCAGCTCCAGCCGGCTCCAGAGACTCCAGTCCCCCCCTTCTCCCCCCTGTCGAGCGCCTTTCTCTTTCTGGGGTGAAAGGATTTGACGGATTATCCGCCTGAGAGGAGGCGGACGGGACGGACGGGAACGTCAAACGTTTCGCCTGACCCACAGCGGGAGGGCGCTGGACGGACGCCCGTGTGTGCGTGCGTGCTTGTCTGCGTGTTTGCGCGTTGTGATCGGAAACGACTAGGGGACTCCTGTGTGTGTGTATGTGTGTGTGTGTGTGTGTGTGTGTGTGTGTGTGTGTCCGGGGCTGTCCACACCATCTCTCTGTCCACTCAACAAACAAGCTGTCGGATATTCACAAAATTGCGCCTCTACTCAGACGCGTATTGTTTCCTCATCAGGCTGGAGAGAGAGAGAGAGAGACAGAGAGAGGAGTGAGAGAGGGGGGGGGGGGGTAGCGATACTACGGATATGATGTACGCCACAGCCCGTATTTCCATATCTTTGATCGTACACAGGTGGCCGGGCCCCGTGCGCGTTTTTCTGCCCTTATGCATATTTAATTTCATGCAAATCTCCCGCTTCCCTTCGCATCCCCGCCCCTCTCAACAGCGCGGGACGGCCGTGTATTTTATCTATCGGCCCTCGCTGTGAACAAGCCTTGTGAACAAGCCCCTGGCCGATTAGAATGGACGATCCTGAATTTCAAAGGCGCGGCGGCGGCGGGATCTGAAAGGCACGTCATCCCGGCGCGAGGTCCATCTCGAGATGAGTTGCTGATGGGTCGGTATAAACCACCCGCGCGCCACACTTTGCAACCTTTTTTTTTTTGCCCAAAAAATTTCTTTGAAAATGTTGGAACTAGAAGCCCTATCAGTATCCGCTACACAGCCCGGCGAGATGCGAGGTGCTCGGGCGCGGCGAGCACAACCCCGACCCGCCCCGCTGGGTGCGGTACTGCGCGCGGTCTCTCTCTCTCTGTCTCTCTCTCTCTGTCTCTCTCTCTCTGTCTCTCTCTCTCTCTCTCTACTGCCCGCCGCCCCGCCCGCCGCGAGAGTGGGCGACCACGGACACCTCGCCGCCGAGCAATAATTTAATTACGGACACAAAAGGGCAGCGGGAGGGATCGCTTTGCGGAGCCTCTGCGCGCTGCGCTGCGCCGCGTCCTCTGGGCGGCGGCCGTCCGGGCCGTGCCGTCGCCGTCCGCGCCGTAATGATAATTTGAATTCAGCGAGAGCGGGGAGGCTCCGAGGGCCGTCCGTGACCCCCGGCGACCCCCGGCGGCCCCCGGCGGCCCCCGCTCGGACATGACAGCGGAACCTGGCGGAGGCCCTAGGCTCCGCAGTGGCTGCTGACGGGCCGGGGCTCACGTTCACGTCTGAGGCATTAGCCATGTCACTGCGCGTCAAAGGTCGGCGCCCGAGGCCCGGAGTCGCTGTGCCGCGGCCCGGCTCGGCGCACCTCTTGTGGGGCACCGCGACGCCCGCGCGCGCCGCGACACGGCGGCAGCCCGGTGCGCGCGCTGCGCCTGCGCCGTCACCGCCGCCGCCCACAAGCCGGCCAAGTCCCAGCAAAGTGCCAAAGCTTTGAGCCAGCTTTACCTAATTACGTGGGGGGCCGACACGGGGCCGCGTCCGGGGCGCCGCCTGGCGCCGTACTCCGGCGGACGCGAGTGCGACCGGAACGACGGCCCTCGCCGCGGACGCAGCCCCGGCAGCCGCGCGCCCGACCCCTCGACAGACGGTCCTGGCGGCCCCGCCGTGCGGCCGTGCGTGACGTGCCGACGAATGCGGCGGCGCACCTAGCGTCTCTGCCCCCCTCCTCACCCCCGGGACTTCTCCAGGGCTTCTCCAGCTCACCGTAGGCTGTTAACGCGCGCCTCGTCAGCCGCGGAAAGATTACGCGACCACCCAACCGACGGCCGCTTGTGTGCCACGCTGCAGTGGCTGCCGCGTGGGAGCGCCCGCCGAGTCGAGGGTAGGCCACGCGCCCGACACGGCTGCGAGGCGGGCCGCGCGGCGGGTGCACCTCCCACCTCCCAGGGGCCCGCGGCGGCGCCGCGCCGGCAGCAGCAAATGGTCCGCACTGAACCGCGAAGGAACCCGGAGCAGCCGCAGCGACAGACAGCACCCCGGCCAAGTGGTGCCAAGTGAAACTCGGCGGTGCGGCGGGCGGAGGCGGCGGGCGGAGGCGGCGGGCGGAGGCGCGCGGCCCGCCAGTAGATAGAGAGCTCCTCCCGCTCCACGCCTCGCCGGCACCCGCTGTCGGCACATCCACCCATCCGTCGGATCACATCAGAGGGGTATGCGCGGGTCTCCCCCCCCCCCCACCACCACCCTCTACCTCCCCACCGCCGCAACCCTTCCACGCGGCCATCCGAGCGCACTCCGCCCCTCAGCCCTGCGGGGCCCTGCTGGGCCGGGCCCCACGCGACCTCCGACCGCTGCTCGGCGCTGCTGTCCCTGCTCCCCCACTTTATGTGGCACAATAAAGGATTAAGCGCCCGTCTGGAGCGCGCCGCATTGAGCCCCGGAGCACACAGCCACCCTTTCCGCGCACCGCGCCCGGCGCCCGCCTCCGCACGGAGACGATGCTGGTCGCGTTTTTCGTCGCCCCTCCTGGATACATCGCAGTTGATCCCGGGGGCGCCGGCTCAGGAGTTTGCTGCCGGGCCGGCCTCGCCACCGCCGCCGCCACCGCCACCGCCACCGCTGCTGCTGCTGCTCCTGCCGGTGTTACACTTCTTGTGCTGACGGCCGCGGACCTGCCGGTAGCCGCCCATCAGGACCTTGCTCACTTGGGGCCCGAAGAATTTTCGAAATCAAAACGGTTCCGCTTTCGAAAGCTCGACGCCGCTGGTAGCAGAGTCGTCACGGAAGCCACACGGCGTTGTCAGCGCCGCCGCCGCCGCCGCACAGCGCAGCTCATCCTCGCGGACCGCGGACGCCGGACGCGCTGATGATGGACGACACGGTCGCCCCGCCGATGGCGATGCTGGTGATGACGGAGGAAATGAAGACCGCCCCGCTCATATTGCCAACGGTTCTTGTTGTTGTGCATCCACGGTTTTCATATCATTACGTATTTTTTTTGCGATCGAGAAATAAAACAGTGGAACTGCAGAAATGAGTTCTCACACTGACTCTCCGCAAGAAACGCATTAATCAACTGACGCGTTCTGCTGGGAGTACTGCTGGCAGCAGTTATTGAGTCCGGAAACTGATTTTGTTTCGGTTTAGGTGGTTTTGGGTTCCCGTCTGTTGCTTTGCTTTCTCTCTCTCTCTCTCTCTCTCTCTCTCTCTCTCTCCCTCCCTCCCTCCCTCCCTCCTGGGGCGGGGGTGACCTATCAAGCGCAGTCGCGGTCATGGAGCAATTTTCGTGTTATTACTGGAAAGCGGTGCCGGGAGCTATATCTGACCGAGCCACACTGTTGTGAGATCCGGCCGTGGAGTGCGCCGGGCCCCGCGGCCCCGCGGCCCCGCGGCCCCGCGGCCCCACGGCCCCGCTACCGCATCCCGTTTGCGTTCCCTTCCTGGAGCGCACCCACACCGGCAGCGCGGCGCGGCGCAGCTGCCGTATCGGATTATCGGACCCTCCACGAAGCGCCGCAGCGCGCAGTGCGACGGCGAGAGAGGGTGCGCCGGGCCGGCTAGGCTGGGCAGGCAGTGCAGCTCGCAGCGCTGCGCGCCGCTTCAGATTCCATTCCCCAGCAACGTTCACAGGGACCTGATGGCGCCTAAATGCGCGCGAAGAAGGCGGGTGCTGGGGTGCTGCTGCCCGGCGAAAGCGCAGCTGTCGTTCATGAAAAAGAAATTTAAAAGTCGGAAGTTTTACAAGATTTTAAAGTTGCAATGTTTTTTGTTCTATTCGTTCATGTGTGTGATAGTAATATTGTCTTAATATTGCCACCTCTAAGACCCGATGCACAATAGCGTATTCCGGAGACACTCTAAACGGAAGTGAGAAAGGAGACCACAAATCACAACAGCACATCCACAGGGGTGTGAAGCAGACTATAGAGTACCTGGCGCACTCCGCCCGCAGCCCAATATAGGGTATTCCGGAGGGAGTTAAAACGGAAGTCACAAAAGAAACCGCAGCCTGTACGCCTGTAAGGAGTCCATCGACTAATGGATGCGGCGTCCCCAGCAGCAGCCAGCAATCAGCGGCGCCCGGCAGGAGCCGCAAGACTCGGCGGGGCAGAGCAAGAAAATAAAACAGGAGAAGGTCGAGGCCGTCCCGACTGTCTGCGGGGGAGGCCGCCGCCCGGCCTCGGCCCACTGATACAGCCGTGACTGCCGACAGTTTATGCGTCAGATTTGCCGGATAGTGTGCGGGCCGGACGGGGAGGCCCCTGGTCCGCACAGCAGCCGACGGCCTTGGCCTTGTCGACCTCGCGGGGGGTCCTCGCGGGGGATCCTCACGGGGGGTGGAGCGCGGGGGCCGCCGCCGGGGAGGCCTGCTGCTGCCGGGTGGGAGGCTGCGCACAAATAGGGCGCCCTCCTGCCGTAAAGCATCGCGGCCACGCCGATCGTGTCTCCACGCCGCCGGCTCGCCGCACGGGTGGACTCCCCTCCCAGGAGTTACAGGCCAGCATCGGCGGCAGACGTTCTCCCGGGGACCCGCAGGTGTGTGTCTCCCCACAATGGCCGCGCCCGAGGAGCTCGTGCGGGGCCAGCAGGGCCGAGGGCCGCTCGAGGCCGGGCCGGCCGCCACCCCAGCCTTTGTCGAGGTGGCCGGCTAGCGGCCCGAGGACCCGGCCCGGCCAGGGGGTTTGCGTGTCGCCCTGTGTGTGCACGAGCCACAATAGCATGATACCCCTCCGGTCCGGGAGGGGCGGGAGAGGAAGGGAGGGGGATTGGGAGTGTCTGCTGCCGGGCTGCAATCAATGGAGGGGGGGGGGGGAGCTATTATTCCCGGTCGAACGCTGGGGGAGCCGGGAGAACGAGGGGGCGTCTGGTGTCACCATCACAACACTTGGCATTGTGCGCCGATTAGCCCCGGCAGGCCCCGGCAGGCCCCGGCAGACCGGCGGAACGCGTCGCCGTGTGTGTAATTGGTGTAATCTCCGCGGGAGGCGGCTGGCGCCGGCGGGACAGCCGCCGGACAACGTCCGACTAATACGATTTGCGCCGAATGGAAGTCGCCAACGCGCCACAGCAGCGCCCACAATGATGGACAAATGGACTTTTGCGCGTGGAGTCAGCCTTTCTAATTCAGAAGTGCGGTCCTGCGGGACACCCCCGCCCGGACCGCCAGCTCTGTTCATTTCACTTGTTCATTATGCTCATTGTCAATGTACTATTTGCAATCATTCATTTTCCTCACAGGATCGTCATTCATTCATTCATTCATTCATTCATTCATTCATCCATCATTCATTCATTCATTCATTCATTCATTCATTCATTCATTCATTCATTCATTCATTCATTCATTCATTTATTCATTCATTCATTCATTTGGTCGTTCAGTCACTCATTTCTCCCTCCGTTCGTCTATTCAGTGCGACGTGGAATGTTGCCAGTTTCACAAAGGCGGCGGCGGCCGCCGCTGGCCGTCCGGTCCGGATACAGTCGATTGCAATTATTGAATGCCGCGTGGCGTACCATTTACACGCTTGATTTGTGGGTGGTCCGAGGCCGGCGGCGGCGGCGGCGGCGGGGGGGGGGGGGGGGGGGGGGGGGGGCGGCGGCGGGAGGGGGGGGGGGGGCAGCGGCGGGCCGCGGCCGTGCAGCATACGGCACCACAACGGCCTCGCCCGGAGCCAACACACGATGTATTGCCTTTGCGTCCTTCGGCCTCCCAAACAAGCACCAGTGCCGATATGAGTGGTCGTGTGTGTGTGTGTGTGAGGCAGAGACAGAGAGGGAGAGAGACAGAGAGAGGCATAGGGAGCCCTCCGCTGGTAACCCCGCTCCCACTGTGCCCCAGTCGGAATGATACATTGATTGGTTTTTGGTTCGGCGCTGGTCCCAGTGTGTCGTGACTATTACCACTAGCGCCGCTGTGCCAGTGGTGGCACACCCCCGGGGATAAGGTGCCCCCCGGTACACCGGGACGCGGCGGCGAGGCAAATAACAAAATGAGGAAGCCAAGGCTGCCGGCTCCCCCGCGGAGCAGCAGCAGCAGCAGCGCGGCGGCGGCACCGGCGGCGGCCCGCCTCTCACATATGCGTCGCGCGTAAACCTGCCGTCCTGCGGCGTGGCCACGGCCGCGTAGCGGGTATTACATGCATATTTTGCCCCGGCACACGCAGGGAGGGGGGGGGGGGGGCACCGCAGGGCCGCAGCCACCGCAGGCGACACTCTAAAGCCTCCCCAGGCAGCGCGCGCCTGATGGCGGTACGTGCCCTCGGAAAGGGCGGCGGGCCGGGCGGAAAAGGGCTCCCCGCCCGCCCGGGGCTGGCTGGCTGGCTGGCTGGCTCGCTGGCCGGGTGCCTTGCGCGGCCGCGGCTGCCTGGCTGCCAGCTCGGGCTGGCCGCAAAGACCGTCGTCCCTGTGCTGTGCAGTGTAACCAGCAGCCGGCGGCCAGGCGCAAATACCCTCCAGTTGTGCGTTGCGGCAGACGTGCAACAGTTGTGGCGGGGGGTCCGGCGGCGGCGGCGGCGGAGGGGGGGGGGGGCGGCAAGCGGATGGGGGAGGCGAGGGCGGGTGGCAGGCGGCGGGGGGCTCATCAAAGCCGCCAGCAAACTTGAGCCGGCTGCACTTGTTGTGTAAACTGCGGCCTCTGCATAGTACAGCGGGTCGTTAGCATACACCGTGCGCCCCCCGTCCGGGCCGCTGGTCCCCGTGAAGGCGCACGACGAGTCGGCACGGGGGCGGCGGGGAGCCGAGCCGGCGGGCCGGTGTGCCGCGCTGATTGCAGGCCTCACTCCGGCCCGCCTCTAGTTAGGCACTTGGCTAATTTGCCACCCGCCGTGCCGCCGCCCTGCCCCCAAGGAGTGCCTTGCCAATCAGAGGCCGCCACGCACGCGGCTCCGTGCCCCGCGGCCCGCCGCCCGCGGCACGGCAGGGGCGTGGCTCTTAGCGCCGCCCTCGGCGTCGCCGTGTCGCACCGCGAATTTGCATTCATTTTCGGGTCGAGCGCCTTTTCCATTCTTATTTTCTCACCACCTTTTCCTACTTCTCTGCCGTCCTATCGGATAATTTTTTTGGACCGGAGCGAAACGAGGAGCCCTTTCCTCCGAGATTGGCGCTTTGTCTTTCACTCCTCCCGCTGGGCGGAGAGATGCTCGCATATCAACGCGCGGACCCATTTCTCGGGACCGCCAATAAGGGCCGGCCAGCGGTACTATGGCGCGCTGGAATTTTTGACTTTCGCCAGGGCTCCGGCCGGCTCTCCTCAAAGTGTACGCCCGGCCCGATCCGCGGCACGGCACGGCACGGCAGCATGACACGACGCGCGTCCCGACACGGCTTATCAAAACTTTACGGCCAAGGGCGCGGCGGAGCGGCGGGTCCGAAGCGGTCGACTGCCCCGCCCCCCGCCGCCACGGGCCGCCACGCCGTTGCCAAAAGATTGACTGATTAGTGGCCGGCTGACGTGAATGGGGCGGGAGAAGGGAGAGAGAGAGGCGGAGAGATGAGAGGGACAGAGAGAGAGATGAAAGAGAAGAGAAGGAAAGAGCAGAGGCTAGGAGCGAATCCGCTGTGTAATTGAAGCCAAAAGACTTCCGTCGTGTCAGCGTCGGGACAAAGAAGCTGCGCGGCCCGGCCCCGCGGCCGGAGCGGTGCGGATCAGAGCGTGATCGGAGATGCGGGGGCGGCGGGGCTCGGCGGCTGCGGCCGGCTGATACCTCCTCCTTACCCCCCCCCCCCCCCCCGCAGTTTCTTGCCCCCGGACCGGACCCCCTCGCGCCCCCAGGCTGCCTTCACGGCAGCCGCTGCCAGGGTGCTGTCTTCGCCGCGGCGCCGCCTCCGCCACACACACACACACACACTCTCGGCTCTCCACTCGGCCGGGACGAAATATTTGGTCCTGCCATCGTCTAGCCCGTCCCTTCGTTTCACAGGCCATAAAGTGGGGTAAACGCCACGGCCGGGGGCGGCGGGGCGGCGGGGCGGCGGCGGCAGCCTTGGACGCGCCGGCCCGCGGCGTGGCGGCGGCGGTGCTCCCGGGGGCCCTCTGCGGCTGCTGGACGGGATCGACTGCTCAAGAGAAATCAGGGGCCCCTTTGGAATTCAAAACTCCCGCGCCGCCCCGACCCGCCGCCGCCGTCCAGCCGTCGCCCTTTGCTAGCTATATATACATGCGAGCCCAATAAAAATGCCATCGCAGATGAAAATTGAGATTTACCGTCGAGGGCAAAGTTTGTTGCTATTCTTTTATGGGCCGGGGCGGCGAGGGATGCCTGCTGCCAGGCGCCTCTTCTACGCCCCTGGGACGGGCACCGGGCTCGCCTGCTCGCACCTCACCGACCACCAGCGGATACGCTGGCCAGCTCTCACAACGCGGTGCCAATCCCGCGGTGTCCTTTTATAAAATTGTTTTTGTTTTTCTGTTTGCAACGGCATAGAAAAGCCATTATACGAAGCGTCTGCTGTTTCCAATACAACCGCCGTATCCGATACGTTTGTGGGTTGCTTTGTTTACCGTAGCTTTTGGAGAGGGTTAGATTTGGTGGGGGGAGGGGGGGGGCGGTACACGGCGGTTGTTGATTGCCGCTGCGTAGCGCCCTGTCAAAACTTCCAACAGCAGCAGCAGCAGCAGGGGGGGGGGGGGGGGGTATGATACAGCCAGTGAGGCACTGTGTCTCCTGTGCCCTTTCGCCCCGCCGCCGCCGTGGCGGCCGTGGCCGTGCACAGAATGTGCCCGCCGGCCCCCGTGGCTCCATTCAAGTGGCAACAACTTCGCGGGCCGTGCGCGTAAAAGTAGCCCCCTTAAAACACGCGCGGGGCGGGGCGTGGCGGCGCGGGGCGGCGCGGCGCGGGCGCAGCGGCAGCGGCGGCGGCGGCGGTAGTGACACGGCCCACGCCTTTTGTTACAGGGCTCACAATGGCCTCTCACTCTATACACGGCACTGTGTCTAACGAGTGGAGGAGGGCCGGGCGGAGAGGAAGAAGATCGGGAGCGGGGGAGGGCGGGGACATTATGAAACGAGAGAGAGAGACACTGAGAGAGAGAGAGAGAGAGTGAGAGAGTGTGTGTGAGAGAGAGGGGGGGGGGCGCAGGGCTGCAGGTAAGCGGCAAGTGCTGCGACTCGCCGCATTGTACCCCGTTACGTCTGTGCGCTCTCCATGCACAATGTCCCCCGGGAACACGTAAGCCCGAGCGCCATTTTCCCGATATCCTCATCCTCTTCAGCGCAGGTGTGGAATAAGCAGAGCGCGCCCGTGCACCACCGCCTCTACCGACCTTACAAAACGAAAAAGAAACAACATCAATACAAACGTAAAGTACGAAAAGGCAACAGGCTTGCTTCAAAAGCACGCCTCCTCTATTTTTCACGGGCCTTAGAGTATAATTGTTTTGTTCGTGTTGTGACTGTTGAATGCAATACAGAGGCAGAAAGAAGAGGGGGGGGGGGGGCGCACGGGAAGGTCAAAGGTTCAAAGGTCACGGAGAATATCACGTGGCCGCCGACCACACGGGTGCGGCGGCGGCGGCGGCGGCGGGGGAAATCCCGACCGGAAACCGGAAACGGGAGCCGAACCGCGGGTGGGCGGCTGGCGTGCTGCGGGCGTTTTGCGTGTGAGGCCGGGCGGGGCTGGACGGTGCGGTGTGCCAGGTGTACACCGCTGCTGGCCCGCCTGCTAAAAGTCGAGTGTCCTTCTATACAAAGAGCAAGCTAACGATCGGTTCGGCCGCGGGGCCTTGTGCCGCTCGAGTGTGCGCCGGGCCGGGCTGCGGGCCGGGCTGCGGGCCGGAGGCTGTGCGAACCTGCGGGACCTACGGCGCGGCCGACAGCTGCCGCTGCTGCCGCTGCTGCGCCCGGCCTCACTCCCGCTATGCCGCCCCGCTCTCGCATACAAATTGGAGCCATACTTTACTTTGAGGCATAGAGCGAGCGAGGGCGTGGCAGATAGAAAGAGAAAGAGAGAGAGAGCGGGGGGGGGGGGGGGGGGGGGGGGGAGAGGCGGAAGGGAGAGGGTGCCGCCTGTCCGGCCGAACATAAGATACCTTACAATATATTCGCAGCGCTGGTGCCGCACGCCGAGACGTGCTGACGGCCTCGCGCCTCACCTCTCTGCTTACCCCTGCCGAGCCTCTCGCCACCTGCCGCGGGCGCCGCGCGAGTGAGAGGGCAGAGAGAGAGAGAGAGAGAGAAAAAGAGAGAGGAGAGAGAGAGACGGCCCAGCCCGCAGCACTGACAAAGTGTTACAGTTACTTCTGACACTGAGAATTTGATACTGGTCACACAGGAGCGGCGCGGGCAGCAGGCTGCGCAGAAAGAGATGTCTAGGAAATGGTGAAGAGGTGGGGGGGGGGGGGGGTGAGAGAGAGAGAAAGAAAGGGAGTAAACAAATGTCACCCCCCATTTTGCTGCGCACGAGCCTCAGGGAGGCGGGTGGAGAGGCGGGCGCGCGACACGACTTTTCATACGTTAACCTCTCTGGACGCGCGGCATTTTCCCTGCAAACACGACGTTCATAAATTTTGTCCCGCGAGCCTGCTGCTGCTGCTGCCGCTGCCCCACTCCCCCGCATGTGTGGGCCGATCCAACACTTCCGTCTGATTAATTTAGCACTCGTGCGCCGCTGCTGCCGCTGCAGCCGCGCCTCCGGCCCCCGCGGCACAGCAGGCGCAGGCGCAGGCTGTATCTCGCGGTGCCCCTGCGGCCCGGCGGCCCGGCTGCTCACGGTGGCCTTGAGAGTGAGGAGGGCGCGTTATTTCCCTCCCCTCTGCCGTATGTGGAGGATCCAAACCGCGCAACGTCTTCGGGGGGCGACCGGAGGAGTGGATCATACTTACAACTGAATGCATTGAGTACATCGATCAACGTAAATATTTGTGAATCACGGAAGAGGGAGGGGGGGGGGGCATACATGGCATCGCCTAAGAAAATAGAATAACAAATAAAAATCCTACCCCGGAATTGCTGCTGCCATTCACAGGGAGCCCGCCGCATGCACTTCGGTGGTGGAATGGTGTGTACGGGGTGTACTTTACACGCGGGGTGTGCCGCGGGAGTGTTCACAACGCGGTCTGACCCCCCTCCCCCCCCCCCCGTGGGGCGTCCCTCCCCGCCCCGCCGTCCGAGCCGCGTTCGTGAGAGGCAGTTGTACTGTCCGGGCCGGCGCTGCCCGTCGCTGCCGGCGCCCAACATGCAATGCCCGGGTGCTCAGGGCCGGGCGGCCGCGGGGGCCCGCCACGAGGCCCGCCACGAGGCCCGCGGGGCCCGGCCGCTGTGTACACTGCTGGAACACAGCAAGAGCTGTTGCTCGCAGGCTGGCAGGCAGTGACTGGTGGGCGGGCATGTCTCAGCGGGGGGTCCGGGCGGCGGGCGTGGGCGGCAGCAGCAGCAGCTACAGATGATCCTGCGGCCCGTCGCAGACGCTGACCGCAGGGGGGGGGGGGGCTCTGAGCCAGGAAGAGGCATGGAGCGTCATGGGCGCGTCTTCGGGGGCCGGCCGCGGGGCCCCGGGGACCGCAGAGGGGTTTGCGTGGCGGCGCGGTACGCCGAGGGAGCGGCGCCGCGGCCGGACTCGCCCTCCGCCCTGTGCCCGCCCCGCACGCCCCGCCCATGCCCTGCCCACGCCAGCCGTGCATCGATCGCGTGGACACGATACAGCACAATAGAGAGAGAGAGAGAGAGAGAGAGAGAGGGGGGGGGGAGAGAGAGAGAAAGAGAGCAAGTGATATAGAGAAAGGTAGGGGGGAAAAAAAGGGTAAATTGCAAGTCGCACGATTTCGGGTCGTATGACAAGCAATCTACATACGTTCGCGTGGTGCGCGGCCCGCCCTTAAAGCGCCTGCAGCCCGGCTCTGCCACGTTCCGCCACGCTCCGCCACGCCCTGCCGGAGTGCGAGTGGTTTTATTTCCTTTCGTTACATACTCCTGCCATTGGAGGTCCACGGTGTGGCGGTGTGGCCACGGTGAGTGCGGCTCCGAGCGGCATGGCAGCACACCAACTGAACGGCCGGTCGCACAGCCGTTGCGCAGCTCTTTATATTCTCTTTCCCGCCGCAAAAAGTTACCTTGTCCCTCCACAGTGCGGGGGAGCAGAGTGTGTGGCGAGGAGAGAGCGCCCGCCCGGGCCGCCCGGACCGCCCCATACAACCGTACGGGAAACAGGACATATGCACACAAAAAAGTTTGCGGAATGATGAATGAATTTTTTTTTGGTATTTATTGTACTCAGTTCGCCTACCACAACAAGCGCGGCCCGCGGCCCCTCTCCTTCCTGATGTAAGCCGAGCCCTGCTGTCCCATGTGCTTCCGCGAGCCGTCCAAACTCGGAGTAAATGCGAGTTCGCGCGCGGGCGGGCGGCGGGGGATGGTAATCCGAGGGGAAATAATGGGGCGACGTCCAAACTTGCCACTCGCAGTGCCTAACTCATCGCGCGTACTGGCTGTCTGACGCCGGCGCCACGCACGCGCGCCGCCACGCGCCGCGGCGTGTGCCGCCGTGTCCCCGCGTAACGATTCGTCAGCGAGAGAGTAATCAGTGTCATCGAGTGAGGGTTGATGCTCTGCAGTGACGCAAACACACACACACACACACACACACACACACGGCACCAGGTGCGCGGTGCTGTTTACCCAGCCGCCGGCCACGTACAAATAACAAGACCACCGCGGAAGGCTCAACGCGATTTTATCCACACGGCCCCGCGACGTCACACACCGCACGGCGGCGGCGGCGATCAGCGGCGAAACGTTTTTTTTATACGTCGATTCATAAAGCTTTTGCGGCCATAAAGGAAAGCGGGCGCCGCGCGGCGCTGCCAAGACGCGGGCATTCGACGCGGCCCCATACTACTGCGGCCGGGCCGGGCGGGCCGCGCCGGCCGGAGCCGGTGCTGGTTATTGTTTCGCAGCCGCTGCGGCCCCGCCGGCCCCGCTGGCACCGCTGGCAGCCCGCCGACCACACGAGTCGTTCTGCGGCGCCATGGCCGCTTTCGCGATATAATCATTAATTAATCCGAGGAGCAGTGCGGCCGCACACATCCGACACGACGGCCCGCGGGCCCGCGCGTGCATTTGAAACGCAATTATTATATCGTATTCGCTTCCTACTGAGGGTCGACCAGGATTTGGGCAGTAAGGAGCCTGAGGCCGTTTTTAAAAAAACTAGACCTCACATTGACCCCATTTTTTTTTTTTTGAATCCTGGGGTCAAGTTGAGAATAATCCTGGTCTCGAATCTTGAATGTGAGTTCTAGCTTTTAAAACAGCCCCTCTAAAGCCCCTTATGGCCCAATATTGGGCGATAGTGTGACTCCTTTGGTTGTGAGTGTCGGCAGCCCGCTCCGAGGCACCTGGCCCCGGCCGGAAGCTCGGCGGGCGCTCCGCTCCGCTGTGGCGCACCGCGGATGACAAACATCCGCGAGGGTATCGCCCGGCCGCAACAAGTGCAAACTTCTGTACCTGGAGGAGTAGCAGAGGCGGCGAACTGATCCGCGGGGCCAGCGGGGCGGGGGCCACGCCACCGACGCCACCGACAGAAAGTTTTCCCTCCGCTGCTGCCGCCCGCAGCGATTAGTGCCCAACTTGTGGACGTATGTCGAACCGCGACCAACAGTGTAACAAACTCTTTTGGCTAAAAATTGCGGGATTTCCCCCACAAAATTATACTTTAAATTATTTTCTTTAATAAAAAAAATGTCAAAGAACGCTTTTAAAAAAGGGTCTTAATTACCCTCGTCTTGTCAAAAAATTCCAGTTCTTCGAACATTTCGCCTCCTATAGGCACTTGGTTCATGGAAGAAAATACACCCTGCACTCCGCTCGCTTCCTCGTGTACTCGGGCACACACACACACGCACACCGCACTCTCAGAAAAAATTAAGTCCAATTGACCAAAATCCTTAGTAAAGTCATCTTGACTTAGAAAGCATACGGGAAAAGGCGACTAAAAAAAGTCAAGATGACTGGACTGAGGAAAATGATCAATGATCAATTTCGTCAATTTGACTTCACATTTCTAACAGTGCGCGGGGGAGCAATTGCACGGAACGCACGGACGCCGAGTCGATACAATGAGGGACGTGCGCCGCCGTCGTCGTCCCCGGAAGGAGATAAGGCAACGAGGGCGAAAACTGCGGAGAAGGGTCGTTAGGAGTCTGGCTGCCGCTCTGCTGGCAACAACAACAACAACCGTTCTCGGGAACAGCTCCGACCCGGACGGCGCACTTACCGCACACACACACACACACACATTGCAATTATTTGAGTCGCGATTAGCCTTGCGACCTCCGGTCCAAACGCAGCTCCGACCTGGTTAGTGTAGTCCGGCCGCGAAACAACCCCGCGCCGCCCCTCGGACGCCCCCGTCAGCAGCGAGCCTTCGAACGCGCCCTGTTGCGCCTGGAAAGTGGTAGGCATGCAGGCCATGCATACCTAATGCCGGAAGTGTGGGCAGCCTGGCAGCGCAACGCTCCGACCTACACTGCAGGGCCATCAGCTGGTCTCAAAGGGAGCGCAGCGGCGCAGCAGGGAAGAGTCGAGAGGCCGCTTTGCCAACGCGACTCTCTTTCGTCCGGACCGGCCTACCACACACTTCGTTATTTCAAACACAGTGTACACAAAAAGAAATTGAATTTTCATCAAAAATTTCAAAAATTGTCAATACGCCATGTGTTTCAGGGAAAACAACTTGTATGGGTTTACAAAAAAAAATACACTGAGGAGGCGAGCGGAGGTTTTCGGTAAAGTACCAGAGAACACTCTGTTCCTCAGATGCAGCTGCGGTTTACGGTGTAATGTGTGTCGTCGCCGCTTGAGTCCTGCCCTCCACGCCTTCCGCATTATATCCCCCCCCCCCTCCCTCCCTCCCCTCAGCCGTCACGTCAGTCGCCCGCGCGTCGCGTCCAGCTCTCGGCGAATGCCCCAATTTTTTTTTCTTCCCTTTTCGCCTCTTGGCCGCCGCTCCGTGCTCCGCTCTCCGCTGCCGCCGACTCTCTGGTCCCGGACAAACTCGGCCCGCCGGGAAGTGTGACGCGCTCTGGCCGAGTCAACTGGCGCGGCAAAGTGATAAAGTTACCCTTTGGGCTGCAGCCCTGGTCGTTATCGCATACTTTCAAAGGGGCCGCGGGGCGGGCACGTTTTGTGTACCTACTCCGGTGACCCCCTGCGGACCGCTGCGGACCCCCCGCGGACCCCCCGCGGACCCCCCGCGGCCCGTGCCGCAAGGGCCGCTGTGCAGTGCCGCGTGCTGTGCGTGCCGCAGCTATTTCACCTCGTTGCCACGCGCCGCCCGCCGACCCACAGAGCCGCGCCGCACCGCAGCCCCCGGGACAATCTGCCCCCGAATCGCCTGGCCGGCCAGTTCCTTGGAGCGGGCAGCGGGACATGACACATCGCGTGCTCATGGTGCGCCATGCATCAGCGCTTAGTATAACGCTTTCGTCGTCTCACTAGTTTCGTCGTAAAAACGTCGACATCAGTTAATTTTATATGAAGGCGGCCCAAAACGCCCAAGTCGTTCTCACAGGCCCCAAAACGGTTTCTGGAAACATATAGTCGCCGAGAACGGCCCCCCTGACTTCGCGCACAGATTCAGATTACATGGAGAAGTGGCCGTTTTCCATTAAAGAAGACACGTTTGGGGGCAGATGGTGGGTGGTAGGCCCGCTGGCACGGTCCATTGGCTTCATGGAGGCGGCCAGAGCCTGGATTAGTGAGGGATGGCCGGGAGGGAGTGGCCGGGGCCGGGCCGGGCGGGTGGGGGCGTGCAGGGGGCGGGGGCGGGGGAGGGCAGAGGGGCCGCCAGGATAGATAGATGAGTCCCATCTCTGCGAGTAAGTCGTTCCTACTTTGACTCCCACGGCGGGGTCTCGGAGGCAGCGCCCCCCCCGCCCCCTTCCTCCACTCCCCGCCGGCACCCCGACCCCGCTCCCCGCTCCGCCGGCGCCGCCCCCTCGGCGGCGGTGACAGATCGCTCGCTCGCACACACCGCCGGAGAAGAATAATTTATCTTACGAGCGGAAGAGGAGGATCTTTGTTAACTTTCGCCACCACCTGACTTATAAGAGAATCAAGGAACAATGTGTCTGGGGCTTGCGGCGCGCGCGCGGCGCCGAGTTGGGATTGCTTTCTGCGCGGTGCGCGGGTTCGCGGCGAGCCGCGGCAGACAGCCTCGGCCAGGTGGCGCGCGCGGCCACGGCGGCGCTGCACTACAGGCTCAGCCCGCCCCGCCTCCCGACGCCCCATGACGTGCGACAAACTTCGGGGTTTCCCCGACGCCGAGCGGCAAAGAGGCAGAGTTGGCAAAGTCGTCCATCGCCTTTGCACCGCGAATTCGGAATCGCTTTGGCCGCGGCTTTTGCCGGCTCGCGGGCGGCGCATGCCACGGCGGTGCGCGGCGGCGCGGCGCAAAGGCACCTCGCCGATGTGAGCGGCGTGTGTGTGTGTGTGTGTGTGTGTGTGTGCTCCCGCAGCTCCCGTCTGCCGGCGCCGGAGGGCTGCCGCAAGGCGCCCACAAGGCTCCCGCCCGCCGAGCCCTGCACGCTGCTTGCACAAAGTTTGGGCTCCGGCCCCGACCCACCGGTACCCTCCACTGCGGCCCGGCGCGGCCCGCCACCTGCGCTGCGGGGGGTCTCCGGACCGGAGCGAATGAAGGGTGCAGCTGACATTTGGCCGGGTTTACGTCGGCCCGAGTTGGGGAGGGAAATGAGAACGGAGCGTTGGTCGAGCGGGTCTGCGGCGGGGCTGGCAGGGCGGCTGCGGCTCACGGCAGCGGCCGACAGGGCCACGCAGCGCGGCCTCCCCGCGCCAGGAGTCGAGTTTTTGCCCGGCGGCACGTTTACAAGGGCGGCTAAATTGTCGACCTGTCGTGCTCCGAGCGCCCCGCGGGCCCCGCGGGCCCCGCGGGCCCCGCCACACACGGCGTGAGTGCTGCGGGCTGCGGGCTGCGGCGCACGGCTACAGAAGTTAGGACAGGACAGGTTGTCGTGTCGGGCCTCGTCCCCCGGGGTCCCGGCCCGGGTCCCGGTGACGCGGGAGGCCCGGGCGGAGGGGTGCCGCGGCGCTGCTCACTCACCTCTGTACTTGATGTTGCGCACGAGCCCGTACGCGGGCTGGTAGAGGCCGTGGCTGAGGCTCAGGTTGATGGCGTGCTGGGGCGGCGAGTCCAGCGCGGCCCCCTGCCTCGCCGCGTACCCGTCGCACCAGGGCGGCTCGGGCTCGACGCTGGCCCGCGACGTCATGGCCGAGGCCACCGGGGCCTCGGCCTGGACGGGGGCCTCGGCCGGGCGCGTGACCCCTGTCGTCGACATGGTCGCGGCCGGCCTCGGTGGTCCCGGCGGGGATGTAGGCGACGCGGTCGGCCCCGGCGGACCCGGCGACCGCCCCGGCGCGGGGTCCCCTTGGAAGGGCGCCGGGCTGGTGGGCACGCTGATGGACACGAGCAGCAGCAGCAGCGCCGGCAGGGGCAGCTCGGGCCACCGCGGCCACCGGCCCCTGCGGGGCGGCCTGCGGGGGGGCCCGCCGCCCTCCAGGCACGAGCACGCCATGCTACCTGCAAGCAAAGCACACGTCAGGACCGGAACAGAGCAGAGGCATCAAAGCGCGGCGCGCTCACAACCAAACTACCCCCCGACCGCCGCCGTGCCCCCGTAGGCGCCGGCCCCGGCAGAACCGCATTCCCGGCGGAGAGGCGGGGCGGCACGGTCCCGACTGCGCTGCAGGCGAGCGGCCATTTTGCCGGCAGCCCAGCAAGCGCCGCGTGACCCTGTCCGCGCCTGCGGCTCTGCGGGGGGTCGTGAGTCGTGGCGGCGGAGCGACCTAAACCTGGCTGCGGCCATGCACACCTCACCGCCGCCACCGCTGCCGCCGCGTCACGGCGCGGACCGCGGCGTCGCGCGGAGTGTTTCCATCAAGTCCCCTCATCTCACTCGCCGCTCACGCGCCGCCACGCGCCGCCAGGCGCCGTGTGTGTGTGTGTGCGCCGCGCCGCACGCATGCCCGCGTTTGTAATAAACCCCCTGCCCGCGGCGCCGCTGCGTATACTGTATACCCCCCGCGGCGGGGCTGCCCCAAGCCTCCCCCAAGCCTGCCCCCGACACTCCCCCGGCCCCTGCCCCGCGGGCGGCCGCTGTGCCGCTCGGAGACAGGGGCACAGGCTTGGCCGCGCAAGGGCAGATCCTGGCAGAGCGGAGTCGTCGGGGCCAGAGCTCTTGTGCGTTGAGTTCGGGTTTACAGCGAGACAAGACGTCTCCCGAAACCGCCAGCTCTGGTACGCGGAGGGAGGGGGGGGGGGGGCATAGCCGGGCTCTGGCGTGCGTTTGCGCTCAAAAGCGCTCGCTGCTGCCGTGCCGCGCCCCCCCCCCCTTCCCCTTGCTCTCTACAAACACACTCACACAACGTGATACACACACGGCCGGGCGGCGCGGAGGGTGCGCGTGAATGCAAGGGCGCGAGAGAGAGGCGGCGAGAGGGGTGAGCAAGAGGGAAGGGAGGGGGGCGTAGTGCGAGAGGGGCGCACAAAAAAGTAGGTCAGAGCACAAACCACGGCCATGCCATTCACAAGCCATTGCTTGCACGGGAAGGGGTGAGAGAGAGAGAGAGAGAGAGAGAGAGAGAGAGAGAGAGAGAGAGAGAGAGGAGGAAGAGAGAGAGAGAGACATGTTTCTGTGGTATCGTCCCATTATTGCTGGCCGGGCATCGCACTGCAGGATCTTGTTGTGGGGATAAGCTCCCCATGGAGAGCGGAGCGACCCTCGAGCGCCAAGAGGGAGGCGATACGTGAGGAATGACGCGGAAAAGCCAAACCTATCACGGCCCCCCTCCTCCTCATATTTTCCTGATATGCTTCCCCCCACCCCCTAATGTATACATATATATATGGTTTTTTTTCCTGATGCGGTCTTCTTCTCTTTCTGTTATTTCCTCTCTTGCCTTTTCCTTTGTCGCCGGGACATGGGACGAACGAGACGGAGATAAATTGAAGAGAAAACACTCTGTCGTTCGCTCGTGTGTGTGTGTGTGTGCGTGCGTGTGTGCGGCCGCGTGCCCCGCTGCGCGGCGCTGTGCTTCAGCCGCACCTGGGGCCGCGCTGCGCCGCCAGGGCCCACGGCACAGCGGCTGTATCCGCCCCGCCGCCGACCGGATCCCGCCGGCTGCTTACACACACAGTCCGGACTGACGCTCCCCTCGGACAAATCACCCGCCCCCCGCCCCCGCCCCCCGCCCCCCCCCCCCCCGCCCCCCGCCCCCGCTTACGCCCCCGCCCCCCGCCACAATTCTGCGGCGAATCTTGTTGGGAAACAATAGCGCGCGCGACCCCGTGAATGAGTCGGGCTGGAGGGATCGAGCTCCGGTCGACGATACGGTCCCGCGGGGTGCGAACACGGGCCGATAAGTCCGGCAGCGTCAGATAACCGCGAAAATATAATACACACTTTCACCGGTGAAAAGCTTCCCCTTGTAATGACATATATAGTACTGGATAATGCCTCGCGGTGCGGTGCTGCGTGCGCGGCCCGGGCGGGGCCGCGGGGCCGCAGGGGCTGCCGCCATGGAACGCACCGATGCGCGCTGCACGCGGCGCCGTCCTCACGCCTGTAATGCGGCGTTATCTCTGGCCGTTTCGCGTGGCCGGGCGGCGGCCGGGCGGCGGCTGCCGATCCACCGCTGATGCACCACCGCTGCTGTCTGCCAGCCCATTCCGCCTATCAAACCCCGCCGATCGCAAATGTATGTGTGTGTGTGTGTGTGTGTGTGTTACACGGGGATGCGGCACAACGAGAGGACGGGACAAACAAGTGTTTGTTTCTAAAATGCACCGGGGGGGGGGGGGAGTTTTTGGATGAATCAGGCACCCTCCTGATGGCGTTCCTTCATCCAACGAAAGGCCCCAGTGCGGCGGCTGCCGCGGAGGCGGGCGAAAAGACACAAACCGACAAAAATAAAACGAGGAACAAAATTACTCGCAGATGCTGTCGGGTTTATGGTGTTTGCAGCGCATCGCTCTAAGAGAGAGAGTCAACAGAATTCCGTCCTTATTAAAAATAATTGACAGCTCGATGGATCGACCGCAAGTTGAGAAAATGGAACGACCCGCGCGGGCGGTGAGGAGCGGCCAGCCGACACTTGGCTTGGCGAGTCATAATTTCGGGAGTGACTGGAGAGAGAGAGGAGAGAGAGAGAGAGAGAGAGAGAGAGAGAGAGAGAGAAAGAGAGAGGGCGGGGGGTGTCACAGCACCGGTCTGCACCGCTTCACAGTGATCAGTACAGTTTGGTAGCGCAGATCAAACTGAACATAGGGGGAAAATGGACACGACATCACGCACCCGGTAGCAGACCAGGTCGTTGGTATTGATGTGTGTAAACATATGTTGATAGTTCTGACACTCTCTCGGAGCATTCTTGCCTGACCGGGGGGCCGGAGGCCGGACAGAAGGCCTGTGAGGGAGGCGGCTTAGATCGCCTGCAGCCAACACCGAATCGTTGACTTCTGGTTGTGCCCCAGCAAATAGGATTCGGCGCTGCTTTTAAAACTTGTATCGAGGTCAGAGAGGAGGAGGAAGAGGAGGAGGAGGAGGAGGAGGAGGAGGGGGGAGGAGGAGGAGGAGGAGGAGGAGGAGGAGGAGGAGGGGGGGAGGAGGAGGGAGGAGCAGCAGGGGAGGTGGCGCTCACGTCCCCGCTGCCGCGGCATCACATGGCACCGAGGCAGCGCCATGGAACGGTCCAGGCTTAGCTGGCCATGAATATCAAGGGCGCAGGCAGACGCCGCCGTGCCGCCAGAGACGTAAACTTCAGAGCTCGATGTGCAGTGTCACATGCGAGTCCGAGGAAAAGGGGCGATACATCGCCTTGCGAAGCTTGCGAAGACGCGGTTGTTGGTGGAAATAATTTTAGACAAGGAAAACACCGCGTTCGTGAGTTCACCTTCGGGAAAAAAACACTTTGGGCAGCAGGGGCTAGGGGAAATTCAGATAGCAGTTTATAAAGAAATTCGGTTAGGAGCTTTTTTTTTTAAAAAAAAAATAGGGTAAATCCGTACTACAAATTTGCATACCGCTTCTCGCCTCTTGGCGCCCACCCTTCCATTTGTGATACACATCCAGCAGCCGTGCCGCGTCGCGCTTCCCCTTTGACCGAGGCTGCCGTTGCGCATGCGCGCGCCCGCCGCTCTGCGGGTGGCAGGTGTGCAGGTGTCGGCGGCCCGAGAGGAGCGGCGGCGGCCCACAATATTGGCTCAGCCTGCTTAAGCCTCCCGTGTTTGCCTTTGTCATCTGAGCCCGGCCACACTTTACCTACCCTGGTCGAGGGTTCCAAGGGGCGGCCAGGGGGGGGGGGCGGCGACACCTCTCTGTTGGCAGACGGAGCGGCGCTCTCTCCGGCCGCTTGGAAATATCGTGCTAGCAAGGCCCAGTCGATTGGAAGATTGTTTCTTCAGCCCTTTCCCTCTCCCCTTCCCCCAACCGTCCCCCCCCCCGTCCCTCTCTCTCTCTCTCTCTCTCTCTCTCTCTCTCTCTCTCTCTCTCTCTCTCTCTCTCTCTCTCTATCTCTAGTGTCCGTCCACGTTTTAATTCTCTGCACCTCGCCACTTGGCGGACGTGTGACCCGCCCCAGTTCATCATGGCGCCATGACGTCTGCAGATGCTGCTGCTCACACAGACCCCCACCCGACGAAGACCAGGAGAAAATAGTAATAATAATAAAAATTCCAGCGCCTACTGCACTGAGCGGCCCTCGTTAACCGAAAAACGAATTTATTCTAAAAATAGTAATATGAAACGACTTGGTATTGGAACCTACGACGCGCTGAATGCCGACTCGCCTCTCAGACCGCGCGCCCACGGCGACATTGTTAACAGGCCTCGCGCGAACGACTATTACAAGCCCTGGCACACCACGGCCGCGAGGAGCCGGCCGGAGCGCACAGCACGGCTAGCCAAGTTGACAACAATACGTCTGGACAATAAAGGGTAAATCAGCCATTTGAAAAATATTAATATTTAGTTTAATTAGGATCGTGAAATGTGGCTCGATTTTATGCAAAATGTGCATGCAAACGACATACCTAATTTTGTATTTTTAAATTAACTAAGGCGATAAATAATATTTAATTTTGAGGTTGGCTGTATTGGAATACCAGTCTTTCCCTTCTTGCCCCACTTTTGTGGCGCCTTCTCTCTTCCTGCCCTAGTTGTGTGGCGCCATCTCTCGGCGCGGAGCTGAAATGCGGCCGCGCGAGCGCGGCTACAATGGCACCTCTAGTGGGAGAAAAAAAAAAAGTCGAATAGTCGATGCAAAGGGGTCCTCGCTCCGCTCGGGCCCAAAAACGGGCAATAGAAGTGGAGGATTGGGGGGGGGGGGTAGGCGTGTGAGATGAAGAAGAGCCGCGAGGGAGAAGAAAAGAAAAGCGTTTGTGAATCTGGCGGGGAAAGGGCAGCAATGTCGTTACTCGACAAAGGGCGCGACGCGGAGCCAATAAAAATTGGGAAGCAGCAGGCGTCCAGGCGCGCCGCTCTGCCTCGTCAGAGGAGGAGCAGAGAGAGAATGAGAGAGAGAGAGAGAGAGAGAGAGAGAGAGAGAGGGGGGGGGGTCTGCACAGTTTTAGGCGATGATTGATGACGGGCCCCTCTCCTTCCCCGGGCGGGCCCAGGCATCCCCCGGGCACCCCGGCGCCCCATTGCATCGGCCTGTAATTACTGGAACGGCCCGCAGTACAGTCCCCCCCCCCCCCACCCGGCGGCCCGGAGCCCCCGGGGCATTATCATCGCTTGGTGACGACTCCGTGCAGGCGCCGCGTCCTCCTGGTCGCTTGCGCTGCAGCAGCAGGCACAGCGCCCATTCCGTCCGTCCTGCCAGTGACAGATACGAATGCCAGCAAATTTACTTCGGCAAAGTTTTTTTTTATAATTTAAAAAAAAATTAAACTATGCATTTGTGGTTTACACACATGCTTACACATTATTTTTTCAAAAACTACTTTTGGATTTGAGAGATTAGAGAGCTTATAGAAGAAAACGTTCACACCCTCCCCAGAAAAATCGTGCAGTGTGGTGCGGCAAAACATTCCGCGCGATCCGAAGGCCGGGTAGTGCGAAGCAGCGGCGGCGGCGGCAGCGGCGGCAGCGGCGGCAGCGGCGGCGGCGGCGGTGGATCGTAAGCCGCTTTGGAAGCCGCTGCCGCCGCCTAGAGAAAACACAAGGGGCGGACCTGCTACTTGCTGCGCTGCCCCTCAATTTTCACCGCGCCGCGCTCGGAAATCGTAAGCCCGGCGGGGGGACTCAGGTGGGTTCATCCTTTATTCACGGCGTGGCGGCGTGGCGGCAGTGTGGAGCGCCGCGCGGGGTAGGCCGGCCCGGCAAACACGGGTGCGTTACGGGACTGCCTAACCGCCAGGCGCTCGCAGGCCGCCACCGCGCACACTGCTCTAAAACGGCTCGAGACATTTTTTTTCTTCTTTCCTCAGAATTAGGATTTCTTGTCCCAAAAAATTTCAAATAATTTTTTATAAAAAATCTCGACAGCTTCTGAAGTATAATGAATGTTCTCCGAAATTCTTTTCGAAATTTTCGGGACCGGAAACGCTACTCAGGATCGTCGTGGCCGACGACGGTCCTGGCGGCGCTCGCGTCCCGGACGGTCCACAGTCGGATCGAGTTGCGCGGGCGTCCCTCGGGGAGACCCGCTGCCGCGGCCTTCCGCGGGTCGCGGCCACGGGGACTCAGCGGGGGGTCTCGGCGGGGGATCCGCGATGGCCGCGCCGCCGGCTCCCTCGCTGACCTCCAGACGGCCGTCGCGACGCTCGGGCCATCAGCGAACTCCACCAGAGTCGCGAGGCAGCCGTGGTACGGGACGGCCAAAAGTCAAACTGTTTGCGCTGGGAGTGCCGTACCCCGCCGGACCCGGAGCAGCCGGCCGGGCCAGCCCGATGGTTGGCTCCGACATAAAATAAATCGAATGCACGCCACAGGGGAGAGAGAGAGAGATAGATAGAAAGAGAGAGAGAGAGAGAGAGAGAGAGAGAGAGAAGGAAGGGCGGAAGCGTCAGAAGTCATAGGCGCGCCGCGCCGACGAGTCAACGAACAGAATTAATTAATTATTGGTTTCGAATGCAGCGGAAGCTTTTTCGTCGATGCCCTCTGCACACATGGGTGAACTTTCCCTCCCTTTCCCCCGCCCCTCCCACCCCCTTCTCTCCCTCCCACCGTCCGGCCACCAATGATTTTCCTTGGCAGGGAAGTCTTTTTTGGGCGTTCACATGTAACAATGGCGCACTACCAGAGGGGGCCTTTGTCCCTTTGCCATGGAAATAATAATGAGCGAGAATGGGCGCGCAGAGAGGGCAGGGAAGGAGGGGGGAGGGAGAGGAAGGGAGGGGAGAGGGAGGGGAAGGGAGAGGAGAAGGAGAGGAAGGGAGGGGAAGGGAGGGGAGGCACAGCAGTGAGAGTGGGGCGGCCGGCACAAACGCTTAAAACGCCCACCGACGAGTACGATATGGCGGCGGCGCGAACGGCGGCGCTGGCGGCGAGTGAGAGAGGGGAGGGCTTTGGTCATTTTATGCGGATGTGAGCAACGTCGATCTTTTTTTAAAAAAAAATTACTTTTAGGGACGATAATATGTAAATCTGATATTTTTTACCCCCCGCCCCCCTCCCCCTTCTATCCAGAGGAGGGCGGAACGGGACTGTCTGCGCTGCCAAGTCCCGGAGGGCACCGCGATCCCTTTTCCACCAGTTGTTATTTTCACTCCGGGCGGGCGGTGCGGGGAGAGCGGCCCCATTCCCATATCACTCCCGAAGCGCTCTGGCGCCCGATCCTGTTGGCACCGCCGGCCAGCGCAGGGCGCGCGGCCGAGCGGGGGCAGAGCGGGGGCAGAGCAGGGGCAGAGCGCCGGGGGTTGTCTAGGCAGGTCAGCCAATAGTCCAGGCCGGAAGCGTCGGAGACTTGGGGGCTGGCGGAGGGTGGCGGGGGGATATCGGCCCCCCGACGGGCTCGGCGGGGACCACGCAGGTAGCAACACATTCGCTCGTAAAATTAACGGCCTGGTGCGCGCTGTAAACACTGGGCACCCGCCAACTTCGGCACCGCGAGGACCCCGCCGCGCGCGTGCACGAGGACGCCGCGAACGACGACGGAACGAGCGGCGCCCCACGTGGAATTATTGATTGAGAAAACTTGGCGCAGGCCGCGTTTCACTTGTGCGCGGTGTGTGCGCGGCCCGTGCGCCTCCTGCTCTCCGTGGAGGAGCTGCTGGCCGCACGGTTGGCCGCGAGGTTCTTCGTACGTTCCGCCGCACGGCTTGCCGCACGGTTTGCCGCACGGTTTGCCCGTCCGTCGCCGCCCGGCGGAAGCGGCTGACAGATGGGGCTCGGGGGCACCGCTAGGCGGCCGCAATGAAGACGTACAGAACCGAAGCGGGCGGCGGGAGGGCGGGGGGGGGGGGGGGGGGGGGGGGGCGAATCACGAGCGCCGAGCCGCTCCCCTACGGCCCGACTGCTGATGCAGTTTACCCAGGCCAGGGCCAGGCTACTTCATTCGGGGCGAAAGAGGGCAGCCCGGCCCAGGCCCGGCCCAGGCCGCCGGCCCCCACTCCAGCGACTCACCACCGCGCGCCGGGGTGAGGGCCTGCAGCGTGCGGCCCCCGTGGGCCCTGTGTGGGCGCCGGGGGTCCGGCCCGGGGCCCAGCCCGGGGCCCGGCGGGACCCGTGGGCCGTGCTGTGGCCGTGCCCCCGAGCCTCTGCCTCTGGCCTGCGATTCCAGAGCCATGATTTATAAATGCAGCCCCCTCTCCCCTCCTCTTCCTGTCACCCCCTGCCGCCCCCCCCCCCCCCTCCTCGCCGGCCCCGTCGGGTATCTGCAGCGCCAGCGGCGCCAGCAGGACCAGAGCAGATGCTGACCGGGCCCTGGGCCGGAGGCCTGGCACGGCGGTGCACTACATAGAAACTGCACGGCAGGCGCGCTGCCCGCCCGGCCCGTGCCGCCCGGGGCCCAGCCGGCGCTGCCGCATCCGCCTCCTCCCCGCGGGCCCAGCGTGTCCATATAATTAGAGGCCGTCGTGGAGTAATGGATTGGATACCGAGTGGCGCCCAGAGGGTCTCGCCGCGAGCCCCGCTGCTGCCCCGGACTCTACCCGGAGCCTGACCCTGGACAACCCTCTTGGAGTCT